>CM030369.1:162935020-163317649 GCA_003604175.2 Clonorchis sinensis
GCTCAGCTGCGCTAGTCATTGTTGTCTCCCTGGATGGGGTCCTCGAGACAGGCCACATCAATCGTTAGAGACATTGTCAGACATGGCCTAGTCGCGCCCTTAATGGCGCTCGTGCATCCAATCTATTGTCTTCAATGCATAGCTCCCTTCCCAATTCTCTTACTTAAAAGTCCACGGACAGACCTGTATTTACGCACCAATTTACAAGCTCCCGACTCCAATGCACAACTGCCTACCTTACCTCCCCAAATCATCAATGGACGAAATTGTGGCAGCTACAACCACTGTACGACAAGTACATGGTTCTTAAAGCTGATAGTGATGTTGATGATGACGGAAGTCTCAGCTCGGAGGCTGTACAATCCGCTACGGCAGCTGAGTAGTCACTGAAGTTCGAAGTCGATGTCGTTTAGCGAATGTATCGTGAGCTTTAATAACTGTCCTTGGATATTTGTATTCGGGTTTCAGAAATCTAACGAGCGTCTGTCGATAAAAAGTCAAAAATGGTCCAAGAACAGTATTTCGGCAAGCCTGCTTAAGGTTTCGGGCATTGAAGGTTGCGACAAAACATGGAACGGAATCTGATTAATGAAGGTGGGGCGGTGGTGTGCAATCGGTCACTCCCCTGAATGTCCCGCTTACGTGTCTAAAGCTGGACTATATGGAAGGGTAATCGCCATTGACTGGAGCGGTGGACTTTCGCGAATAACTGAGAATGTGGAAAGTATGTCTAACTTGGAATTTTTCCATTGGTTCCTTCTGCTATGTTTTAGTCTTCTCTCACCTCATCAAGATGAAATTGTCCAACCAATGTATGAACCGTTTTCAAGCTGTGCTTGGCAAGCTCTACAAGCGAAAAAACTTTTGGCAAGGTGCCTGCGCATCGAAAACCGAACGCAGAATGTCAGTCTTTTCTGGAAACGTCTCGAACTGACGAGTCCCTGGTTTGCCTGTCTAGGATGCCAACGTGGATTGGTTCGCTGATTTTCTTTTTTTCTCCACTCGGTCTCACCTCTTGAATGGTTCGGCGAAAAAGACGCTTTACAACAGTCGCCCTGCTAACATCCGAAGAAGTGGTGCAGGCTTGAGTTGTGTTTCTTATCTATCATGCATTGGTCGGCTGCTGTATTCCTGCGGCTGCGACCAACATGCTCAATCCCGGAGACAGACCGCCCCAGGAGCTTTTTTATCCGTGTTAGGTTATTTGGCGTGCTTTCATCTTTCATGTACTGTCTGAATGCCCGCCTTCCCTCGCTTCACAACTCACCAGGTGTTGGCTGAACTGGGTATCGAAATGAACGAGCAACTTTCCAACCTGCCGGGATCCGGAGCAATCACAACTGGACAGGCCAATACTCCTGGCCGTGTAGCTATTCCAACCCCTGCCGGTCCAGCAGGACCAGCTGGAAGTGGCTCAATGGACGGTACGATTGATGAGGACGATCTGGAGGCCCGTCTTGCTCGCCTGAAGAGGACTTGAACCATTCTTCAACCTTCCTTACCCATACTAGGAGAAAAACGAACGAATTCCTGCACCATTAACCTGATATCTCGGCAGATGTTTTCGGACAAAGACATACACCACTTCCCCTCTATCAGTACTGGCAGATTTGTCCGACTGGCTTCGTGCTGTACACATTTGTTACTTGATGCCTATTTTGTAATTCTTAACTTGAATTGTTGTCTTCATCAAAACTGTTCTGATTTCGATCGTATTCGTCACTGAGTACGCCAACGGTTCTAAAAATCATTATCCACGTTTTGGAAGCTGTGAAGCTTACTTGAGAGTCGTTTTTGGACATTTTTAAGCCTCTGTTTTTTCGATAACGATTATTCTCACACAACCACACATTCCTGATTGATGCCTTAGATCTGCGGGGGGCTAGTGGTCAGCACATTTTACACTTCCACCGTAGCTATCGTGACTTATCTTTGAGCATCATTGGGGCGAGTTGGCTCAAGTGGTTAGAGCGCGAATTTACTAACAGGAAGGTTCGTGGCTCGAACCCGATCTCTGCCTCTCGACTTCCCCTGTCCAGGTTTGGGCAACCTGACAGTATTCCAGCCCTCGTGCTTCCCTCGGGTGGCATGGCAGCTAGGCACCGAAACGGTGTTACAGCTGAACAGTTTTTTGAGCCTCATTCCCTCTTTCATCACAAGGCGACAACACTATATGGTTGCATGGTAGTTGTTAACGGTGGTCTTCAATACTTGCCCTAAGCCATGTGCTCGTCGCTGTTAATGCATTGTGCACTATGAAATCGGGCTATAGTTTGATTAACTGGATGTTACCGGAAACCTAGCAGGATTCACTCATGCTAATCTGACAGCCAACTCATATAACTTGGGCATCAGTAGGTAGATCACTTTAGAAGAAGAAGCGAATCCATTAGTGCGTTCACATGTACGTTGGCATATGGATCACCCATAACGAAGCCACTCTCCTCAGGGTTCCATGTCAGTGTATCAGTCAAAAATAGCATCTCAGGAGAACAAATCCTTGTGGTGGTCTCGTAGGTGTACTGTGTTTGATTGGGAGCATGGTGGGACCACAGCCCCCGATTTCGTTGAGTGGTCGATTCGATTGACCTTTCCACGCTCCAAACCCTCATTTGCTTTTGTTTTTAAAAGGCCCGAGAAGGGCCACTTGACCGAAGTTCGCCTTTGGGGATTTTGCCCATCAGTCCATTGGTCAGATTGGTGGGACCGGGGACCACCGTATACGGGGCAAGTCAACCACAAGGAAACCTCTAATTATGTCTAAAAGTCTACCTTCTTTCAGTATAGTTTGTTTGAATGGTCTACTTTAACTATCCTTTCCCCCTCTATTGCGACTGGTCCCCTGACACGATTCCCTAAATAAGGGGAGTACTGGACATCTGCATGCCCAATTTCACTTTTTTTTAAAGTGTTCGCATGTTTCAATACACTGAAGTTTATGCATGACTCCAAAAAGCTAAGAATCACTGTGAAACAACGTTCATATGTGTATTGCGCAAAGTATTCAGTCACACTGGCAACATGTACCAGGTATTTTACCACCCGAATCAGGTGTGTATAGCAGACTAGTACGCCGTACAGCTACGAGTTGACTAATCAGCCTGGTTGTAGCCGGGACTGTCAACATGGAAGGTGGAAGCTGATGAAGCTTCTGCGAAAGTCGGTCTAGTTTTTAATAAGTGCAAAAGGTTACTACTTGGAATTTTCAACACCATCTGCATCAAAATGCAATGACCATGCTTCAGACAAACAGCTGTTTTGGGGTGGCAGCATAGTGTTGTGGACATTTCAAAGCTGTCCACCATCCTTCGCGCAACCCGTAAACCACGATTAGTGTTGGAAGTCGTACTACCGCGATTCTGATTGATCATTCGCATAGACTCCACCTTAGCATTATGTCACCCTCCTGTACGACTTCAGTGCGCACACTAGCATAATGTCTACGTATGCACCTTGAAGCATATGCACAGGAATTCTCTCAGTGCTTCGTTAGTTCACCTAGAAGGCATGACTGCATGCTGCAATTACTTGTTATATCGTTGTCCTAGCAATGCATTCGTAAGACAACGTGCGGTCTGAGCATCAATTTCTGTCCGTGATATGTAGTCAAGTGTTACAGAAGAAATTGCTTATGGTTACTAAGCTCGAGGTGATTCTCTTCATTGGAAATGAACGAGTTCCCGAACAGTAGACGGCCGCTTTTGAGTCAAAGCATCCCCCCCCAAAAAAAATGATTGTTATCGTTGAAACGAAGGTCCAGAACTTAATTAACGTACAGAAGGCTTATCAAGTGGCTCCCATGATTTAACTGGATTTGCGTTGTACAGTACTCGTTGTAGCGAACCCGTGCCTGTTGCAACCGATATGGTTTTTTGATCAAGTGGCTGTTTGTGGCTGGTTTGGTGTTGACGAAAGTTTTGAGAGCTAATTGCCGAGCTCGAAGAAGAGATCGACAGCCAAGTGCCTGAGAATCAGGGAAAGCACATGAACTGCAAATATTCTGACACGTTACCCAGTCACCGATATATTGCACCCCAGTTTGACACGCTTCGGGATTTTATCAAGCAAAGTATCTATTGTCACTGCCTGTGAGTGTCTGTGATCAAGGTACGTACTGTTGGAGACGAACAACGGCAACATGCGCTAGTGCGTGGTTATCGTTTCCCATTACGTTTCTTATAATGGTTCACATTAAGAAGAACCAATAGATCGGAGAGGTTGCGAGACTGCAAATTTTATCCGTGTTCCCTATGTATGTATCAGAAGAAATACGTGCCTCACCCCACGTGAGCAAGTTGACATTCCTCGTTCACGTGTCCTAATATGGAAGTTTAATTCTATTTACCAAGAATCCACGGGAGAAGGAACCAATACCTGGAATATGTATCGCGTCATGTAGCACACGATCATTTTTGTACTTGCTGTATCAAGCCGTAGTCATGAGGACTGATGAATTATTGACAAACAGACTAAATGCAGCCAGAAACGACCGGTTTTTCTTCGGCTTCGTCGTTGGCTTGAGTCATTCGAAGACCAACTCCATTTTCCTCATCCTCGGAGGCGCTACAATTTATGGAATGATTTTCCACCGCACGCTGTCAGTGGTTTTTCCGTTCGTTTAACCCAAAAGAATGAAAGACTATAGGTGTTATCGTCAATGTAGAGGAAAAACTGATGTGGATTCTGAACCCGGTGAACATAGAACAATCCACTGTAACAAACCAAACGTTGATCAAAGACCAATTCATTGACAAGTAGCAAACTTTGCGCTGACGTTTCAGAGTGTCAGCATCACAACGAAAAATGAAATAGTGACAGTTGCCGGAAGGGCCGTGATTGGATTTCTAGCACTGAACTGCTTAACTTGCTGTCTTCGATGTGTCAGACGGAGAGTTGATAAACTCCAATTCCCAGCTCAGTTCCTAGAATCCCTTGTGAAGGGAAACTAAGTCGAGGTTGAAATATCCACCCAAAACTTTGCTAGATTGATCATAGTCGACTATTTCCCACAAGCCTCAATATTCATTGGTTTGTAGACGTAAAGTACTCTTTAGTTTTACAGTCAGTTCCACTTGTTGCTTCATCTTTTCAAATACGGCTATGATGTCTATTTTCCAGTAATCACCACCGGTGCTTAACTTTCAGGACTTCATAATCTCTAGCTGTGTTAGGTAACCACTCCCTCCAGAAAATAGCTTATTGCCTCCCTCGTACTAGCAATAACTAGGCCTGGAGCAAAAAACCGTTTGTTATAAAGCCGATGAATGAGTGTTGTCGACGAAATACATTCATTTGCAAATTAACTTACTGTTAACGGGAGACTCATCTGAATCTCTCGTTTATGACATTCTGCAACTGGATGTGCTGCATGAAGGCGGCCTCATTTCTCAGTTGGTACGATGTTCGGGATATCGCAGTATATATTCTTGACGGACTACACTACTCACGAGACGTTCCATTTCCGGAAACCTTACCTTTGTCCATAACGCTGAACCTTTCGAGATTTTTTCATGATAATTTTGCACAAACCGACTACGTTAAGCATTGTATACACGTAAAGCGCCGCGCAGAAATTTTGCGTCACCTTTTGTTTGAGCACTCGCTGGAGAAATTGAACCTATTACAGGCCCCTCTGCATCCAGAGCCGGTAGCCATGCATTTCAGCTCCCACTTGGTTGCTCTCGAACCATGCGTGATACCTGGCAATTACTAACAACCTATACGTTCGCAATCTTTCGATCACTCTGCCTTGTTTTTTAAAACTAGGGACAAAAAGTTCTGTAGAGAAGCTATCGGCCATTTCATTTATTCGAAAAACTACTTGAGCTGCTTTAGAACAAAAACTAACGATTGCTCACTATGCCTTGGAATGCTCTGAATGTGTGCAGTTCGATTTGCAAACGACATGAAGTCAGGGTCACAAATGAAACTCTGGAACATCCTTAGGGTGTTTTTGTTTGTGATTCACTGTTAAGTTGTAGGGGTAATGGGTTTTCCGTTTGTTTACTGGGGGATCTCATTAGCACAAAGTTCATGTCACAAAAACATCCATGCGCAAAAAAGGTTTTCATCAAATTGTTTCTCAGATGGATGTTCATTATACAGAGCGAATGACACGTTCAGTGTACAAATTAGGAACAGACAGAACTCTTTCTTCCTATGGGGTGTTTATTGGATGGATGCTTCTTAAAAAGGGACAAGAGTAGTCCCCCTTTACACGTAGAACAAGTACGAGAAAAAAACAGTGAGAAAGGTCATGTATAGTGTCTACTAGGTGAGGACACCACGATGAGAGTGAGACTGTGCGGGTATGTCATGGATGTATAAGTCGGAAGTCAAATTCATGGCCGTGTTTTGGGTTAAATTCACCCAGACCAGTCGAGGTCAACAGCATGTAGGGCGCGCAGATACATAAGGCAGGCCATTATGTGAGAGAATATCAATGTGGTGGCGGATACCGCGGACCCTATTGAGGCCTATTTTCGTCGTTTTCAACATACTCATTACTTTAAACATGAACCTTCAACTAGATCCTTGCTTAAGTCAACGTTTGACTACTTCATAATCCGGGAACTATGTATATCAGATGAGCACCAAACTGGGTGAAAGCGGTAGCTGGCTTCCTGCGGATTTTGAGCAGTTGTCCCATACCACCTGGATATCTTCTCAACGGCACTTCGAGGCAGCAGGTTCCCCGCACATTATGCGGGAGAATTCCAGCATGGTGTTGAACATGACGGACTCCATAGATTCTCCAGTTTCAACGGTTTCAAACTGAAAAATGGGCCTTCAATTAAATCTCTGCTTAATTCGATGACAGATGTTCGACCAACTGAATGAAAGCTTCGGTAGACATAGTTGTAGAGCAACAACTAACATATCGAGTTATTTAAATCCGCTTACGTGTGTTGGGTGCATTTCATTCTTTTAAGTTTGCAACTCAGAGTTCACCAGTACACCAAGTAAAGACGAGCTCACTAGCCTGGTGCATTTGTATCTTATGCGTGACTGGAATAGCGTTTTGCTGTTAGGTGTGCAGCTTAGAAAGAATGGTGTTTCTTCAAAATAGTCATTCGGCTTCGTCGATGTAAAGACACACAAGAGCTCCATCCGGGAGGGTCATAAGATGGGAATCCCTGAAGACATCAAATCATCTTTCTCCTATCACTATTGGTATCTGCTGACCCAGATTTCTAGTAGGTAAGTGTGCTGCCTTTCTTATACCAGAGCATCAATACTCACCTTTCTGTGGCAAGCCGTTTGAATGGAAATAGTATCCAAATATTTCATGCAATACTTCGCTTGATGCACCTGCGTGGGCGACCACTCAAAGCAAGTTGGTTAGATGCATCTACGCATGTCTTACTTTGGCTTGTGTGGGTGGTCAGATCGTTACAACCATATTGCATATGACATTTGAATTGACGGCTACTTGATTTCAACAGATTAGAGGTATTTGACGGTGGCATTACGTCCTTTCAGTTCGTAAACATGTTTAGCACCGTTTACGTCCAACTTGCGGGGAATGATGAAATTTGGGAGCTGTCCCCGTATAATGAATCCCAAAAAGGTGAAACAGGTAGTGAACTGAGAGTTTTCACGAACTTTATAAGTATTGCTGTATCAAAGACCTAGATAACCTTTCTTGTGTTTCATTCAGGTGGCCAACAGCCAGTATGCCACTGAATCTGCCAGGCTTTCCGATACAACGGACACCTCACACCGTTCCTCAAAGACTAACTGCCTTTATCGCGACATAGGCACGGTTTAAAGCCCTGGTGCGCTAAGGAACTATCTGAATTCACCACATGTTTTCGAGTGGTGGTAACGAAGCCACTCTGAAGGTCACATGCGCACATTTCCAGCATCGTCGGTCGGATTGTATACACTTAGGATACGTCGTGCAATGAGTACACTATCCGAGCCGTATGTTCTCTTCCAGAATCGCACTGACAGACACATGTTTACGTAGCTTGTTAAATGCCATGAACCTTTGCAAAATGGCTATTCTATCAGGCTTTCACTTCCGATGTAGCCAGACTGTAGATTTACGGCTACCGGCCCCTATCCTATGTGTCGATATTGTGAACCGTATCCACGTAAAAAAAAATTCCACAGTAAGTACTTGATGAAATGGCGTGAAACCGGTTCGAACAGTTGAGGGGAGGGTGAGATGGCCCAAGTGATTAGAGCACGAATTTACCGACCAGAAGGTCCGTGGTTCGAACCTGACCTCTACCTCTCGACTTCTACTGTCTAGGCTTAGGCGACCTGGCAGTATCCCAGCCCTCGTGCTTTCTTCTGGTGGCATGGCAGTTAGGCACCGAAAGGGTACTACAGCTGAACGATTTTTTTACGAGTTCGAACAATTATTGTGTTACATACCACTCTCCCACACTCTTTTAATGTTTGTTGGTCGCTAGCCTGTCGGTCTGCTCATGACGAACAGGCACTTTAGTGATATCCAATAGGAAGTAAAAAAAAATTAGGTAGATGTGCCACGAAAGTGTAGTAAAACAAAAATCGAAACCATTCCTATCGAGCCTTCGGGTGTGGCTTCACCCGATGTTCCAGTCCCATTCTCTTTATCCATATCGTGACATGTTCTACAGACATTATCGTTCACCTATATCAGGCAGAAGAATTGCGCGTGCCGAGCCAGACCAAAAGGTGTCTGCTGGTATTCCGGGATAGATGCAGTGCTATAGCCAACAGCCACCAAAAATGAAATTCGAAATCCGGGTAAATTGCGAATGGGCTTGCAGTGATGCCTCTCCTGTTATTGGAATAAAGTGGCCAATTCTTGTTCCAAAGACCGTCTTCTCCATAATGCCTGAAGGTCTCTCAACGGTGGCGAGGACAGAAGCCTGGCCAGGTGTCCTACCTCACGGAGTGAAGGACTAACTTATTGATTGTTATTCACGTTACTAATGAATTTGATAGTAGCAAGGAATATGCACTGCGTCATAAGTTAGGAGGCAGTCTCAAGGAGATGGAGTGACGAACAGTAGTGGTGTTTCACTCGAAAATTGACTGCCTGATCAATCAAATAAGTTGTAGGTCTGCTTATGTGTTCTGAGCTTCAGAATCTGATGAAGATTCCCCAAGCTAACAAGGTCGTTACCATGGAAGACGTGAGATACAGCTCGTGCCCTCAGCTCTGTTGGAATTGCCGTGGTTATCCCCACTCATATTATTCCACTACGCGAAGTTTTGGCGTTTAGCTTCCCACATTATGCACCACATGGCGCTCAGTTTATTTAATGAGATCCAAGTCAACTTTGGCACGTAACTCCTTACTCAAGGCAGCTGAAGTAAGCCGGATGCATGATGTACTGGGAAGTATGCATCTGTGTTTAACATCTGTAACATCACACATACTTAGAACCTTCATTGAGCACAAGACTCAAGTACGAACTGTAACTTTCAAACACTAGGATAAGCCGATGCTGAATAAGCCTTATTCGAAGCACAATCGGAAACACTTATCAGTGCTTTTTAAATAAAAAGCAACACAGTTAAGAGTCGAGGATGATGATGGGAATGTTCGAAAATACGGCCAGCGATTTAAATGCTTGTACAGTGTACACTTCGGAACAAACGATCTGCCATCGCATCGAGGTTTACATGGATACCCAAAAGAAACGCTAAACTCCCAGACACCTGCGTAAGTTTTTCTGAAGATAAACTGGTAGAAGAAGGCGTACGGGAATCCATTGAATGGTGGGACGCAACCTGTCTGAAAATATTACCAACCACTCAACTAGTTATCACACCATGTGTGAGCGAAAGCCAGGCCACCTGCCTGTCCAAGTTTACCATGAAACGTATCAAGCGGTTGTTCATAGCACAGAAGGCTTAAGACTAGAACAGATTTGAACTTAGACCACTTCTGCCCAACGACTCATCCCGTGTATGCGGCTCTTGCTTCCATTTAGTACTTTCATACTATTAGTCCAGATATGCTTTGCAAGGACAAGTATGAACCCCTCATACCAAGCCTTTCTAAACCTCCTTCTATTGTACGTCTAATTCGGTTAATTGAGATTTCGTACTGCAAATAAAGCCAACCTAGCCAAAAACTCCTCAGATAGAAGTTCCACTCATCTTGGCACTCGAGGAGTCAGTCGTCACGTGACATGGATTCTGTAATTAAAGGATGAGTAGCGATAAGTGTTAATTGATCATACTGCTGACCAACCGCTTGTGGCGGAAGGGTTAAGCAATCAAACTACTAATCGGGTGGCCAAGGGTTCGAGATCCCCTTGAGTTTTGCGAGATGGGCAATGCTGGCGAATCCTAGTAAGGATGAAATAGCTACATAGTGCTTTTCATCTCTTCAGCATAGATTGGCTTCATTTACAGGACAAAATCTCAACTGAACTTTCTAGAATCTCATACTATCAATTATCCGGTTAATTTGCAATGAACGCTCGAATCTTATAGTGTCCCTGTCTTCCTATGTCAGACGAGGTACACTGCAGATCCCTGTAGTTTTATAGGTCGCCGGAGATGAAGTGGAGCAACATCTCGTAGTAGGACCACATCTGACCCCATTGAAACCAGCCGGTGTCACAATTGGTCCCCGGTTGTCTGATGACCTTAGGGACTGCCATAACTCTCAAGACATCGGCCATTCAGGGTTCTACTCCGGTTCCAGCCGGCTGCACTTCATATCGCTGTAAACTTCGTAACCATTTCAGTATATATATATATATATATATATTATTCCATCAGAAAATGATAAATCATTATGAACGGCCTAACTGGTTTTGTTTGGGAATGACCTTCTTTATCGGGAGGGATTATCTACCGACCGGAAGAAAGAATAATGTACATGCCTCAAACTATGACAAAAGTGCAATAGTGCATTGAAGTTACTGCATTATTATATTTTAAAACGCTCGCAATATAACAAACGCACTCTTCTGAAGGCCACCGTGGTCGTCCTTGAACATATCCACGTAGGTAAAAATTTAAGCCGCTTTGTTACGAAGCTACCAACTAGAATGGTAATAATGACCCTCGTTTTGCTCAAAGCTTGTGTGAGGTTTCAATGAACATTTTTTACTTCACCAGACTTCGGAAATCCTAAAAGATTTGCATATGTCCACCAAGGGGACACTTTTTCTTGGCGGCACGATATTACAAGAGCGTTTTGTTGCATTGAACTGCAACAGAATTCGGGTCGGCGCACACTGCCGATGCAAAATAGTCCATAGAACCGTCAGCCTGTGCACAGACTATCACTCTCCATCAATGCTACCTTCTTTTCCCCAGAAATGTTTCATCTACAGGACTATTTTACTACGTCGAGGTTTCGCTGGTCAATAAACATACCGGCATGGTACTTTTTGTTTCCATTGAAGGAGTAGATTTCCAAAATGTCATGGAAACGTGATTAGACATGAAAACCGAAAAAGCTCCAAAACTGGTGCGAATTTTCGGATGGATAGCGCATGGTGTTAGTTTTCAAAAAGTGAGATGCATTGGTGTGTATCCAGTGGGAAATCACTGCAATCTACAATCTCAAAGTTTGTTTACGCTCACCAGTATACAGCATACCCCTTCCGGAAAGAACACCACAGGGATAAGACACTTGTAAGAAACCATCCACAGTTAGTCCCTCAAAGAATATTACAACGACAAACTCGCTCCTAAAGTAAACCGATTCGCAAAAGACCACTTTGGATCACCCTTTGAACCGATCCATTTAGAAGAGACATGTACTCCTGGATCCCTTTCAAAAGGCTAGCCCTCAATTCAGGCTGATCTTTCCAAATGATTTCCAGAGAGCAACAGCTTGTAGGCACAAGTACCGACTCATCGCTACGCTCCATAACAACGCACTGATAATGTCACCCCAGATAGCGACGAAACGTCTGTAATCAAATTACCCAGCTCAGCGAACAAACCAACCACCCTGTATTAAGGTAGTTCGCTCTCAAGGGACCACTTGCAGAGACCTACCAAAATTGAGCTCTTTAGCTGCGATGAAGGACTTGACCGTTTCAATAACTTGTAATTGGAGCCTTCACCTGTGGGGTGGTCTCTACATAGTGGGTTGCAGTGGTGTGCTTTATAAATGGAATTCATGTTGTACGGTCTCCATGCTACTGATCGAGTGCCCAATAAGTATCGGAACGTGTAAAGCTAAGTGCATGAATTTTGCACTCCAGTTTTCGTAAAAGGAGATTTAACGCCACAAGGACCGCGGTGAAGTGGTTTTAACTGGAAAGTGGTCCCACTTGGAGGTGGACCACTGAGCCTCCAATTTGTTTGGTTTTGTTAAGGATTGTTCACCCGCACATGCCACGCTACCCGAGTGACATCCGGCAGACAAGGGGAATTACAACTAGGAATTTTTGTTTGCCGTTAGCAGCGGTATCCCTTTAAAGCTCAGTGCGCCTGCATCAACAAGGGGGACTTCGGAAGTGTCACAGCATGCAACATGAGCGTCTGCTGAGTGACCAAGCTGCCAAGTCCGCGCAGTGCCACTGACGAGAGTCGTAAACGACGGTTATGAGCTTGGAGAAAGCAGCAGCATGAGAAAGATCGATATGACCGAGATTACAGCATCATAACAGCAGCCATTACCACTGGAATTCGTTTTGGTAAAACATAACCAAAAATGAAAATTCAGGCAGTCAATAAAGTTTTGGAATAACCGGAGAATGCATCGGGCAGATCTAGATTCGTCTGTGTTTCAGACCCGTATTCGGAAAGACGAGATCCCCCTTAGGAAAGTTCTCTTCTGTAGACGATGAAAACCATCGGTTCCTTGATTGTTCTATCTAAAAAGGAAACACCGTATTTTGCAAAAATCCCATGGTTGACATTAGGGTGCTCACGTCAAAGCTTTTAATCCGTTTCAAACAAGCGTACAAAATTCCGGTTTAATGCTCCTCCAAGTGAACTCTATCTGGTTACAAAAAGGTAAACGCCTCAATAGCACTTTCCCATTGAAGTGGATCTCTCGAGTCAGACAGCGTCAAGGGCAGAAAGGTGACCCTGGACTTTAGTTTGGAAAGAGTATGTCCAAAGGACGATTGAGGTTGTAGCAAATAAGTGATACCTGTTACATTGCCACCGAACAACGCAAGCTGAATAATTTAAGAGAATCATTCCCGTAAACATGTGGCTGTTCCTGTCATAGGAAACTAAACCGCCCCGAAGTAGTGTTGGACACTCACCTGTACGATTCTGGAAAGGCTTCAACATATGACACTAGAATTTCTTAAGGGATATGTTGTCATTCTCCTGATAAAAATAGTATGGGAGAATCGACATTCACCTCACCGGCTAATCTAATCTTTCTCTTAAATGGGAGAATCAACCTTTAGAGTACACTGGGATGCAATCGCATTCGCGGACAGACAGCAGTTTATACGCCATCACACCAACCGTTTGTGGTGGATTATCAAAGGGGACTGTACGGTCGGTTTGCCATAGTGTCTAATTGAAAACACCTCTCCAATACCCTAGAAGGCACACATTCCGCCGTTTTTCCTAAACTCGACCACACATGCAGCCGGATCGAGCACAGTATGCTTTAGAGTCGGTGCTTTTCCGTCTGTTGGAAGTATGAAGACCTTCAACAGGCCTTTCGCTTCTTGGTCCAAAAAGCATCCGGTCAGAAATTCCGCCACCAGTCGTCAGCATCTAGAGAACCAGCCGGCTCGGAGAAGCCTAACTGACACAGAAACCTCAACAACTTCAAAGTTTTTATATTCTAGCGGGTGAGACACGCATAGAACTCGACGGGGCAGCTGAGAAATACAGAGCAGCGGTCGCTCTCAAAGTTACGATCCACTTTGTGGGGTTTTCTCACGCCAGAAGCACAAAAACTCGTAATTAAACGAACCAACAACTCCAGTCAACCAATAGCATGGCAATTGGTGCATCGTCAGGTTATCCATGTTTACACCACTCGCTCTCTGTTTTACTTATTTTCTCCTCTTCCTATTGTAAGCCTCTTTTGTGACGGTGGTTAACCAGTGGCGGCAAGAGCCAGTGGAAACCTCTCGACTCTGGAGGATGATACCAGGTAGTCCAAACTCAATTAAGAGTAATTAGAACATTCGTTGTTAATTCACACCGCAGATCCTTCGGAAAAGAACTAGCGCCTTAGCTCTTGGGCTATATCAAGGTCACAAGCTCTGTTAAAAACAGATAGTCCGAACGCAACTCATAGCGACGGTTGCTGTGAAAACTGATTAAGCCGTTAATCTTCACGTTCTGTTCAACTGCGCGGTTCCGGATTTCCATACGAAAACTAGGCGGCAAATTTGGAATGCTGGCATACTAGCGCCAATTGTAACAGTCACTTAGTAGGTCGAATGAGGCCCAACTGAATGCATAAGATATCAAATTATGGCAGGACAAGTAACTGGTGGGATCGGTTCAATAAAGATGTGAAAAACTCGTTCAAATTCCGGTTGGTATGGTGAATGATAAAACAAACGCGACCGGTATCGTGGAGGGTTGGGGGATAAATCAATATGCGTGAAGGTATCACAGATAAAGAAAAGAAAACTGGACAAGACGGGGTGAGCTGCTACTGGATAGAATCAATAAGACTGCGTTGCACGAAGTCCAAGCGTGATTAAAAAGTCACAGAAGGATTGGTAGGGTAAAAAGCATGTGGTTGCCGTGTAAAATGCGAGCCACTTAATATACAAGCGACTCTTTGAGGACACTAAATACATATGTACAATTCAATGAACTAATTAACCAGAAGATCCTGAAGAATAGGAACCGAGAGGATGCGAAGTTTGTGAAGTGGGTGTTTCAAGATCTGCCAACAGGCCGCTGTCACCACTCAATCGTTGTGCCTCTTCTGCTGGCGTTCCAGCGACTTTGGTCTGTCGTGCTTCCAGTTTCTCCGGTCGCATTGCGAGTTCTCTTGTAGTAATCGTTTCACCGTGTCGCGAACTCTGATTCAATTTGCAGATGCACGTACTACTTGTATTCGGAAGACCACTGCCATTCGTCGGCGGCTGATTATGCGTGACGGCATGTCGACTGAAACTTGTCAGTACCACTCCAGGATGTTGGTGTGGTTGCTGTTTATGCTGTTGATTAAACTGTTGTTGACTGGTCACAAACGGTGGCATGGAAGCCTGGCGTTCACCAGACGAATGAACTGTCTCGACAGGATGACCTTGTCTGATGGTCGAATTTAGTGTTGGTCGCATACGTCTCTCGTCCAAAGCCTTGTTTACAGCCGGACCACCAGCGCCAGAACCACCACCACCACCACCAACACTGAGACCTGCACAGCCCACTGTCACCGAGCCTTGTTTGATGAATCGTTTTCGTTGTATCACCTGCTTGGCCATTTCTTCATCGATCCGCACACGATCAGCTTCGGTGACCTCCAGAATACACTCGTGTAAATCTTCCATGAACCGCACGCGGTCAGATGCAGTTTTGGTGTTCAGGGTTACGAGAATGCGTGCGCGACCATCTGGTGTGAGACTGGTCCCAGTCAGGCCGGACTCTTTGGCGTTGATGGACACGTGTTGCGACAATGGAAGCACGAGTTCCAAACCGTTAGGATGGTGTATCGTTTCAAAAGCCAGTATCCGTACTCCCAATAGATTGAGTGAAAGTCGAACTTGGTAGGCTATAGCCGCATCCCGACGTTTCTTTTGCACGGCTTTCGTGATCAGAAGCAAATCATTGAAAAGAAAGACTTCGCGTTGGTGAGCACCAGGGCGTTCTTTTTTATGCTTGTCTGGTACCTGAAAATAAATTAGGAAACAGTACTGGTGATTTAAAGGACCGATTTTTTCGTGAAGGAACCACGATTTTACCATAAACCACTTATTTCGACAAGAATGTGGAAAAATCGAGGTTTCCGTCATCGTTATATTCAACTGGAACGGAGAATCTCCAAGACATTTCCAATTCTTTTGGAAAGCTACGTAATCACTGACAAATTGGAAACCATTTCAAAGTTCCGAAGAATAGTGTCAACTGGTAAAGTTATCTAACCAATCATCAATTGTTACCGAGCTCTAGAGGAACAGAAACCAATTAATTCAATCGATAGACGCTTAAGTGCAGACGATATCGTTTGGTGATTCGACAAATTACGACTACCCCGCTTAGCTTATCGCAGTGGAGATTGTGTAGAAATAAGCAAAGCACACCTTACTATCTGCCCGTGGACGGATACATGCTACGCGGTAAGATTTTCACTGACCGATAAGCTCATGCACCAGCTTCACCTGGTCTCCGGCAATGAATCTGCTTACGTTTATTAGGCTCGGAATAGTCTGAATCAACTGCAATGACAATTACTTAGAAAAGGTACACAAAAGCGTATTTGGGGCTAAAACGAATAAGAAATAAACAGATCGTTCAGCTGCAACACCTTTTCGGTGCCCTTTCAGACTTGCCACCCAATGGAAGCATGAGGGCTGTGAGGCTGCCAGGTTGCTCAAGTCTAAACAGGGGCAGTTGAGAGTTGGGTTTCAACCAAGGACCTCTCGGTTGGTAAGTTGGCTTCTTAAGCACTGACCTATCTCGAGCGCAAAAACGAAGCTAAATCTGAGCAGTGAGACATCCGAAGTATACAACCCCACACTGTGACTGGTTGATCACGAACGCTCCGCGGACATCAGGTTCACGAGGAGTGATCGATTCCCTTTACCAAGCCCATTAAAATCAGAAAACTATACGTATGTACCCCGAAGCTAGAAACCGCCTTAAAAATGATTCCAGATAGGGCGAAACACTTTGCAACTCTGTGAATACCTCCATTGATGACTTCTAATAGCAGAGCAGCAATGATGGAACGACACCATATGACATACATTTTCAGTTCCTTAACACAGCGAGGTGCTGATTCGCTCCCTTTCTACAACTCTGAGGATTGAGATCCGATGACCAAGAAGGTCTATTCTGGGACCATTAGGGCTTGTCCATCTGTAGGCTGGATTTTCGTCTAGATATTCGTTATTTTCTTCTTTGAAGCGTGGGATGGAGCCCTGACTTGTTGAAAGCGTACACTGGCTAGTAATCCCAGCGGAGATTGGTTCAAGTATGGAGCGAGGATGCTCATAATGAAGCCCAGCTAGCTTTGTACACTATGTTTCATTGGTGGAATAGGGGCCAAGTATCCTTGGGCAAGACCACTTGCGAACTTACACGTCACGTGCAGGTTGATCTGGGGCCATTCTAAGATTCACCGCATAAACAGAAGACGAGCTTATGTGAAAATACAATGCCTTCTTGAATAGGTGGTTGGTTGAAGCGACGGTCAAGAAACCAGTCACAGCACCCCAAACACTGGTAAACGCCACCATCGGGTTGGTGAGTAACAGTGATATTGGCCTCTGATCAAAAAGCTGTTCTTTGAAACATCATACTTTTCAGCGTGTAATTACAAGGTAGCCCGAGATTCTCGACTATTGCAGTGTCCGTAATTGTTTACACCTTCCTAGTGGCAGACATCTGAGTACTGATTCTGTTAATTGTAGACTTCTGCATCTTTAGCTATAGTGCGTCGCTAAGGATTTTTCTTTCTGGAATGCATCTAGTGCTATTTCTCAAGCGCATCTTCCATACTACGTCCTCCAATCCAACCACTTCACCAAGGTTTTCCGCCATAGTAAATCGGATGACATTCCAAATCTGACTCTGTTAACATCAATTTTCTCTCTACTTACTAGGCTGAACAGAGAAATACCAGGTCACACAACGGAGTGGTTGTAAATCAACAAGTGCCACCGATTTTTGGCAGTTGTTCAAAATGATTACAGGGCATTCCCCCCTCTGGTGAATACTTTGAAGACTCAGCATAGATGAAGCCTTCACAGCTATCGAAAGGCAAGTGCAAAACAACCCAGAGCCGGAGTTGATAAAACGCGAAAAAGATTTGCCTGAAACAATTGAGCCTGTTTGCACAAGCGTATAGAGAGTCTGTACGAGAACAGATCAGCATAGTGAATGATTTGAAGTTAAACATAGATCAAGAAAACTCCATCCGTGTTCAGACTTGATAACCCAGGGGGGAAATGATCAGGCGATGTGTACATCTGGAAGTCGACGAGGCGTTCGGCTGTTATTGTTGGACCAGAGATCGTGTGAACAAGGTCCCGAAGTGAAAGTTAGAGAATCTATTTATCCCAAATCAACTTCAATGTGTATTCATCGGGCACATAGTCGTTATTTAGCATATTTCAACTAATTTCGGATGGGGTGTGATTCAACCCTCTGAGTGTGCATACAGGTTTGTTGATCCCAGCCGAGACGGGAATTTGTCTGGGAAGCTACTCTTATGTTAGCCGTGTTTAGAATCCTTCGAATGACTTCCGATGTCCCTGGTTTGTATGGAATAACGGCAGTCCCAATCCATTCCTTTTAGGGTTTCGCCACCGGTGTCAACACCCTTCGTAACTGACGCCTAATCAAACTAGCGGGATATCCACTAGCCTGGAATTTGTTCTTTACTGCAATTTGGGCTGTTGTCCGATCAACTTCTTCTGTGCACAGGCCTCTTGCACGCCTAAACACTGATCAGGCAATACTAGCCTCCTATAAACCAGTGTTTTCCAGAAGGAAAACACCGCACTGATGCAATTGAAGATCGCCTCCCGGCAAGCAGAATCAGGGACTGTGTCTACAAAATTAAGTGTAAGGACCGCACTAAGGTTTATGTAGGACAGGCGGCCAGGGAAGTTCACACCAGAATCGGAGAGCACAGGAGAAAAATAAACAGACCGCCGATGAATGTGGATGAATATTGAGCATTACTGAAAGACTCGACAATGGCGGAACATCCACTGGACACAGGACTACGGTCCACGCCACATAGATTGATGGCCGAGGCGGTGAAAATCACCAAGCTTCCTAGTGCACATAAGATAGGAGGCATAGAACTGGCAAGTGTGTGGAGAACGGTCTTGGATCAGCCGAGCCGACACGTGTTGCTGTGCTGGTATCAGAATGAGGAGTCATCAACACAAGTAACTTAGATCTGAATTGCAGTTAATCTCAACCATCTCCCCTTCCCCCCCCCAAAAAAAAAATTACCGTAGCACTCACAAGACCACACAGACCAATGAAATCTACCAGTGGCACCCAAGGTGAAACATCAATTGAAGCACATTGAAGTGGAAGACCAAGGAACTAAATTCGATAAAAACTAATCTGAAACTCCCCCAACCTATCAACCGCAAGATTTAGGCAACCACGCTAACCAACAAGACCCATTAATTGACATTCAACACTGATCTAATGTGCTTACCTCAAGAGGTCTCACTGGTTAGTTCTCCATCTGCCTTAAAGCCTGATCAGATTGGTGACCTGCTCAGTTGACCTGATGAGGCTTTTGTGCCAAAAGCGAAACGCTACCCAGTTAAAAACTACCGATTGTTTACAAACCCTTCTGAAACGAAGACCATATTGTTCATTTAAACAATAATGTCCGGAAAACAGAGCGCCCCTTTTCCTCACACGTCTTTTCTACTCCGCATCTAACTATTCTACATCGACTGTTCCGATAATTTACATAACCACTGTAGTCATCAAGTTCAGTGCGGAACACGAGCCGGACCACCACATGAAGATGGAGGTGATAAACCAATAAGGCTGGTTGCAGGACCATAGTCACGCTTCTCCATTTTTCGGAACGGCCCATACACAGTTATTCCAAATAGGATTCACACTGGAAAACAGTGAATGACGCCGCGCAGCACAGTGAGCCAGCTGGTGTATTGTGGCAACCTACCTCGTATAAACGACAGTAGCATACCAGGCGACGTTGCGGCAGGGCCAGGTTGATCGGCCGCAAAGGTCCGGTGAGGTGTTGTTGAATTTTTCGTACTTGGTCAGTATGATCAGGAGCAACGGACATCTCCCGAAGCCGAATACGGTCGTAAATGGCCAGCAAGAGATTCCGATCCAGGTCTTCACCTGTATCAAAATAGAGAGAGATACAAAAGGAGTTGATGGGTTATTATCCGTGAGTATTCAACATAATTGTTAATAAAATCATAAATTCACATAAGATTCTGATAGACAACCATCCCATCTCCGTTTTTGCTCTCCTGTCAAAGTATGCATGCTGATGCCATTATAACCCCATTGTGGTTTGGAAGCTCACACCGGACTGAACGAACCGGTACATTAATCTGGTGAAAACTCCTTATTACACAGTACTATAAAATAACAAAAACTGTTCCCTCTATCACAGTGGATGAGTAAAATGAGGATTGTATTGATAAAGTCTAATCGTTCATGGTTTAGAATAGAAATACCTCGAGGTCACCATATCTGGCAGCCTCAGCAAGCACTTTAATGCTGGCCATAACTTTGTTTCTCTTATAATCTTCGCCCTTTAAGCTATTCAGAGCCACATCTATGCCCCTTATGAGATCCAAGCAACAGCCCTTACGGAATTATCGGACTTCCTAATTGGTTCGGTATTTTGTCAACCTCTAGGGTGAAACCAATTAGTCTATAGAGGTTTTAAGGCAAGGTAACTAGAATAAGCCTGTATAAGCTCTTCGCGAGACAGTAATCTAAAGTGTTCCTAGGCCCGACCGCGCGTATTTCCCATATTTTTACGTCTACCTTCTGAAATTTGTTTTTTCTTTGTCGATTTACTAGCTCTTTCCTAATGGAATTCGTTACGGCAAGGTCAACGCTGTAACAACCTTATGAGTAGTTTTATCGATCAACAGATCTCGTTACGGCATGTTTCAACCAGCCAGGTGGTAGGATTATCGATTCTCCAGCTTACCGAACAGAAATGTACATCTTCGCGAACTGTGACTCAGTAAATAAGAACATAAGTTTGAAGGAAGACAGGTCATGGAAAGTTTAAAGCTATAGTTACGTGAAACACCTCTTGATTGCAAAAGTTCGAAGTCACGGACAAATGACAACCCAGTGTTGCCTTGTTGCAGAACTGTTAAACCAGAAGTTTTATTGAAACTTCTACTCAGATTCCCCCTGTGGTTCGAACACTCTGGCAGTACCTCAGCTCCCACTATGCTGCGGAGAAGAGTGAAGCTGCGAAAGACAGTCTGAAGTAAATTATGTCAACTTCGCACTGACACAGTGAAGTTCGGGACGCGCAAAACCGTGACAGACGAACCGAGTGACAACAGACATCTCTTGACAGACAAATACAAGATTCACAACTGACACGTCAAAACTGACAGTTGTGTGGGGTGAGATGATAGGTGGGTTTGATAATGACAAGCTGACAGTTCTAATTGCAGCCATTGAAGCGGAACCGAGGAGCGGGTGCGAAACATTTAGATGGACACGATCGGTTTATGTATGTGTCCGATTCCTCTGTTTCAATGGTCAACTATTTGAAAGTACAGCGGGATGGGAACGAGGAGGATAATGAGGATAGTTCATTATTATGCCATCGAATCTGGTGGAAAATACGAATCGTGCTGGGATGGGTGAGCAAACGAATCCAGAACCGTTCTGCTCCTGAAAGTTTGGATAAGCCACCAATGATCAACGTTTCACCGAAAGACCTCAGGTTTACGCGCTGTGATTACTAAAAGTTATAAACAAATTTTCGCTGCATCAGGGACGACAGGAGAACTGAAAATATTCCCCTATATTTTAAGCTCAGCAACCAGCCGACAGGTTTGAATCATGGCCGCCATACGTAAGGTCACTGATTACGTTCGGAAGGTGGCAGCTGGCTTTGTAAACTTCGCTCATTTCATAGTTGATTTGCAAGCAATCGGGCCTACTCAACGTACGAAGTGCTGACGGGCGTAATGTGAGATTCCCGTGAAATGGTGAAGTCTAATATCAAAAAATGTAAAAGAAAATGTAATACAATACTAAAGGCGGTAGAAAAGCGAACTGCTACAGTTTAGCCTCCAGTACTATTCACCGAAGCCTTGAGGAGAGGTAATCCAAATGAAGAGAAGGACGTAGGTGTAGGTCGATCTTCTTAGTTCGGCTGACGGCCTACTGATGTTTCCTTGAGGGGAAACGGCAAAACCCGGATTCTAAAATCCCCTAGATGGGAATACTTATCAGTTCCAGCAGATCAGGGACAGAGCAAAAAGCAAGTCCAGATTTCGTATGATCCCTTCAAGTGCAATACTAACTGAAATTTTCATACAGAGATTCATCTGAATCGAGCAGAAATGGAACGCCAGCTACCTTGCATGCTGCATTCGACGATAGAGAAGCAAAAGTAAACAAGTGTTAATAGAAACTGGCACCAAGTTTCCAAGATCCACAAGATAATGGAACTGGCTCGTTGAAAGCGTTCATAAATTCGACTCATCCGTTCTCAGCAGACGGCCACAGGAAGTCAGTACTTTGGACTGAAAAGATTATCATTTTTGAGGTCTGACACCAACCAAGAAATGTAGGATCGAAAGCGGTTCCTTAAGACGAACATCATTTTTAAGGAAAACACGATACCTGACTAAATTCGGCCACTTCAAAGGCAGACTCCAGCTAAGAATAGGTAAACCACTCTCCATGAACAAGTTTATCTTTAGTAGAAAATTGCTTGATATGATTATCCCATTCGTATTCACTATTTTGAACACATGGAAAAGACCTTTACGTGTAAAATTGCTTAATACGAAGTTCCAAGCTTGTCAACATTGAGACGAGCTTGTCATACCAAATTAAAGTCGCTCACACCTAACGGTATAGCCAGAAAAGTGCTCGCGTGGCCAGACAGAAGCAGCAGCTTCCGGAGATCTCCAACAGTCCGCTATGAAAAAGTTCAGCACGTTCAAAATTTCTCAGTCTCTAAAACTCGTCATCCACATGGTCTCCAACCAATGAACTACCACCAAAACATCCCCTGTACGAAACAAGCCATCCAGATGTGTAAAGGGAAGGGGAGGAGAGTGCCTACCTGACAATGCAGCACTTTATTAATGTAAAAACAGTAGCTTAGATCCTTTAAACAGTTGTATTAGCGAGACCAACGACAAAAGCATTCGTACTCAACATGCCGTATTTCTCCAAATAATTCTCCCATGACTGGTCAGTTGTATGCCAAAATCTCATGAGAATGGGACAAGCTAGGGGTTTAAGACCATCACAAAGCTCAGACAAATGTAGAATGTGCCAAGAATAAAGGTCCCAAACGTTACATACTACTCATGAGGCTGCTGAAAACTCTTCGATTCTCCTTTTAACACCAAATTTGTGTGCAAATGAGAGTATCTGTCGAATAAGATCCCCAGTTGTCAACAGAAGTGGCAATGATACTAACAGAGTATGTCATCAATGACAAAGCAGAGATAAAGTACCTCCATCAACTCCTCGCAGGTTGCGCACAAATTCATCCCTGGTCATTTTGCTCTGGGGACGAACGTTCGGGCTATACATGTCCGTGTGAAGCATCACAATTGCATAGGCAAGAACCATAACAGAATCGATATTTCGGAACTGGGCCTTCACACGTGCCGGATTCTGTTCTATGTAGGCGGATTGGAATTCCGTTAAGAGATGCACGATTTTCTGCGATTCGCCCTGGAGAAGAAAGAGTCGATGGAAAACGTAACTTGAGAACCGCACCCCAAGTGGGAAAACAGCTACCCTGAACGCTTTCAGGTTCAAACTGAAATGAGAATATCTAATTCAATCACAAAAACGTGGTCGTGTTATGTTGGAAAACCAATTGGTTTCGGTTTATAAGGAGAAACGGGAACAGAGACTGTCAGTGCCCACAGATAAAAACTCTTCGAAAAACAGTACATAACCTGGGTTGAAATAAACATCTTTCGCTCCTGGTCAAGATCTTTGTTCAGGCCGATATCTCATGATAAGAATACGCGAGAAAGCTATACACAGCGACCGCACACGGGAAGGCCCAGTTAGTTCGATGTTTGTTGGACGTCAATTTTACTCGAACAGTCATGGACTAGTTCTCTGCTTATGACTGATTCAGAACCTGACAACTCCAGAACGCACTGAACTAAAGCCAGTCAGTGCTACCAAATAGGAGCAGAATCGCTTATCACAACCAGTCACATCAGCGCCAATCAGGCTGGAATCAACCTCGTAGGCGGAAACGGAGATAGAGAGGTGATGGGCATCGATGTGACGTAACTGGTAATGGATGTGTGGATAAGAGAATATTAGAGTATGGTGGAAAAAACGGGTCTCCTTACTAGGCCGACCAAACATGTAGGCGCTGGCGCTTCGTTGGACAGGTGTAACTAACACTGAAAGTGGTCAGCACACCATCACCCTGGCGGTTGATCCATTTCAACGTTGCATAACTGAAGCAACTTTGTCTTCTACTGAGGCTTTCCAAATGCGATATACTCATGGTTGGTTGTTTCCAACAATTCTGCCAAAAGATGATTTCTTGGTCGGTTTCTAAGCCTCTCTCCAGTTGGTTGCAGGCGCACGCATTTGAGCTATTCATATGAGTTCATCCGCTGAATACAGAGTCCCGTATTAGAATGATACAGCGATGGCCTGAAAGACCACTAGCATTAAATCTACATACCGACCATTCACCATCTGGTCGTGCACAAGGCTCTACTTGGCTGCATGAACATAACATGACTGACAATCGATTTACAGTTGTCTTCACCGCTGGTGTCCACCATGTTCGTGTGGAAAGATCTGTCATAAATCCTGTCCAACTTGAGTGACAGCCCATGGTCCGAATGCCTTACAGCATGGTTCTGAACACATCTATTGATCCATATGTTAGAAATGCAATGGAGAGGATGACATCGGATAAAAAGGAAAAACGACAAATGCGACTTTTTAAAATGCGATAAAAAACAACAAAAACATATGTTTGGCAAGATATACCAACTTCCTTGTATTTAGGACTAAAACCAACTGAAATTGTGTCATGCACTAGGAAAGCAAGATGAGGAAATTGGGTTTAGAAAACAACGGTGCACGTAACCCACGGTAACCGTGCTCGGATTGCGCGCGAACGAACAATTGCTAGTTGGTTACTATGAAGCACACTCCATCCGCATTGATTCCCGCAAGATAGCGTACTCATGCAATGGCGATTGAAAAAAAACAACCTAATGACGACAACTCAGTTATCCGCTGACGTAAACACTTACATCGTCTGGTTGTTACATTTGTGTTTAAGTACACCTAGTCGTATAGGTGGGCAAAATCGTACCAGACATCATTTTTAATGGCATTGTCAACGTGATATGGTTAGACTGACTTGGTTGAAGGACCACAAAATTGGCTGTTTTAACAAAGGAGGCCGACACTTGCCGTCGAGGGCGAAATATGCACAGCAGCTGGGCTGATCAAATAGGAGAGCTGACACAAAACAAATCAAACCCAAAACTGAAAACCGTTAAGGCTAAAAGATAGGTCAGTGAAAAACCGTTATTTGGAAACCGGAAATTTGAGTGCAATGCGTACCGGCTGAAAGCTGGAAATGAAATATTCCTTGAAAAAAGGACGTCAAGTTGAGCAGAGAACTGGGGGAATCTGCCAACGATAGGTGGGAGACGAATTAACTCAAAGTTAATTAGATCAGATAGTAGAGGAAATCAGGTTGCAGCTTACCGGTGTGCGAAAGCAACTCAGTAATAGACGTAGTGCTTCATCTACTTCAAGTTCCCGGAAGTCCAATTCCCGCATGAACTGCCTACAAGGGGGCATTAAATGGAAAATTAAATTTAGACCGACCTAAAGAGGGAAAGAAACCGTAAACGCGGCAGAGTGGACTGAACAACGAATATCACATTTCCAGAGGGGCACAAGATGACATGAAAAGGTCGGATGTTGCAAGCAGCCTAAGCGAAATGTATTGGCTTGATAGGTTCAACACTTTAATGTAATACAGGTATTGAAAACTAATCTATATTCAGTTATTCACACTTTCAGAAAAAATGGAAATTTAATTTTGTCGATTGAGCTACATGAAATCGAAATCACTAAAGTCATCTTCAAATTGTCAAATTCCAGCCTGAAAACTAATAGTTGCCCTATTAGTCGCTGCAACCAGATTTCATGGACGGGAGCAGGCAGTCAAACTCAAAGTCTCCGAACAATTGAATCGCGGTCATCAAAGGACGATTCTGCACAGACCTTTCTGAGTCTGGTAGTGAATCACAGAGAAGGGAGCTCATATCAGATTTACAAGAGGTGTACTGAGTAAATAACCTTCCGCATTCTGGTCAAATGCTCCGAAAACTGAGTCGCTTGTCACATACCACACTTGTACATGAGTCAGAGCCTGATTCATCGAAGGTCTATTCGGTGGACCAACAACTAAAATGTCCAGTGCCACTGGCTGTTATGCGGCCCATAAGAATTACGGAGTTCATCAAGAACGGATAAGATCGATCGATAAATGAATATTAGTTTCGAACAATAAACGCACTCATGCTCTAACTTCTGCGCTATCCTGAACTTGCTCCACTACAATTGTAGATCGACTGGACTCAGAAGATGCAGTGGGTAAAAACAAGACGGAAATCGAATCTGCAATTCACAACAAGGGGTCCGAGTGTGAACATATCATCCAGATCCAAGCATTGTGGATTTATGGGTGCTAATAATGCTGTTAAAACAACACGCTCCTTAGAGAATCTGTAGTGCCTAATTTTATATTCGCCAGTGAATGCGTCTCAGGTTGGTTCATTGTGTTGGTAGTCTTGAAAACAAGCGGAAAGCCTGGTCCTAGACTGATCACCGGATCCAGACCACTGAACTATGGGTGGAATTAGTATCAATCCTGGTTAGGACCGATCTACAGGATGTAGCTAAAGCCGGTTGGAAGGCATCAACTGAAGAGCGTTTGAGCTTCGGGAATACGAACCTCACACTATCCTTGATATCTTGCACCGTTGGTCAGCATAATATCTGGTTGGCTTCCCAGTAAAGGCATCTCTCCGGAACTACGCCTACATCGCCCGGAATGATACATTTCATGATTTCTGTGATGACTGAGAGCTTTCGGAATACACCTTATAAGCATCCTTCTAGGTTCAGAGATGAAAAGTTACGAAGAAGTTAGAAAAAAGTTTGGTTGTGATGATTAACAACTGAATTCTATGGTGAAACCTGATGGTCGGCCTACAGTTGCTTGTTTGTTTCTTCATACCATTGCGAGAAATATAGTCCCAGGCGCGTGCAACGAATGACATAAACAAAAGACAAACAAAAATTCTATCAGATTGTGGGGTGAAGAGGACAAAACCGTCAATCAATTCTTGCTCGGGAGTGGATGTCGAAGCTCGGAAATCACAAAATGGGCACATCTAGAGAAACAAACCAGGCGTGGCCGACAGCTTCAGTCTAAACAGTCTGACCTCTCTTCTTAGGTACGTGGCGACTGTGGCTTGTGGTTGCACTCCGGATGACATAATAGATACATGTAGATGAGCGTACATCGGGAACGAACACATGGGGTAGGAGAAAGATGTTCCTCCCATCCGCCAGCACGGCCATGGGGAAATGCGAATCTTGTGAAAACAGCCGTGTGTGCTCCCGCCTCGTTTCTGGACAGCTGGCTGTGCACTGTATGCGACACAGGCTGACACATAAACAGAATGTTACCGATAGTTCTGTGGTGACTGGATGAAAATACAGTGCGACGCAAACGTAATCAATCACGCTGTGGGGTAGCTTAAAGAGGTATACAACTAAGTAAACTTTGTCCAGTTGTCACTACATTTCAGCCTTGGAAAGAGCACCGATAGCATATGGTAGTGATATGACGAATTCGACCATTTAACAGAATAAAAACAATCACCACTCGGAACAACAGACGGGTCTCCTACTATCAAAACGATGAAAAGGAACTCAGCTTTCGAGAGCTACATAATGCTAAACAATCCAGATTTTCAAGACTCGAATGACGGAGTTTGACGCGGCTTATTCATGGAAACGAAGAGAACTTTCTTGCTGGACAAGACCTATGGGCCCAGAGATAATACAAACGCAGTCACCGAAGTTAGATATTATGCTTAGTGTTTATTATTATTATTATTATTACTATTGTTATTATTTAGCTACCAATCTCCGTGCGTTATTTACATGCTATGGCACATCTACAGTCAAGCTGTTGAGGTTCACAGCCCCCGCGAAACGGAACAGGGATTATTGACAACACTGCGTGCCACCAGGCTGTCACAAAAATTCAAAACAACACCAGCAACCGAGAGAACCCGATGCTTCTTAAGACGCAGATAGACGTGTAAGGACTAGAAAAGCATGCTAGAACAAACGCCAAGTAGTGCTAGTGAGACACTGGCTTCGAGTTCTCCCGAAACTTGGTGCATAATCGCTCTGCTTTCTAGTAGGAGTTGGCAGCAATAAACTGATAAGTTGGTGGCTGTACAGTGAGATTCATCGCCACTGCACCCGCTGCTTGACTGTGTCTGGCACATCCTAGATTAACGAGAATCTCCGCAACCCACATGCCTTTATATGGAACCCTGATCTCACCCTACAAGTGAATCCAACTCAGGATAAAAAGCCGAAGGACAGTATAGAACTGCTTCAACCTTGTGGAGAATCTCTTGGGAGATTCAAACCCACGTAGGCATTATAGTCAGTAGTTACACACGACCCAACGCCGCTCACCCTTCTTCCGCGCGGGTGACCGGTTCTCCGCGTGAGGATATCTCAGCGGAGGGTTCGTGTGACTTGTGGGACCTATTCACCCCTGAGCAGATTAATTGCAGCCTGGTTAGGTTCCATCACCATATCCAAGTTAGCGAACTCGCGTGTCATCAGGTCGAGACCAGCCACTCTGAACAGTGCGGAAACTTATAAGGCCATCCACAGGATGTCTTGCGGTCTCCTTGGAACGCCAAAGCGATTCGATCGAAGTCGACATATGTGTTGCATCCACACTTGATAATGGTTGCTTGACGTTACAGAATCTTACAGAAACTGTGGAAGTTGGAACGAGCGTGATGATGATAAAAGAATGAAAATTCTTGGGAGTTTACTTGTACACGCTGACGGAAATGAGTTAAATAAAGTGGCTTTGAGGTATCATTTGAAGAATCGATTAGGCCAGCATCAACTGGTTGAACATGAGTAATAATATTCAGTGTAATGCACGCAGTACTGAGACCAAACCACGGGACGAAAACCACGTGAATTGTTTCAACTCGATTTAGAAAGTCAGTGGAACCTCTGAACAGCCGACTACCGGTTTCGTGCTTCTTGGGCTCGTTGGTTAGGCATAATTCTTGAACCCCAACAATCCTTATTTCCTAGCTGAATTGTGCTATTACCTAGGACCTGTTTGCTGTCGGCATGCAATATAAGTGGGCACTATAATCCTGGATACGTAACGCTGGAGTTCCAAATAGTTGTCGAATTCGTCCGTTTATTGGATTAAGAGTACAAATCCCAAAGTTTTATCCACAAATGTGGCGGACTGGGATGCAGCCTTGTTTCATGTCAATTATTCAGCTGTCTGTGAGATTTTATCCGTACCCCGGATACAAGCTGTCATCTTGGAGTGATGGTCGGACTTGAGTGTTGAAATAATCCTCCAGGCTACATTGACTAGGACTTTGTCACTTACGGTTCAACCATGCCAGGAAGGCCAAAATGAAGCAACCAAACAGCAGCAAATCCCCGTAATGCGAATGAACGTATTGCAAGGCGGTGGTACTGTCATGGTGTGGAAGTGTGGAGGCAGTAAGATGTCTCCTCCAGCCAACCAGCATGTCCATATTTATGGAAGTGGCCATGCCGACTACTCCCGATGAAGGACGGGTTATAAAAGATCAACCCTAGAAACCGCACACACCGACCGCCCGAGGGTTGATCATGACCGCCAGCATATTATTCAATACGGTCGGGACATTTTTAAAATCAGGGTCTGGTACTGTTCATCCTCTCACTGCATTACGGGTCAGACTTTTAATTCAAAGGCACAGGATGGGATACCTCAAACAAACCCGATTCTTCGGCCTGAGCAATCAGGAAGTAACATATACTCAAAAAGCCTAGGAGCAGCGGCTAGTCTACTTAATTTATCTGCTCACGCCAATACAACCCCAAGTGTTTGTAGCTTTGTGATTTCAGTGTCAAGTCATAGTTCTTTACCCAGAAAAAATAGCCTAAATAGGCACTACTAAAACCAACACAGCAGCCTTTAGTGCCCGTCCTCTTTGTCAAATAGGTCAAAACACCCTCCTTGCACACAACCTTTCCTCTGTAGAAATCGATGTGTGCTGTGTCTCCATAACATAATCAAGGCCTGTTATTGTGACGCATCTGATAGCGGTCCAAAGCAACTCAGTTTACGCACGATTTAGACTGCAAATTTCAGGTGATCCACAAGTGGTTCCCCACGGCATCAACGTCCGGATAGGGTGCTGAGTTCGAGAGCTGAAGAGGCTCTGCTTGGCTGGATTCCTGTGAAGTGTGTGACTGTGTGCAGTCAGACTGGTCAGGTGTATCAGAATCTGTAACTAAAAAGCTCAAACCTAAAATTTGGTCGTTATCTCTGCATACAGCTCAACAAACTGCAGCAGTAACACTGTCAAAGACGCCCTTCATGGAGGACGTTCGAGGCTCTTGTAGGAATATCACTATTCTGGCTGGCGGTTAGAACGCCAGTTAAAAAATGAAAGTCGTCTCTGCAGAAGGTTTGACCTAGATTCTCCCACAGCTGACAAGCACGATCGCTTCCTATAGCTGTGCGTTGATCACCATCTACTTGTTGCAAGCGTAAACTTTCAGCACAAACGTGAGCATAGACCTGGTGCTCTCCAAACCGTAACTATTCGAGTACTCTGATTGGTCGCACAGCAGCTAGTTATAGATGGTAATCTTGTGTTCAAGACTCTCGCTCCCTTTGTGTACGGAGTCAGATCATGCCCCGCTTATTGTCTGCGTTGCGGCTTGTTTCCCCGCAGCTAAGTAGATTAATCACCTCCATGGTGTTCAATGCCTGCCTGACCGTCGTCAAAGAAGTCTATCAGCAGCAACCTGTGAACGCGAAGCAAACCGGTCAGTTAAACGACGATTGGTTCGAAATCCGAAACGCTATGAAAAGAGCGATTGGCTGTGTCTTAAGACGAAACTGCGGCTCAGTTAAAGCTGGATCTCACAGCTATTAATGTCCCTGATAGAGGGGACGACAATACGAGTCCGCAAGATCCCTGAAACGAAACCAGATCCACAGTCTGAAGACTAACCGGGGAAACGGTGGCTAAAAAAGTCCAAGAGATGGAGAAGGCAGTGCCGGATGGAAATAGTCGAAATATTTACCAACGTATCGGCAACAGCGAACCAAGAAGACCGCCGAGCAATGAAATCCCAATAGAGAAATGCGGCTCAAAAGTCCATTCTATGTCCCGACACCTGCTTCGGGCAGAGCACTTCAAAGAACAATTCAACCGGCCTAAGGAGCCCATCATAACGTTCAACGCACCAAGGGCTTCACAATCAGATGCGAACTGCTCGGTTCCAAAAGAGAGTGAGATCAAAAACGAAATCAAACTTATGAATCGAAAAAAAAACTACCCGATCGTGATCGTCATATTTAAGGACAGAGGAGAAGGACTCGTTCAGTCTGACAAAACACATGCATAGATTTATGAGACAAATGAAACGTTACGGGAACGGTAGGTATCCGATGTCGCTCCTGTTCTCAAAAAGTTGTTAGATGTGAATGTGAGAATCATCGGGGTATCAGTTTAGTCACCATCGCTTATATATTGCTCACAGGTATCATTCTACACAGGCTTATCAATGCTCGTGGGACAGAATTGTGAAAGTCAAGCACGCTTCCGTCCAGGTCGTGGATACAGTGACCACATCTTGACCTTGGGACAACTTCTCGAACAATGCCATAAACATACAAGCAATTATCCTTTTAGGTCTAGAAGCAGCGTTCGACTTGGGCGATCACGTTGCCTTGTGGCGATGTCTCCAACTTTAACAGAATGCCGGAAATTTTCATCACACTTCTCCAAACCTTCTACCCCAACACCCGTGGGCATGTTAGGGTCTACGGAGAGTGTGTAGCGGCCCCTTCACCAACATACATGATTGTACAGCTCACCGCCACTCACTAGATCACGAGATCTGTCCTTTTTTTACACTTACAAGCCACGCTACACAATCGTGACTAGCTTGACTACACAGCTCACAATCGCTCCCTAGATCACGAGACTCGCTTTTTACCCTACACTTACAAATTGCAATACACAAGGGTGACTCATCTGATATTGACTGTCTCTACCGGCCAGTAAGCGTAGCAACAAGTCATGTGCTGACACCCACGTACACGTAAACGCATCTACATAACACAGACTCGCGCGCGCGCAGGGAGCAGGAAGTCAACCAGTCTCCACAAGTCCACGGACAATTATGGAACATGTGTAGCAACTATGCTGCGGAGAAAACACGTTACCTCCGTCCGGACTTTCACCAAGGGGGACTCACAACCGATAAGTTCCCTTTTGTTTTGCAACACATTCCGCATTGTATTTATTTTTAAAAGTGTTGCAACTCACCACTGTCAACCATAGTAAAGACTGTTATTAGTGCATATATACCTTCTGAATCATATTATGGCTATCATCAACTGTGCCCTAATAAGTGCTCTTCTGAGCACAACAACAAAAGTGGTGTTTGTTGGGACTGCCCTTTTCCTTTTAACTTTGTAATCGAAGTAAATATCGAAGAAATGTTCGCTATGTCACCTACTAGGCGTGGAGCTTCCTCCCGGAGAAAACCCTAAAGGCTCAAAGTAGGTGGATGACATTGCGCTACTTGGTTCAGATACCATCCAAGTACAAAATACATCAAATAATCTTAATAATGTTGCCATGCGTTTTGATATGCGCTGTGTATCTTTAGGGTGCAAAACGTTACTACAGGACTGGGTGTGTGTGTGTGTGTGTGCCACCAAAGCTGATCATGGCATCAGAACCACCAGAGATTGTGGGCAGATTCGCCTATCTGGGTAGCTGTGTCGAATGGCAGCATATCCGACGAAGTGGATGCCAAAATTGCTAAAGTCTGTTCTGCTTAACGTCAACTTAGGTACTTTTGGGTTCAACATGACAGTAGTTTGCAGGTAAAAGTTAGGGTCGACAGCGTGAGCTTCCGTACAGTTTGGTATCACGGTTGAAGGCAATAGAAGATTGCTTGTCTATGACCATTGGTGCCTTCGAAGCATTACACATGTACCATGAGAATATCCGATTAGCAACGCTGCAGTGCGACAAATGGATTTTGGCAACAAATCAGCTGCCTGTCCAATTGGTAGGTTGATTCGGATGCACGAACAGCGCTGGCTCAGCCACGTGCTCCATATGCCAGGCAATCGATCGCCAGAAAAGTTCCAACTAGAAGATACCACAAGGTGGGCAGCTGTCGAAATGGAGACAGAGCGCGAGAAACATAACAAGGGGCCTTGGCTGCTCCGGTGCATGTCCTCTGTGAGGTTCGGGTACCCACCGACAGAGCGATTTAATCCGACCAGTGATGTCAATTTCTTCATTGTTCTTAATCATTGACCCAGTGTTCTTTCTATTTAAAAAGGTTTTTCTGCACCCTCCCTTTCTTGCCCTACCCAGTGTTATAGGCTGCAGCGACTCAAGCAAACTTACATTCGTACACGGTTGTCAAACTAAGCGGAACTTTTTTTGATAAAGGAAACTACTTTCAAAATTGCTCAAAACTCTCCAACAACCTAGTAAGTAGTTTCTTTTATGAAGCTATACTGAAATATCTCGAATGTCAGACCAACTATAACATGAGAAGGCCTTTGTGCAGCACAGTCAGCTCAAGAATATCATAAAAGAGAGATTCGGCTGAATCTCCCGTGAGAACCACATTGATACTGATATTTGTCGGATTAAACAGAACTTTCATCGTGTTCTTCAAGCAAAAGGCTCAAAGACTAGAAATATGATAAACGTTCAGGAAACATCACAGAAAGCACTCCTTCCGACCAAAAAGCCACCTATATACTTTATATATTTATATTATATTACATATTATATATACTTTATATTCCAACCCACTTTCATCAATCAGCTAATAAAACACAAATCGCTTAGGATTCACTTGATAAGCTTCTCTATGCTCTTCTTCCACGCTGATTCTGGTAAACTTGCGAAGATAACATCAGAGCCATACTTCGCTGTCATCAACTGAGAGCTCGTTCTCCACCTTCCCACCGTCCACGCTCGCCATAGGGTAGGTTGACGGTCACCATTCACCGGTAGCGGCAAGTTCAGTGCATTTTGGAACTACTTCCTTCAGTCAACATCATGTAACAAACGGATTCATTTGGGTATGAAATGAATGTCACGGTATTAAGCCAAACAGAGAGGAAAACCGGATGCGATTGGAGAGAGGTGACAGCAGAAACGGAGATTAATTTCAAGACGGACGAAAATGACGACCAAAGTGTGATAATAATAGCCAATACCAATAATAGCCAGATGGTAATACAGATGCACAGTACAAACAGTTCGCATCTTATGGACAAATGAACCGAAGAATGGCATGTGAAACTAACCGTGTAGTCGCCATCGCCAGCTCGTCCTTGGTATTTCCCAAGTAGTCACCAATCGCCACACGGCTGAGACCTTTGCGAGTGAGCAGAAAGCGAGCAATGGTCTCGGGAGAGCAGTCGAGGAAACCGCATTTGACCAGAAAGTCGATTCCTTTGACCGCGGATCTGAAACACGTTTAAATGTCTATTAACATACTAGTACCAGCCGGCCTATGCTTGTGTCACTTAAGAAGGCGTGATACTATGATAAGAGCATAATTAACTACAATTCGATCACGAAGTGGACTGCAATTTCAGTCCACTACTGTAAACAATAGCTTCCAGTTTTTAGAGTTTAAGCTAGTCTACGGTGATAAACAGTCGCTCCAAACTCATCATTATCAGGGATTAGTTCATGTTATGTTTTTGCACCTTAGGGCACACTGTTTAAAGTGGAGACCGTAAAACACCAGCTTAATTACAGGATTTACTCGAACACGAGCCGTATGTCAAAAAAAAATAGTATGGTTTAGACCAGTCTGAAGAAGATGAGGACATTGACATTGGTAAGCATCGAATACAGTCACATCAACACTGAAAGCAGGCATTTTACAGATATTCCATTCATGTTTTTCTAAATCTGGTCCGAAATGCAAGCTGCGGCCTATATCCAACTACAAAGCTAGGTCACGATGGACTAGCATTTGTTTGTGAATTCGGTCTTGTGCCGACAGATCTCCGCGCGGGTTATGCCATACCGGGTTCGCGTCGCATTTGGACACTCTTCAGCCGATGGACACCAAGGGGAAGAAGAGCGGAAACCATCGGAATGCTCAACCAATAGCTGAGGCGTAAATGAATAATAAATGCCGAGTCAATGTCGCTGTGTCCAATTGCTTTGGTAAGCTTAACTTCCGTTCTCTTGCTGTTGGGCCAACAACACTTACTCTGTGTGGTGGGTCACGTGCGAGACAGCATCTGCCTCGCTCCATTTAGGAGCTAGGGTACGTTCTCGTGAACACCTTCAAGATCTTGTATACTGTCTAAAGTTCACGTGGACGTATGGGACAAAGAATCCAACTCTATGCAATTTGTTGCTCACCAAATCCAGTAATGGTACAAAGCCGAGTTCTCTTTACCAAGACGTCACGGTTACTGTACAGAAAATAGTACGCCGTTCGCCAGTCAAAAGAAAATCGCCAAAAATTCCATCAGTTTCACACAGTGGCGCTTAACCGGGCAGCCGCGGAAAAAAAATCAAGAGAAAGTATAGTCTTCAGATAAGAAATGACCGATGTGAAACTAGTAGTAAACTAGGCGTCGCCACGGTAGCCCCACTACGTCAACTGACATTGGCTAGTTGCAAAATGAGCACCTAGAACATGGATCACGTGACAAGCAATTAGCCATTTAGTTAGATAGATAGATAAAAGATAGAAGATTATGCAGGTGAACTTACTTTGGTCGCAATTATGATAAACTCAAGATACTGGTTAGGCTAAAATGATAACTAATTAACAATAAGATTTGCAATGGAGGAGAACCAAACCATATGGGAAGAGATCCAGGAGATGTGAATAAAATCACTTGTTTGCAAAGCAAGACACTATTAACAAAGGCCTTAAATGAATTCCTTGTTTGATAACCCTCAACCGAATGTCTACAGAAAGGCCACTTCATGCTTTATTAGTAATGACATTGAAGAATTTTTCATGATATGATGATTCTCGAGGTTGATGGAATCCCGGTTTTGCCCGTTCCGGTGCCCTGTCCCTAAAGTCCAATCAACCAAAGGGTGAAGTTGGTCTCCCATTACCAACGGCAGTAATGAAGATCAGTGTTAGGTAAGGATGTTCGTCTGGAGAGAACATATTGCTCTACTCCTCTCACATTCCTGTCGCAGCGAACAGTAGGACTATCTCACGACCGTCCCGTAATACGATTATTCACAGTACGGGGAGTCGCTGCTCTACGTTGGCCTGCTCGCTGTTGGCGTTCCTCACAGGATTGAACCTTGAGGGAATGAGTTGCAGCTAGTAAAGTCCGTAGGATCACTGAGGGCAGCACTGAAGGTGACTGAAGCCACAAAAAGGTGACAGCTTCAGCTCGGGCCTGACATCATCATGAATTAAGGGGTCATTAAAAACTTCAGAAGAGAGCAGAATTTCAGAAACTAAGTATACAAAAAACGCAGCGTTCATTTGTTTTGGAGACGAATGCGTATAGGAGAGAAAAGCGCACAAAAATAAGAAGACGGGTTTTCACAGTCTGAGGATGTGCAAAAAAGGATGAATCACATGTAAGCTGCCTGAAAAACCAGCGAGAAGTTAGACCATAAACAAAAACTCTGAGTGAAGCACTACTCCAGGAATCTTTAACTCCTTAAGTGGGACAACACATTTCTTAAACAAGGCAGCTCAATTCCGTTGGCATGTTGCTGTCCTCCTTGACTCTAAGAACAAGAGTTCTGTGCGCTCAAGGTAACGCCGGATGTTGTGAGGGATCGTTAACTCAATTACAGGTACTTTCAACAATGATCAGTAGAGGTGATCTAGTTAACGAAACGGATGCAACTGCATGCAAGTTCACGCGGAAGGTTTGGCAGATGCGGAGTAATGAGAATTCGCTCTGATATCCTACAGAGACCAATAAAAAGGGACATATGGAATAGAACGATACTGAGTACTGTAATCAAGATTTCAATGCAAAAAGGTTCAAAAGACAGTCAACGAGTCAGAAATCGTATGCTGCTGTCAAGCAGTCTGTACCTCGTGTCAATACTCAACAAAGAGCGCGACGAGATATGAACGTTCAGTGGCTTCACTATGATTTGTTTCGCTTTGAAAAAGGGAAGCGGACGGAAATACTCGTTCGAGGCATGACGTTGCGATAGTAAACTAATCACCAGTCGAGCTATCGATTGTTCTTCTACGTTGAGCTCTCACTCAACCGAATCCCAAAGCTTGCAACCGCTTGCACTGGGTGCACAAGTCTCGGTCACATCAGGTGCAAACAGGCCTGATCGATGTCAAAGGTGCCGAATAACTACTGATATCACCTGATCCTGCTTCAATACAAAGTAAGCAGTAAGGGAAGAACGGTACTACAATGCAATTTGATCACCAAATGACTTGTCAGTCACTCTTCTTCTCTGGGTATTTTGAATGTCGATTCTGTACTACAATAATTATTTTATCCATGCTACTTGGAAAAATAAGTTGGCTATGTGGAGAAGCAAATCAAATCCATCAAATGTGGAGTAGGATCAGCCTCTGGAAATGGTTTCATCAACTTATTGGGTTGAAATGGATGATGTACGTTTGGCATTGTTTTGGAATTGTTCGGACGGAGCTAGTATGGAGCAGACGGTGATCGAGACGCCAACGGAGATAATCAATGAAGTAAGCAAGATGCCTGTAAAAGTTACTGTCTGAATAGTTGCTACGTTCCATTTGGTTCACACTAAGGTTGCCCAGTTGGAGAATTCAAGAGGCATTCGCGGATTCAGGGGGAACCTCGGAGGACTGCCTTCATAATACGTCCGGAGGCGAGCCGCCCGAGACAAAGGAACATCACGCCGATCGGACAGATGCAGCCACAGTAGGAAAGAAGGCACACTAGATTGGCCAGAATATAAGCCAATCATAATCGAGCATGTTTAGCTCGACACTTCTCCACCATCGCGAGGATTTTAGCTCGACCTCGTGTACTGAAGGTCGCGGGTACAACACATCGAAGGTTGTCAGCAGAATTCGTTAAAATGGATTGAAGTGACGGGAAGATCGATGTCGGATGCCACCAGCTGAATAACCGTTGTCAGCTGCCTGCTCCGAGTGGTTCTCATTAAGGTCTGCTCAGTTCAGTTCCGTATTAGGCACTGCCACTTAGCCACAACCAGCTTCCAATACCTTTCTAATATCGACAGCCAACGAACGTCGCAAGATAAAAACATTACGCTTGTCTGCTTCAGGCTTGGTGGGATAATGCAAAGGATTTATTGGGTGCTGAGCTCGAGATAGCTTAGCCGTAAAGGGTTAGGGCCCTGGACCGGGAAGTTAATGGTTCGAACTCAGCCCCGGCTTTTATATCGCTCCTATCTCAGAGCTCGTGCTTCCTTCCGAATGTACGGCAGCAATACAACGAAAGGATATCCAGGTCAACTGAACATGTGTGCTGAATATGAATGTGCAATCTCAAGATGGATTCCACCATGCAGGGCACATTGGGGTAAGCATAACGATAGTGAGTGAAAACGGGATTAACTAAACATAAGAGCACAGGGTATAACCAGCTGATTGGTGATGAAGATGTCGCTAAATTAGATATGTTTCCTTTGTGTAACCGACATCCCAACAGGAAACAACCAGAGGTGGGAATCAAAAAAGACTGCGGGTGATAGGGCGAAATCAACAACAAAATTTCGGTAACGGCTGAACAACAAGACTAATCATATACAAACGGAATAAACGAACAAAGAATTTACAAGCTGATTATGTTAGCACAACGCAACAAAACTAGTGCGGCACGAGAGCGCACAAGCAAGTATGACACCGGTGAAAACATCAGGAATGAACTAAGGCCAACGCAGTAGCCAATAACGATGTGAGAAGCTACGTTCCACCGGATCACATAAGCCAGTAACTAAAGAACCTCCAGTGCTTTCAATCAAAGTGGATACAAATTAGCCTCACACCATCAATAACGGAATTGCCATTTAGTTAGAAGAGAGAGTACCAACATCCGTAGCTATTAATCAAGACATTTTATTCAGCTTCTAGTCAATTCCCTTAAAAAAGGGGTGAATGGACCAGACACACAGACTGTGCGGATCAGACAGCCTCGCGCAAAGTAGATATGACCTTTACGTCACTGGTATAACTGGGCGAATTCATGCCAACATTATCAAATGTGAATGCTGAAAAGCAAAGATCAGATGGGATAGAACTGTAGATAGACCGTAGTCTCAGTAGCCTATTGGTCAAATATCAATTTCGGGACTCCCACATTCAGTTAGACCAACAGGGAAATATCACAAAGATAAGCTGTGCTTATGGCCTTTCGTTCCGAAACGGTACGAAAATCATAAGAGATTAAGGATCGTGAAGTTCAGGATGATTTAAAAACTTATGAACCATTGAAAAAAGGCCTTAATAACATCGGGAAAGCCTTCATGGGTAACACACGTATACATATGATCGACACGAAATCGTTGTATGCCCCCAACCAAGTTTGAAAGCAACATAAATTATCAAGAGTAGCAAATAGCTATGAAAAGTTGGAATGCGTCTCAGAAAGCCTTCTTAATCAGCTTTTGCGGACACTATCACCATTGTGTATGCCCTATGAGTAGACCCCATATCGAGTGAAGACAAATAAAACAAAAAGTTTAACTCTCATGTTGAAATACTTTATGTGGAACGATATATAGTGGACATCACGGACTCGTGTTTTCCGAAAATATCGAGTGCGGAAATATGATATTCGTCTATTTATAGCGCAAAAAAGCGAAAATTCCCTCTCTCCTGAACATGATTTGGTGAGTTGACCAAATTCAACCCATGCCAGGTAATCGCCATAGGGGCTGGGTTTCATCGTAAACGTAAGTATTTAGATGCAAACGAAGACTGTTAACTTGAGGCTCTCGCTTACACTTTTTCAGTTGACTGTGTAGCACAAAAGCTGTCTCGGTTTCCAGTTGGGTTGACAGTCAAGACAACGCAGTGCGTTTTTAAGGTCGTCGGGTTTTCATGGACCTTATACGCAACATACAATTGCGACAGAAAGACTCATTACTGAGTCCCAGTCGATGGGAAGAAAATGACTGGACCGTCCATTGCCATACTAGCCGTGTAAGTGTGGCTGTTGTACGTTCCGTCTGTTCCTCCTTAGAATGGAATAAATTTGCTTTAACTAGTGGAATGTAAGAGATTCTGTGTAGTGAAAAGTAGAGGAAGGTTTAGAAACTCTGTTCTGTACAGAGATAATTGTCGACGGAAAGTTAAACGGCACACTATTGTGTACTTCCGGTGGTAGGCGACGTGTCTAGAGTACAGCGCTATTGTGTCGAACACCATTAGAAGAAAAAAGATCCCTCTCCCTCATACTGACGGAAATGCCCAGCCTTGAAAGATGAGAAGAGGCGAATTTCTTGCTTTTTTTGAACAAAATGGCCGATGCAACAAACTGATTTACCGCTCCTGTAGTATTCTTTATGTCAGCATTCGATTGCGATTTGTCTGACTCATGCTCCATTAAATTATCTCCACACGATTTTACTGAATAAAGTTGTACCCACAAATGCTCAGCACGTATACAAAAATCATTCATTTCGTCCAAGCATGACGTGCAACAGTTAGCCGTGCCAGTTTTTTATAAGTCCCCGATTCAGATCGTTCTCATGCATTGCGTTCCTTTCCTTGTCAATTCAGCAGTACTGTAACGAACTGTTGAACCACTACTAACTGGCGTAAGTTTTGCTGATCTGTTCTGCCTTGGTTTCTGGGTGGCACTTTTCTTCCCTTATATTTCACGGCCTTACGCCATGGTGTAACAGCGTGCATGCACAACTGACGACCACATCAGGTTATGTGCAGAGTGGTTAATGGGGGCGCCCAACCGACATGAACATAATAAACCTGTTGTCTTCTTTAAAATTTAGCACAACCAGCAACCCGTGGGTATTACTACGTACCAGGGCGCTTGACAGAGTTGTATCTCAGTCAACTGAACGAACCTAGAACAGGTAGCACGCTGGTCCATATTCAGGTCATGTTACAAAAATAGCGCCGGTTGTAACCTAATCGGCTGCACCGACAAGTATGAGCTCGCACACACACGAACACAAACACAGACTTGGCAGCCAGGATGAATAAGCTTAGTGCTCAGATTGTTGAACTGAAACAAAGTGTACTCGTCTCTCAGTTTAATCCTACACTGCAATGGTCCGAACAGTCAGTCAACAAGACTGAAGCCTTTCAAACCTGTGGCTGGCGTTAAGCCTTATGGGGAAAGGTATTCGCTGAATAAAACACGCCACCTATAGAGGTAATACGCAGCCAAAAAAAGAGCGGGTAAATGATACATTTGTGCTTTACGGTTCAGTTGAGATGAAATAAGATTATATAAATAAGAAATAGGAAGCCTTTTAAAAAGGGACGATCAGCCAGAAGGCTTCATTTGAGCCCTGTGCTTTACTCAATAACTAACAATCAAAACTACGTCCTATTAACGTATTTCGCCAGGAACACCATGCTGAGAGATTTTAGCGTTTCATTTACTGTTGTCAGTCACAAACGCATAATAGTTTACACTGGTGAGTGAATAGTACAATCGCAAGAGGTTAGAAACTGAAAGTCCAACTAGGACATACGAGAGGGTAGCAGCTCGAGGTAAATGACACCCTTGGTGTGTACACTGCTGGTCCTTGTATTCAACAAAAAGTGTATGGTGCCGCACTGTGGATTTGAGGCAATGTTCCGATGACTTGATAAAAATCAATCGTGTGACGCACCCAAAGATGTATCAGGAAGTCAGTGAATTCCAAATAGGTGAACATTTGTGTACGCTCATGTTTGTACATACATAAGTGAGGGAATTTTCTGTGTCCCGCTAAACCGGTACAAACATATGGCACTGTTGACAAGTAACAGTTGATCTCAAACAAGACCGCCAAGTTGATTTGTATGAGATGAGCCTTCATCAATCAGTTTTATTCCGTGAAATGTTATTGATGGTTCCAAGCAGTAAGTCTTTGAGGATCAAGGAATACGAACGATAAAACTGTTTACAAAAAGGGATGACTCACTTGTTGAACATATTTAAACCGATGCGGTAAATCCGCTTTCTTCTTTTCTCCGCATTACGGGCCTGTTGTTTTATTATCTGCAGCGGTAAGGGTTGTAGCGAAGGGATTGAGTGCTGTCCATCAGATGGAAGCACTCGTGTGAGAGATTGCTGCGGTGCATGAGAAGCGCGACACTGTGTCGGAACGAACAGGTGCGTATGCTTCATTTGCTCTATCGCTAACCCGGTAAGTTGATGCTGTGCTAGCGTCGACGAATTCCAACTATGTCCCGATGAACTGCAGTACGCGACGGATGTGGGGAGAGCTACCAGGACGGGTCTGGAAGTATTGTGGCAGGCATTAGCTGAACTAGAATTGTGACTTGAAGGGTGATGAGTTGTGTGTCGAGAGCAAGTGCGAGAACATAATCGCGATGCGTCCGGTGCAACTCCGTTTGTCAGCACTGGTCGCTTAACATTGACACTAGTGAAGGAATTGATATGATCGGCAGGAGACAGTCCAGCTGGGTGTGTACAAGCCCCATTACTTCTGGAGCACTTTGAGCATTGGCAAACACAACTGCCCTGTTGCGACCAGCAGGGCAATGCGGACAGTGACGGGTCTGATGGTTTGTTTGGGACGAGGACGCTATGACAGTCACCCTGACTAGATAAAAGGCCTGGTGTGGTGGAGGAACCTTTCAAACCGGAATGTGAACGTTGACTAGAAGGCATGACTGAATCCCCACATGAATGTTCAAATCTGGGTTGGCTTCTACGTGTCAAAGTGGGTGAAGATAGCTTACGAATCGGACTAGTCCGGCGTCTTTGTATTTCGCACGAAAGTACAGCCGCGGTGGTCCTCGTTAGACAGCTGCATTGTGTGAAATTAGTGTTTGGAATAGTGTGGTGAGAATTAGTATCTCTGGCGACTAGGGGATATATGGCGGAGCAAGTTGGACCAGTACGATGGTTGGAAGGGCGTGAACCAACAGAAAAATTAGTTTCATGGTCGTGACATAATTCCGCGTGACAGTGATCCTGAACGATACCCTCGCAAGAGGACGAGGCAATCTGATTGTCTTCCGCAAGTGCTTTGTCGTTTGACCTGGATGTACCACTATTATGGGAAGTTCGATCAAAAGAGATGGCACCAGTGCTATCCGAGTTGGAGGAAACGCCACAGCTAAGCTGCTCTGTGGCTGCCTTCAGAGCCCAATCAACATAGGCCTGCTCAAGAACCAGATCTTCAAGACTTCCAGAAGACCTTGAGGATTGGTTTTCGCTTCGACGAAGCTCTAATTTCACGGACGTTTGACGACCACTCGGTGAAGAGGAGGTTTGATGTAACCCAGTTGTTGGAAGGATGGAATCATGGTCCTGGATTTTGCGTTTTGAGCAGTTTTCCATGCAGAGACGGGCGTACTCCGTTCGTAACCGATAGTCACGGTAAACAGTCTGGATTATGCGGGCCGCTCTCTGGGCCCTTAGTCGACCGCCGTAGCTGCGCTCGATCAATTCGACCTCCTTGGCCTGCAAGTCCTCACTCAGTTCGTAGCTTGCATTACCGAAATCAGCTCGCAATGGATGGATATTTGACAACGGCGCTGCTTCGGTAAACGAATTTGGCGCAATGGTGGGGTTCGTAGAGAGGGGACCAGAGGCGCCCCTCGGATCCACAGTAGCAGCGCGAATCAGGTTTCCATCTTGATACGCAGAGTGATTATTTGAAAAATATCGCCCAGTCTTTATCGTTCTGGGTGACTGTCGCTGAGTGGCGTGCTGACTATTGCAACTACATTGGTGACTGACAGATAGTTGATGGCAATTAGAAGGTTCATTTAATCCCGACTCGGATAGGGTTTTGTCTCCAGACTCGTCCGAAAATGAACCGGTGCCGTAAAACAGCGAACGCTCGTGACAAACACCATTGAATTGTACCGGTGTGTTGTCTGGACGTGAGGAACAGTGAAGATTATGTCTTGTACCAGTCCGACTTGAAGTGCTGTGGAGTGGAAAAGTAGGACATGCGCTTTGTATATTATATATACATATATATGTATGCTGTACAACCATTACAATCTTTCAAACTAAACTGAAAAAAGGAAAAGCCGAAGGAGGGAGTCAGTCACGTGCCAACGATATACAGAAAATGACATTTTACAAGAGAGTGAAGCAAGGTCGGTATTCTTTGGAACCCAAAAATGATGACTTCAAAAGAACTTCGTCCAAATCTTGCTAATTTTCAACAGCCTAAATCCTAGGAAAAAATATGAGTCCAGAGCAAGAGATGATAAAAAGTAGCAGCAGAATTTGCGGCCTTCGACGTGCAGCTACTACTCAAAAGTGACACGACTGGCTATCCGCACACCGCGTGCAATTCTGTGGACAACTGGGTGAGTTGGGTCACAACTCCATAACAGACTAATATAACGTAACCAAGTGAACAGGAAGCCGAAAGGGACACGCGCCATATCCCGGATTCGATAAATGAAAAACTAGCTTTTCGTTCAACGACAGCTTCACCAGAACTCACACAAATCCTGCGCAGCCCTTCGGTATACATCTGCCAAACATGGAGAGCCCGACGACTGGGAGTGCTAGACTGCCCGAGCTCAGATAGAACGAGAGCATATATTGATAGTTTGAGTTTATAAAGACAGAATTGAGGAAAACAAAAACTACCTATGAGATTACGAACAATACGGCTCAATAAGTTTTTCGCCTAGGATACCTGGCCATAGCAAATCCCCAAAACTGCCATACTGAAACCACTCGGGAGTGATGGCTGAGTTATGCCGAGCCTGGTAATTTTGCTGCAAACACTACCCAGGCTACTGATATTCTCTTCTGTGCAAAATCTCCCGGGATTTCCTAGTTGTCACACAAACGTATTGTGTAACAAATAACAATTCAAATAAAAAACGACTCAGACCCTGAGTAAGACCATATGGGCTTCTGAGTTGAATGCAAACCACTCATAGAAGCCCACACACCGCGTTGAGTTAGGAGGTCTCAACATTCACTATCGATTCCCTTTGTACGAACGCGACTTCCGCTACGGTGTCAACCCGTGAACAGAGTATTTTGATGCACCAGTTTCTCTCACATTTGTGAATGATCACCAGTATCACGTGAGCTATTTCAGAGACGGTCGACTGTTTCTTTTGGTTTAGCTTGTAGCAGTTTCGGAAGTAGAGAAACACGTATCAATCGGGAAAAACCGTTTCTAGAAATGTTGGGGTATTCCACTTCGTTGTCAGTGAAAGACTGAAAGGTTTCGCCGGCTTTCCTATCGGACCCGAAGAACAACGATATGGCGGACCAAACGGATCAAAGGAGACTAGGTTAGGTTATTCAATCAAATAATCAGGTGGAACGAAATCAAATGACAAAGCAGGGAAAAAACGGCCCAATCACAACGGAGGAACACGACTGTCGGATTGGAACCGTTCAACGAACCAACAGGATAAAAGAAAACGAGATCACAACGTAATCCAGATTCCAAGCTGCCTAACCAAATTGCGCTAGTCACCTCCGGAAATACCACTTACTTTAGTTAGATACTGTTTGGGAACTATATAAGCAAGGGTAGAAGAGGAGGAATTCACCCACTCAATCCCGCACTGATGATTTCACCTCTATTGGAGCTGAACCGTTTACGATCCGACTCCCAAGCTCCGCGAATAGGCTAACAGCTAAGCAATAGTATAATCTGCGCCAAACCATCAGGCAGTTGTGTGGAATCAGCTCTGTCATGCCTAAATGTATAAAACGTGAGCAAGACGAGCAATACTTTATCTATAAGCATTTGACACAACGGGTCATTACGTGCGCTCCCCTTCAACCTGAGGTTTTTCGTCCACCTGGAACACCAAAGAAGAGCGTGTTGTTGGAAACGTTGCCCTTACTGTGACAGTACCGTGTCGACAGTGTTTAATTCGAAATGGCATTCGACCGCTTGTTGCTACTACAGGTGTGCACCACTGGGTTCTGCAAGACAAAACGTGGTTGACGAGACAGTAGTGGTGGCAATAGGAGCTGTATCTAGTCCCGTAGCTATGCCCAATGCGAGCAGACTAAATTTATATGGCATAGTGACCAGCCCATATTAGTAACACGTATAGTGGGGTGAATGAAACTGTATACACGATCTACATCTTATGTTGAAACCAACACTTGAATGAAAACCAAAGGAAACTGGAAATTCAACACTCTTACCATAGAAAAATTAGGTCATTACAGCTCAGTTCCTCACTCTTTATAGGCGCAAACGCTTTTCAGTCTACTATTTCAAGACGCCTGCTTATATGAGTCTACCTAATTGAACGTACAGATCATCGATACACAAAGTTTCGTTCAGCAGTGGGGGGGGGAGTTTTCATTTAGCGAGATTTTGTAGTTTCAAGTAAAACTTCATCCCAGAAGTGCTGGAAGGCCGAAAGGAACCGTAGGTTTGTTCTATCCTTGAGAATTAGCAGCAGCGTAACTCTGGGCAAGCAATTGGGTCCGAATTGTACAGTGGTTAAGTACCATACAGTAAGCTTATAGTGTCCGTTGATCGAGTCATGCATCAAAACTTCTTGCTGTGTAGATGTGTGCAAAGCCATAAAGGGATCTAAATGCTAACGAAGTTCTTGAGAAAAGGTTTCGCTCTGGCATAACCGTAAGTATAGCAGGACGCACTACTAAAAGGTGACCAAGTCGTGGAACAATGATGACAAGCAATCGGCCTCACAACGAAGCATGTTACATATTTGGTCTCCAGTAAAAAAATGACTCCAAAAGAGGCATATTTGACCCAGCCATATAGCATGATTGGAACGAACACTGATGAAATAGGAGATCAATTTCGCTCCAACGTCCAGCGCAATTTCGAAACCAAAGAAAGTCAAAACAGCATCAATTTCAAGCACTAACTTCCGGCACACGCATCGTAAAGTTAAGAATCATAAACTATCTAAACTATATGGGTCCACCTGAAGCATTCCCTTTACCAGGCGGATTGATTAGCCTCCAGCTTGGTAATGTTCTTACTATTCTGCTCTGTTCGCGGTAGATGATTAGAAAACATGAGGAAATCAACAACGTAGTCGCACGTTTCAATAGGTGAACTTTGGATCATGTTGGATACACTTAAGTTGATAACAGTTTCACTCAACACGAACTATACCGATAAGAACCTCAGAAATCGTCGGCCTACTACTACTAATACAATGTGATAGCTTAAAGCGTACAGATTGAATACATGCATACATATATACTTAATATTTGTAGCCATTTGCATATTATATATATATATATGCGGATGTATACACTGCTGTGTCGAAAAAGCTCCAGGATATTCTTCGAACTGAGAAGCCAATATTCGGGTTCGAACGTAAGCATAATTAATCGAGGATAACTGTGGTATAGCCAGATTTTCCTACGTAAGTAAAATGGGGACGCAATAGAAAATAACATTGGCTATGCTCACTTTGGCGAAAAGTGAGAAAATATAGAGTAGTCGTTTTGACTATCATTTGTGTGTGAATCATAAAAAAGATAAATGTAGCAAAAATTGAGTTTGACTGCATTTGACGAACTACACCTTCATATTAACGAAATTCAAATGCATCTGTCGTTTAGGGTATTCCTCAATTGTATGTGCTGCAAGAGACCGCTTCATATTGCGGTAGGCATGATATCGAAGATATTTCGACAACTGTATACAATATGGTGTTCAAGTAGAACGTAGAGTTGGTGGCAACTCGGGGACTAAACCTACTTGATGAGCTCCAAGAAGAGCGAAACGGGTGATGGGTTGTCGAAGGCTTTGCAGCAAACATATGAGTAGTGTGTTCCGCGAGAGTCTTATTTTTATCGCTTTTCCTGTGAACACAAGACTTTTGTATTAATTCTCGCCTTTTCCATCCTTCTCACTCCTTATTTGACAGTATGGCAGTTAAGCACTAGCATTCACTAACGATGTATTGAAGTAGACGACGACGGTAACCACAAACGGTTGCAGCCCATGGCCGCAATTTATCCACTTTCAATTCGGAAAGGATCTGTGAATTCATGAAGGCAACCAGCTCGCGCCCCAGTTGATATGTCTCGCACTGCTGATGCTGCGTTCACCTAGAGTTAAGAACCACATGTTTTTTGCACCTTATTGTCCTCTTGAAAAGTGTATCAAAATGTATATCAATAGGGTGGTAGCCCATCGTTTACTGCGCAGATGGCAATAACTAGTTTGGTGCCGAAAAGGGATGACATGTCTGAGAGTGACGTACAGTGCAAATTAATTCTGCATACTTGGCTTGCACTTTAATGGACGCACAGGGAAACAATGTGCATTCATTCTGCACAGTATGTTGTCCTAATGTGCGTACTGATCGTTTGCAGAATGCTCGTTTTACGGTTACGGTATAAAGTAGTTATTGTCTCAGTTTGACATGTCTCCAAACATGCAATACTTTGAATCAATAAACACGCAGTACAGTTGTGAATTAATTCAACCCTATTTAATCGAAAGGAAACGCCTTGTCATACGCACAAAGCTGGCAGTAGTTGGATAAGTCAATTGTGAAATCGGAGTGTTGTCATAACGCACTCATATGGGCTCACAAAATAATGTTCAAAATGAAATTTTGAACTAGAAAACCGAGGTATGGTCCAATTCAAGTTACCCCGAACTGAGAGGCTAGTGCACGATTTATACAGTTTGCCAACCGAACTGATCAATACAGTTCCGTAGCCATAACAACAATAGCATCAAAGATCAAATAAGTGGAGCTCGAGATAGCTTGATGGTGAAGGCACGAGCATACTGACCGGAAGGTCCGTGGTTCGAACCCAAGGTTTACGTCTCGACTACTCCTGGACAACCTTGCAGTATCTCAGCTCTCGTGCTTCTTTCGGGTGGCATGCCAGCTAGGCACCGCAAGGGTGATACAGCTGAGCAACTGATTACTTGCTATAGGACACAGTGGAGTTCATACAATTTTGTAGCACACTGTTCCACTTGAGTCCACTTGGATCAATGATAGGAAACAAGAAAATACACTCAGTTGCAAACAGATGTGGTTTTGCGAGACTCACCTGGGCCCCAGCTGAATCTCTGGTTTATGATGAAATATAAACTACAAATTCAGCTGGGTTCCAGGTGAGTTTCTCGCGAAACCAAATTTGTTTTCAAATGAGTGTATTTCGCTAATTTCGTGCAATTTTGGTTCAAGGAGAACATAAGGTTGATGGAAACTCGGGGACTGCACCTACCTGATGAGCCCCAAGAAGGGCGAAACTGGTCGTGGGCTGTCAAAGAATTTTCAGCAACCTTATGAGTAGTGTGTTACGTCTATGGGAAACAGAAAGTTCACAATTCGTAGGTAAGAGCTAAACCTTGGGATAGCACCTTGGTCTACACGAAACGACCAAAGCGAATATGAGCTCATGTTCGTTAACTTACTGTCAGTCACGTGACCAAGGTTACACTGCCCTGACCTTTTGACCGTTCACTAAGTTCCCTCCTCGGCAAAACAGCTGTTTTCATCGAACACAACTGGACGTCCAGTATAGGTAGTCATTTTACTAAAATGACTGTAAAGTAACAAAGCTGGTACTGTTCAGCAAGTGTCGAAATGGTATTTTATTGGCAATGGAGGGAAATGAACGGTATTCGGTTTATGTACCTGACTACGGGATGAAGGCGCCCATATCCAGTGAGTAGGAAAGTCGGGAAATCAATGTCCTATTCCGTCCCTTCATTATTGCATCACATCAGAGGCTTCATATTTATACTATAATTGTCTTATACAGTTGACACGGAGACGGTCTGGATAATGCCTTCACTAATTCCCACAAACGGCTTGCGTTGCACAAATATCACACAGCGCCAATAGGCAAGAAGGTCTATTGACTCAAATGGAAAGGAACCAAATATTTTTGGAACGATAACTCGGAATGTAAAGAGGCCTCACGGGGAGAAAGTTACGGACTGTGAACTAGATTAAAAAGGTTGCTTATGAACCATCTGTTTTTTAAGTCACAAATGAGAGCTCATTGGATGGATCTTCGTGGGTACGACAGTGATGGCTTCACTGGAGGCTAATGAGCACTTGCAACCACAAAGAGACGCCGGAAACTTATCAGTAGAACAGCGATGCGGCCCGGTAGGATCTTCAGCCTTACTTGAAACTGAAGAACTTTTATGGTCGCTTGTAATCTCGCGGCTTTCATGATGGTTCCTTCTACTTGTTCCCCAAATTTTGTTTCAATCAACGGATCCAATTACAGATGTTGGGGTTATGTACGAGAACGAACAATGGTGCTCAAGGTCAGTGATGTTCGCAGGGACGTCTACGAAAGCATCATTTAGTTGTTGACTGCTGTTACAGAGTGCACACACCGTATGAATACCAAGTGAAGGTCTTAGCGGTAAGACTGGCTCAACGCAAGCTGTGAAAGCAGTGGTCAAAAGTGTAAAACCGCATTTATAAACCTGCCATACTTGGGCATTTCCATATGGCTACAGTGAATATGTGAATGAACAAAATGTTCTCTTTACTGGACGTGAAGTGTGATTAATTTTAAACGCATCCAGTTGGTACGGTTGCTCACTGATAAACGACGGGACTGAGGGATTCAGTCACACGTCGCAGCTAATAGTCCCACGGAGTCTTATATCCAGTGGTGATGGTACACTTATTGCACGCGAGTACGCAGAGAATGGCTGCCCCATCTATAGGGCACGGGGGTGTCATTATACGAACGTATCACACTGAACATTTTACAAATCACGGTAGAGGCCCAGTGTACTGCTTCTTAGTAGTCCTATGTCCAGGGGCAATCGTGTTGTCAGTTCACAAAAATCCTCAACGTTTCATTTGAGACAGTGAATTTGTGTACTCCTCCTCCTGGAACAGACGCCACAGTACATGTTTCACAGATAATTTGGCTGTATCAATGTGCACGTTGTAAGTATACACTTCTCACTTGTTTTGGGCTATTTGCATGCTTGCGTACGACATGCGGATGGGACAATCATCCTTTAGGCATGAGTCTGCATTGGTGTTGTGTTTAGACAGAGCATACAGTCATCATCTGTCATTCATGACTGAATCCACCATTCCTGAAATTTTTTATGGAGCAGATGCTCCGCTCACAGTTGATAACCCGATTACGATAACACTGATTCACGTCCATATTCACTGTGACCGTCCGAGGACAGCAAATATTGGCTGACATGTAAATGCGATTTTGTTCACTGGAGACGGTTCCGTAGTCTACATACAACTTCCACTGCGAATGCTCTGTTAGTACCCAACAGTGTACTCACCCTGTGACTACCGTACTGTGTGTGACTGACAAACTAATGATAGTCACAAATGTCCTAGGGTATTCCATATTCTAGCTGACCATTTAGTCGTTTTAAAATGTAGCGATATCAGCTTCCTTAGTACCTCAGAACAGATTCATCAGAGAAGAAGTCTACTGGAAACGTATGAAAAGAAACAAGGTTTCAAGTGATTATCATAAACCATTAGAGTAGTTCTGACGGTCCACGTATGGCTGATGTTCCTGCAGGACCATCTGACCGTTCCAGTGGCAGACAAGAGGACTGAACCATTCTAATCAAGCTTCTCGTAGTCCATGTGAGCAAATCTCATTTTTTCAATGATAATAATGTAAAAACCCGTACACTGTTAATGTGCACTGCTCTCAGGAGTGTACAGCCTTAGGGGAAATTACCTGAACGCCACATTCCTGGCGTCGACGCCCAGAAAGCGACCAACATAATAACAGATGGATACCGAATTCAGCCGTTTGTTATGTACTACCAGAGTTTCTGTATGAACTTTCAAACACAGTTGCAGCCGTTCTTCTAGAGTACTGTGTTCTGGGACTGTTGAGGAATTCTTCAAATGGACGTTTGATCGTTTTAGATCAATTTCGCACTCTCCTGGTAGGCTGCGTCAATTAAAGAGGAAACTCGTCGCTCATGACATTTGTGCTCCAGTTCCCGACATTGTTTGCGGCCCTTCTTCACTGCAAACTTGATTTCTTCGGTTGGTACACAAAAAGAAGGAAATTATGGACTATAGTTTTACCGTTGTTCAAACTCCACAATGGCGAAGGCACCGACTGCGACTGGAATTTCAGATCGACATATGAATTGCAACGTGTTATGAGGCAACCCGGCCAATGTATACTGAGAGCCCCCGGGATTGTTAAGTGTCAACAGTGAAGCATTCACGCTCGACTGATGCGTTTGCCATGGAAGGATCCAAAACGAAGGCCTTCGAGCTGCCCTGCTTGTTCTGGTTGGATGTTTGACACGCTGGATGGATTTCACGGAAAGCGACCCCTGTTACCCCTTTAGTATGAATCAGCCAGCAGGATAATTCTAAAACAAACAGCCCCTCCAGAAGGCTGTGGCCTGTTTGTCTTAAAAATCTTTGGTCGGTCAAATCGAGTTCAACTGGTTAAGCGTGGTGCTGTTGTAATGCATAGTTGCCCTGAAGTACGAACTAACCATTTCTAAATGTCTCCAGGATGCTTAAAGAAAAATAGCTCATAATGCACTATTCATAAGGTTGCTGAAAATTCTTAGACAGCCAACGACCGGTTTCACCCTTCTTGGGACTCATCAGGTAGGGGCACTCCCCGAGTTTCCGTCAATCTTATATTTTACTTGAACCCAAATTGCACGAGATTAGCGAAATGCACTAATTTGCATACCAGTTTGGCATTACGTCTACGCAATGTATTGAATGTCGTGCCAGTTGAAACGAAGCGGCCTTACACAGCATATTCAATTGCTTAAAAACATCGTAAACGAGAGACTCAGCTGGGTCCCAGGCGAGTCTGCCGTCAAAACCAAATTGGTATGCAAATGAGTGTATTTCGCTAGAAAGAGTTCGTTAGACGCATGTAACCACGATTTTTGTAAAGCCCAGTTTTCTATTATGTAACCGACTCACCAATTTGGCTTAAGCTCTGAACCTCTATCAAACTGCTTAGTAGATTGGATACCCAAAAATCAAGATGGTGTTCACGGGAGGCTCAAATGAATCTCAGCTGAAGCTCAAGTTTATGACGTCCCTCGACTAATGTGCTATGTAAAGGCCACTTTATATTTCTGTTGGAACGATATTCAAGATGTGATACGATACTACTTATGAGGCTTCTCGTTAGGACCATCGTATTGTGAAAACGGGTGCTTATTTGGGTGCACAGAGCAGAAACGGAAGTAGTTGTGCCAAACGCAGTATCCGGGTTCGAACCTCGGTACCATCAATAGGAATCGTCTTCTTTATTGCAATTTTAGCGCGGCTTTGAGAAACCGAAGGTGAATAGTCAATTGAAGTGACAGATGAGCAAAGAAAGCATTCGAAGGGGCTTTCAAGCTCACTCAAATCACGTAAAAAAAACTGTCTGAATTAATCTGCAAGATGAGCTAACACATAGGTACCATGCGTATACAACTTTTTTCACCTTAGACATCCGGCATTTTACATGAGAATACCATGGGAATCTCAGCTCCAATAGGTGGGAACATCAATCAGCGATACGGAACCTAAAGCGTGCCGAAAACAACCTGATAGGTAGCAGCGTAATGAAATGAGTCAACTGTGTTTTTGGTCTCCCTCCTTGATGCTTCTAAAGTAGAACTTTCATATTAAAAAGCTGTTAAATTTCAAGCGTAAAAACACAGAATAGCGTTTCTCAGCAGGATGAAAATAAACCGTCGTAAAACGTAAAACTTAATGGCAAACCTTGAACTATTCCAAGCATATCAACGCTGAATAGTTTCCATACATTACGGAGCATCATGACGAATTCCGCAAAGTTGTTTTGTAGCATCGTGTGCGAAGTTCTACCACTTGGTTTGGTCTGCAGTCACACGACACCAAAATTGTCAAAACCGCATGCTGTAGCCCTTTTAACGGAAACGGGGAATTGAGGGCTCTTGGATATATACACAGAGGATAGTCGCAGCTCACAGCCAGAGTCATGCATCGGCTGGGGTTTTGATTCTTTAGAGTAAGTAAACTTTTCAAACCGTACGTTATCTCAGCCTACTGCCAAGCAGCCTGAATTCCCCGTATTTTCCAACATACTGTTGCACCTGTTCCCTCTTTTCCATCAAATGGGAACTTCGGTTGATTTATATAACTAAACAGTCGACTGCCCGCTTACGCCTCGCATCCACCGTTGCCGATTCCACGCACGTCTGTTCAACTTTGTTTCTGCTTGTTGCCGTTGTGGCTGAGTATCCTCGATGGATGGAGGTTGGTCTTGCCTGAAATGGAACGTGGCCGCTATCAATCTGGCCACGAGATCCATGTCACTCCAATCAGCGCGTCCCAGGTCGTTCTGTCCAAGATTGCTCCAATCTGCGTATAACTGCGTATCAGCCCGTCTCTCTTTGTTACTGATACTATAGGTGTGATTGTACGTGATACGGTGCACACTTGGAACCAGGACGACTGCGGTCCGGTAGGCACTTGTCTCGACGTCTACAGTTTCTAACGGTCTCTGTGGCAAGTCACTCCAACTTACATCCATTCTTTTGTCTACATATGTTGTTTCACCGAATCACTTAAAAGTACAACCGGGCTAGATACGCTTTTGTGAAAAAATGATGGGCAACTAGCATACTGACCTGGTTATCTCAAACATAACTAGATACTACTCATAAGCCCAAACTGCAACGGAATTTAACCAAAATGCCATACATTCGTGACTAATGTCTAAATGAAAAGTGAGGATGAACGCTTACTCTATTGTAGACATGTGTGTGGGTTGTCCATCAGGAGTACGGCTGGAACAATAGGCATCGCAATTCCCTGAGTTGGACAGGTTACACTGATCTGCTTGTACGCAGGTGGGAGAAAAAGTCCGTATAGAGTTTTGTTCATCAGAAGCAGTAATTGCCACACATGTGCCACAATTTGCCTGTGAAGAATGTGCAGATAAAACGCGCGACTGGTGCATAAAGGGTATAGTATTCGTTTAAAAATCCCAAGTCCCAAGGATATGTCCACAACCACCCATGTCGCCTGGACGAAAGAATCGCATCTGCCTCTTGAACGGACGACTGTAGGTGACCATAGAGTGAATCACTCGATGATTGGTCACAAACAAACGCGCCACTCACCTTGAAGTAATTCGCAGAAAATTTATTGGCTAGGAGATTATTGATCGCAGCTGCAGGCCAGCCTCACCGGCGAATGGCCGTGCCGTGGTAGGACAAGGCGAGAGGTGTCATGCTCACAAATGACGACCACGTGTGCGAATGACTAGGCTTGCGCGAACATCGGACGGCCGATAGCCAGGACGAAAATGGGCGGGTGATGAAACGGCAGCTGTTTGCCCGGCCCCTGTTGGCTTGTTCGTCTGAACAAGTGTGTCTTCATCATCGACAACTGTGGTGTGAATTAGCCACAACCGGAGAATCACTATTTCACGCGTTCAAATCTGTTTCGCCACTGGGGTAGTTTGTCACTGGGGGCCACTGTAGCAACTTCGTCAGGCTGGAAGAAAACATGGGCTATCGATAGAGCTCCGGAAATTACAAAAGTCACATCACTGATTCCGTCTTTGTCCAGCTGATGAACCTCAGTATGGACTGAATGCCTTGTGTGCTTGATCTTTCCTTTTTTACTAAGGAAACTCGAATCAATCAATTTAGAAGTCTACGCATCGTATCGGGCCTAATAACCTACTCAACATTATTAAGAATGAAATTATTTTCGGTTTGGAATGATACACACAGGCACTACGTGTTTATTTGTCCCTCTTTTTCGAAACACAGCCAAATTCTCATATTACTGACAAAGGGGCTGTTAGGCACTTCATTGAAACTAAGAGTTGACACCCGATTTCTCGGGACGACCTGAGAAACTGTGCGAGGTCGATTGTGTGACCTGACCAGATATCTTGAAAAAAAGTGGTCCTGATTTCCATGCAAACGACAATAACTTGGGCGTGAGTTGTTCCGTGCTTTGTAGTATCACTTGAGATGACCTGCCCCAAGTTACTGGCAAAACACTCTCCTTAGTCTTATATTACACTGCCCTTTGTTTTTGGTTCGCGTGGATTGATTGTTTTTGTTAGTGAGAACAACTCATATACCATGATAATGGAAGGGCGGTTCGTCATAGCAAAATCGTTTAGAGGGTGACTCAGTAAGAACAGTTCAGAATGCATTACTAAGCACACCTGAGTGAGGGCAGATCATATGTGAAGCTCTGTCCTCAGTAATTCTACTACCATCAGCTAAGGGAGTCTTTCACTAGGGGGTTCACGAGTCCAGACACGCAGTTCGAAGATGAAACAGTTTAGCACTAAATGTTTCCTGCATTCTACTGTCCCGCCCACGATCTAAACCCCCCATAAATGTGCTATGAATAGGAAACCATCCACTCAAATATTCTGTAGGTTGTCTTAAAGAATATCTCCAACTCACAGACAAAATATTATCATTCAATGCGGGATGGCCTACAAGGAAATTCGTTACTTCAAAATATCCAGTTTCAAACTTTTCAGTTGAACACGTTGAACCATACTTCTTTGAATTATTCTGGGTCAGGTTAGACAGAAAACGTGCTTCAGAGGGAGAATTTAGAATCAACAGCCATTCAGTAATATTAGAAAGGAAGTTGGTTGAGGGAGGAAGTACTTTTCTAAAGGAAAATTATCAAAGCCTTCAACTATACAGAATTGATCCAGCGCCGGTCAGGAGGGTGGTCGCCGAATCCACCAGAATCACTCAGAAGTTTTCATGCGTCCATCACTGTGTGACTGAAAGATGCTCCTCCATTTAGAGTGCAAACAGCGAGGAAGTGGGAATAACCACCAGATATAATCCGTAAAAAAGTGGACAGTAATCGGCACACCTAGGTAGCAATGTTCGTTTGCACCAATCCCCTATCTTACCGTGAAAATACGACCAACCTGGTGACCTTCATCACATCTACAACGAAGTAATACGGTTGTTAGCAAATGAATCCATATGCTCCAAGTGACCGTCAACATCCATCGCTTGCATTTACTTTTTATGTCTGTAACTATGTCCTTCAAAAATAAACGACAGTAATCTTTTGTGTAGAACCATGGCGAATAGGTGGAACGAGACTGCTCAATATATACTACTGTGAGCTGTGGAACCACTGCTGGCGCATATGATATTTACTGCTAATGATGCTCTCTTCTTCCGGAGCGATCAGTCTATATTTTTGCACAACTGGTGCATTGGACCAGTTGTAACGCATACAGTTTGCTCTCTCCTCGACTGCTATGAATTAAGGCACATTTGACAGCCTACTAGTCTGAAACGAAAATATTCAATTGCATGTGTGAGGCAAGAAAGACATGCTTTCGGCTGACTGATCGTCTAGGTCTGGGTTCACTACTGTCGCTCCTATGGAGGTGCGAACACCCTTCCGTGGAAACACCATCACTAGGACTGCAAAGTGCCGTTTGGTTTGAAAGTTTCAGTTTGGATGACCAATCTGTCAGCGAATCCATATTTCAGTGGGGATTACGTCGTATGAATGAAGCCTATCTATGATGAAAAGCTTAAAAGCTTCAAGCTTAAAAGCTTAAATCTGCTTCGCTCTTGTTGGGAATCATCAGCAGTGCGCATCTCAGAAACTTCGAGAGTTTCGAACCTGCAACCTTCCAGCCATTGGTGAAAACTTAACCGTTTGGCAACGAGTGGCTGATCAGCTGCATGTTTAGCTATCGCTTAGACAGTCATTATCTTTCAATAACGGAGACCTGTCAGTGAATCGATATTTTTCTGGCAGGTAATGGTAAATATTAGTCCATTTTTTGGTGAATTCTACCTTGTAACACGGTAGTCTATTAGGATGGATTTGTTGCACCGGCCACCTCACCTACCTAATCAAATCGGTAACCGTGCTTGATAGCCATGAAGGGCATAGGTCTCACAGTTTTTCCTCAGCGGTAACTGCAGGATGAAGACTTCTGATTGACACTGTTGATCCATTGTTGTACCCATTTTATGTGGTGAAAATCCGATAGCTGCATCTGCGCACACATCCAGATTAGTGAGTCACTGTGGTACGTACTGTGGATACACATAAAAGTTATCATTCAAGCAAAAGTTGCAACGGCCTAGTTCCCGGAGCAAGGTTGTCCTCGAGATTCTCTTGTCACAGCAAAACTTGTTTATACCAACAATGCGTCAACAGCACGGAATACCGATGAATCAGCATGATGACTTAAGCAAGGAAAACCTATCCCACCAAATCCCACAGCAGTTGACCGTGTCGTACGCACAAAGCTAGAAATGGTGCTTTTGTTCGGCCTGCAACTAAAACTTCGCTTTTGAATCCACCATGATTCATTCAAAGTGAATCGATCGAAGCTGTGTTTGTTCGTATCTTCACAGGGGAGTTGTATTCTCAAGGAGTCAACTAGTCCTGTATTGACAGGACTGGCTTTAGCACTCAGAGCATCAGAGTCCTCCTCTGGACTCTGAAATACCGGAGAAAAGACTTGAGTTCCTAGGCATATTATTTTTCCGCACAACAACAGGAACGTCAACGAATCATGTCGCACAGAAATTTACGAGAAATCCATTCTCAGAGCCACAGTAGGATATTCGAAACACAAGTGTGTCGCACACTACCACACGGTCATACTGGACAGCGGAGGTACTACAGGTATAGACATTAGCGTGGGGATAAGTTGTTTCAGAAAAGTCCGAACACTGCACTTAATCTCCCCATGCCAGACTTTCTTTGGATAAAGTGTCGATTTGCACTTAGCACCTGTAAATCAAACCTGTGAAAACCGAGCGCTTGTGTAGGTTATTTCAAATGTCTCATTGATTCAGTTTTTATTGGTCTACTGAGCAGGTGTCTATTCGAATTCAGAAGATGGTTGTTGTGAGACTCGAAGCAGACAGTCGGTCACTTCAAAACTTCGCAACCCGTATATCGGTTTACAACGATGAGAAGCGCTTGGGAATCAGAATGAAAACTTCAAATTCGTGAGCTGGGAAGAACTCGCGTTCGGCTCCGAGGAATACTCCCCAAGAAGGATCTCGTCCAAGGATCAGAGAATGTTTGTTTGCCATATCAATAGTTATTCTCCCCACCTTGTGTTTGGAACAAGCGATATTCATGCTGATAAAAACAAATCAGCCTTTGGCCATATGCGTGGAAGTGTGCACGGAACAAGAAGGGTCCTGAATGACTGATTGAAACCGTTCACCTCGTTTCTACCCCAGCTTCTCTTTCCAATATTCATCTACAGTTTAGCCTCTATGGCGTAAATAGTAGACGTAGATTTTATACTCAGCTAAATTTTTCCGTGTAGACTGGCGTCAGTTGTTGACCGTTCAGTCCACCGGAACAACCGTTTCCGTTTAGTGTCTCAAGCCTGAATTGTACGCAGACTTAACCGTAGAATGTTGCTTAAACCCCCCATAAGTAGGTGAGATTCCGTTTCAGTTAAAGATGCGGTGAAGTCAGCAGAGGAAAATCAGGTCTAACTTAAACAAACGGATAGGCAAGTTTCACCCGAACTAAGTTGGCATTAGCTGGAGACTCAACCAAATCCCAGTAAATATCTCGTTTATGATATTCTTTAACTAAATATGTTGTAAAAAGGTCACTTCATGTCTCAGTTGGCATGAAATTCGAAATGTTGCAGTAGATTTAGCCAACAGAACACATTACTCACAAGGTATCTTAAAAGTCTTCGGCAATTCATGACGGCTTTTGCCCTTCTTGGGGCTCATCAGATAGGTTAAAGAACATTCAAAGTGGGACAAATTTGAGCTTTCTGTTAACATCGACTTAATTTTCAACTGAGTGTATGTTGTGATCTGCATCCCACTCGGTATTCAAGTATAACATGAGCCTGATGAGCGCTTGAGGATTGCGCCTACTTGCTGCGACCCAAGAAGAGCATAACCGGTCGTGGGGCATCCGGGAGTTTTCAGCAACCTTGTGAGTAGCGCGCCCCAGCAAGAAAATAGACAGACTGTTTTTTCAAAATATTAGAGGGCATTTCTGACCCAACGATTCTTACGGACAGGTGTAGTAAATAGGAAAATAGTATAGTTCTTGCTCTCATTTATGATAATGGTGAAAAAATTGTCGCCGTTGTCCTCGTGCAAACCGAAGTTCAGGACAAACGAACTTGATCGTGGAACCAACCCTTTGGAAAGTCCGACCAGAAAGTTAAACACATTCGTTATGTTGGACAGATGGCAGATGCACCATTCCTCTGTAAAGAAGTAACCATCACAATTAACGTCTAATCAAAACTGGGTAAATTCAAATCCGCGATAGAAATGTCCATGTGCGAGACATCTTAGATCTCAAATTTCGCTTTCTTTTTAATTTGCTCAAATTCTTTCACATTCAGAAACTAGTTTATGAAGGGAGAATTTCTCCCTTGAATGGTTAATGAACGATTACATACTTTAAAAATGCTTCATGCCACTCGACTTGTGGTGTTCATGGGTTTCATATCTGTGGTCTCAAACTGATCAGGAGAATCGATCCGCTATCACTTAATTTCGAAACGCTGCACCCAGTGGTTATTTGGAGCCAAGCAGTTTCTGAGGTCAACTGATGTATGCGGGTTAGCTACAGAGATATTGAGAATGGCCGGAACTCAGGTCGGCGTAATTTTGAAGTCACGGCTTGGCGGTACCGGGCTCAAGCTTTCCAAATGTGAATTTTATTTATTTATTTATCTATTCATCATTAATTTAAATAGCCTCCAAATAAAGGAATGATTTCTTTTTGGGCCACGCCCCAAGCTTTAGATAGGGTTGGTTGCTGCATGAGATTCTAGACCAGGCACTAGGTCCGACCATTCTCATTGCTGTGTCTACTACTAACGTTTATAGGGGAATGATTTTGGGTGGGATTTGCTGTCCAGTTAACTTCTGGGCCACATACAAAGGGCTAGAATATTTCGAAAAACTTTCTAGCCACCTCAAAGTGTCGGGATGTAACTAGGTCAACAATGGCCGCCGTCCAAAGGGTAATTTACGAACCATTTTCCAACGGTGACTGGAAACTGACTCAACATGAATGTTTCCTGTATGCTTCACAGACCTATTCTACATATAGTATAAGTCTTCTCCTCCCTGTCATGGGAAGTATTACCATCGAGCGTTGTTCCCCCTTTTATGTACTTCTAGATTGTTTCCATTACTATTTTAGTACTGAACGAGCCAGCCATAGATAACCTTACGATAATCACTTCCTGTGTGGCTCAGAGACGTAAAAGAAAGACCACATTTATTTCACTTCTATTATCAAACTGTGGATAGTTTGGCCACAGATTCAAACAGCTTGACTATTATTGCACAGGCTACTGCAGTAACTACACAACAACACCTTGAGATGTAACGGAGTTCTGTCACTACAGTCCTGGACGAGCTCACTGCTGCGCTCAGCGCTTGCGATGGTAAGGGCAGACAGAATGAACACTGACACCACGACTTAATAAGCATGACCTCAATTGACGGGAACCTTAAATGAGCCTCTGGTTTAAGTTGTACGATAAGACTGAGAGAACATCAAGGAAACCCACTAACTGTTTCGTCCAGGCAAGCCAAGTCCACAACCACGTGTGTTGTGTGTGGATTCTTTTGACGTTATGTTTAAAAGCTTCAATATTTTCGGGTTGCAAGTGGTATAAAAAGGTCCCTCAACCCATTTGGCGCTTCCACCGTATCACCTACTATAAAAGTGAAGGTGGTTTCATGTGGTGATATTACCTAAAGAATGCAGAATGGTCATGACGTGGGACAGGCACGTGAAACTAGAACAGCCAGAAGAACTAAATCTCTAGAATGACCAAATGATTTCCTATCGGACGCAGCAAACCGTCTTCCAGACAGATATGCCAAACCTAACCAGTAATAGAGTCCAGGCAATGATGAATTGCACGGAGACCACGAAGAGCTGACCTGGTTGTAGCAGATCAATATTTCATATTGCTTTATTCTTTTTTCTGAGACTTACCTTCTACGTGAAGACAGAAAACCAAGTAGCAGTTTTATGTACACCGCTTTAATAGGGTTTCTTTAAATCGTAGAGGTTTTTCGACTAAATGTTCCACTAGTCAAGTCACGCTGTGTAATTCGATGCTTTTTTGCTGGCAGTCCTATACACTAGATCAGCCAAACGTTTCCTCTATCGGTCGCACCAGGGCCAGATGTTATAATTCTGCTTTCACAGACATGTCGGCGGCGTTCACATGCACGATCCAATTATTCACTGTCAGATTTTGTGTCTGGCTTTTTCCCAGCTTGCTTGCATTGAGGCAAACGTCCATTGCGCATGCGCCCACAACCCGTGACCACACTGTACGCAGTTATCGCTCTACACTCCTATCATTTTACTAAATGACAGGAGTGAACATACTTGTCACCGCCACGTAATGTTCACATTTGACATCTGATGATGAAATTATCTTTAGCTGACCATCTGAAAATGCCGACATTCGGATAAAACGTTCTGCTCGAAATTCATTCAACCAAGAAGACTTCAGGGCCTGCATAAAGCAAACTATACTGAAAAGCTTCTCAGTTAGTACTACCACAGTACGTTTGTTCCACGTCACACTGAGCTGCATTACTAACAAACGAATGATCTTTGGTCTTTGTGAGAGACTCAAACGAATTCCAACTCACTCTCTCGTTTATGGCATCTTCCAACTAAATGCACTGCACAAAAGTTGCCTCATGTTCCAGTCTGTACGGTATTCGAGAAATCGCAGTATATATTTTTTGAAAGAAACTACATACAAGGTCTCCGAAAACTCTTCAACAGCCCACCTACCTGGAGATCATCAGGTAGGCACAGTCCCCGAGTTTCCGTCAGTCTTATGTTCTACTTGAACGCAAACTGAACAGCTTTCGCTAAATACACTCATTTGCATATTACCCTGGTTTTCACTGGAGACTCAAATGAATTCCAGCTGCCTGCCTACAAAGTACCATCTGATAGAACATAAGATAGGTGGAAACTCGTGGACTGCGCCTATCTGGCGCGTTCCAAGAAGGGCGAAACCGGTTGTGGGCTGTGAGTAGTTTCGTCAGGGAAAACTAAGAATTTCTTCACAAATGTAATACACGTATCATTGTCCTGGTGAAGCATTGACCATTTTCGGATATAAAGCAATCAACTTTCTTACATTTTGTAAGCAACTCTCAAGTCATTTGTAACTTGAAGAAAACTCAGGAACCAAATGACCAGGAAAAGTCGCAAAATTTTGGCTGTACACTGTAACTGCATACGAAGTTTTTGGGTGTCAAACGGAGCCCAACGTTCTAGTAGGCAACCTGGTCGCTACAGTATTAGTTCATTCAAACCTGACAATTTAGAAAACGACCCTACAAATTTCACTTAGGTTTATGTACTTCTTGGCCTTAATACAGAACATGTCACTAGTCTTCTGGAGATCACGGGTGCAACAGCTGTTATTTACAAGCAGCGCAAAAACCATAAATGGTTGTGTAATTTTCTCCATGTCAATCTTATTTATTCGACTGCATCTTCAAGCACTGACTATAAACACGGCTTTGAAAGATCCTTGCGAAGGGACTGCTCTAATGTGTTACACCAAATAACGACTAATTAAGTGCATGGAATTATTTTTCATTCTGTGTTGCAGGAATTTTAATCCCCCCTAGCTCAAATCACGGCAGGTTTCTGAAAAGGCATCGTTCATTCTGAAGACGGTCAGATCAGTCAGTCAATCAACCAGTCAAACATGTACGTGTGCGAAATGGATTCTCATGTCAACTTGACGGCTCACAGTAAGAAACGGTACTGTTGTCTTAATTTTGTTAACCACACAACGGGTGCTTAATTCGAACTGCTTGAAAGGAGTTCAAAGTGAATACGAATGTGAAAAAAATCAGGGAAAAAATTCCGGAAATTGTACGGATAGTGTTCATTTCATAGTTTATCATAGTTGCACATTTGTGCGAATCGCATTACTTGAGGAAGAGCAGTTTGGCTTTTTCTGTGTATGAATTACAAATTGATTAGGTGGCTTGTCCAGCCATTATTACCAGTGAAAATCCAGACAGCCGGAGCTTGACTACCCTAGGTACAAAGGGTTCAGCTTGTCCCTACATGTACAATTCTAAAAGTTCGATTCACTAAACGACGCCGGTAAGGTAGCTCAGTGTACACCAAGGTAGATGATTTTATCGACTTGGAGCTGCTCGTCATCACACGGTCATTTGGGACTCACAATACTTCTGTCTTCTGGAATACAAATGGATTAGTACTCACATTATTACTCAAATTAATCAGTGTACATCAAACAGCTGAGGAATATCATCACACAATGGGCCAAACTTATTCTTACTTCCAACACAACTGGATTGCTTCGAAGTCCTTTATGAGCACAATATTGGTGCAATATCACAGCAACACTGGACTGTCACTGTGAGAGACTGATACTGCACATCAGTACTCTAACCGATGTTTAGGAAGATCTAGTGACTAATGTTTGGAATATTTTTCGCAATCGCATTTGCGAGCTTCAACACTATTAGTCAAACGATCACAAAGCTGCAGATAATCAGAGAGAGGCAAACATCCAGATGCAAGCAGTTGTCTAAGCCACTGTTTGTTTTGTCAAAGTATACCGCAATTGCATGTGGTGCACTTTAAAATTCGTTTGGCTTGTTTTATTGTTAGGTATGGAGTTAATCGCTGACTGGATGCGAATTTTGTGTCCCGTGGTTTTAGTGTAGCAAAATAAACCAAAGCATGCTTGAAAGAGGTTTTTCTTCTCAGTCGATGGGGGAAGTTTGTGACCGATAGGGCAGTCATCGCTTCAGAGAGGCTTGGTAAAACCCGATCAACTTGGTTACTTAATCACTTGACCTGACGAAGCTTTTGTATCAAAAGCGAAACATTGCCAGTATAAATCCGCCGATTGTTTATCAAATCTCTCTAAAAAAGGCTTCCTTCTTTCTTTCTTTCTGAATAGCTGGGCTCCCACTTAGGCTGCACTGTGCTATAAGTGGCAATGAATCTGATTGCCTTCCCTAAAACCTCCTACAAGCACATGTGATTCTGCGTTCAAATGCGGATAAGACCCATTCGGTGTGTGTCCGTTGGATGAATCCAGCAGACTGTGACCAAGGGTACTCATATCGTTCAATGTCAGAACAGGTACAGCTAGCCAGCTTACTAACGAAAAAAAAACAGTTTATGATTCGTTTCAGGTAAAGATGTCTCAACACCAACCTCAGTGGGTATCGACAGAAAATGTCCTAGTATGGAGTTTAAAATGTAGCGAATACACGTCCCTACTGATATGTTAGTTTTGGATCCGCGTGCTTCAGGATTGATACATCTTTTTACGTGTTAACTTGAAAAGAGGATAAATTTAGGGTCCTACGGATACACTTTAGCATCCTCGTTGCTATGCCAAAACATGGAGCAATTGTGGTAACCTTTTTCGATAACTTTCTTGAATGTAGGTTACTAAAAGTTGCCGGGATATAAGCTGGTTGGGTTTAATCTAATTGCTCTACTGCTTTTTTGCTAAGAAAAAAAGTATAATTGTCTGTTTAGTGTACCATCTTCTTTTCAGGTGGTAGTGAGAGGAGGTTTATCTGTCAGTCAGCTGCTGGTAGAGCAGTGAAAATTGCAGTTCTTTGCTTAATGGAATGAAGACCCAGTCAAGCATTCTGTGCAAAATGAACTATCGTGAGTAGAAGACCAAATGAGTTCATCGTAATGGTGGCGGTCTCTGCTCAGGTTACGAGTATTTCCGTTTCCAAATGAATGATTTCATTGAAATACGGAATGCATCCTAAACATCCTAAACAGATTCGCCAGTATTATAGCAACCATGCTTACACGACAAAATACACGCGGAGCAGAACCAGTAGCCGAAAGTCTTCGGTTTCTCCAATAGATCCTTCTATACTGTTTCCATGAACAGCCATTTACGCTTGCAACCTTGTATCCATCAAAGCAATGCCAAAATCAATCAGATTCTCAAACCGTTATTCTCCCTCCAAATCACCTAGTACTGCTTGTCTGTTTCGCTGTGTATGTGTACCGCGACTGAATTTGTTATTCAACTATGCTAACAAAAGAAACTCAGAAACGTTTCTGACACTTTTCCTGGCAATGCGAATGAATTCCTTCCTTTCATTGTCTGATGGGATGCAGTGAACCAAATCCGGATTACTGTGCAACATCGTGTGCCATCTTTAGGATTGTCCGTTTTCGTTCCAAACCTCCACCAAATACTGCACCGCTGAGGCTATCATTACAATGCGGTGTAATTTTTGCGGACGAAACAACCACAAGGAGCTGTCTACTTTGTCACCTGTCATGTAACCGAGCTGAGGCCACTGTCTGGTTGGTGAACTCAGCTGTATCCTGGTAGAAATTATTCACTATTCTAGACAATTGAACTGACATTATCGAAGGCGCAGTACACCGAGTGGCCTTGTGTTATGGCTTGGCCTACTGGAGTGTCTGTTGATCTCAGTGAGTTTCACATGTCGGATAGACAACAGAGCGTTTGTTCAATAGAAGTGACGGATGCTTTTCCAGTACGTTATATATATATATATAATGCTGAAAATAATTTGGAAACGCCTGATGGGGCTTCAAAAGTCTAGTAAATTTGTCAATGATGATCAGTGACGCTAGTTTTGAGCAAAAACACTGCACTAATATTTGACTCTAAAAAGTAGTTTGAAACATGTATATACGTAATGCACTACTCATAAGGTTGCTGAAAATTCTTCGGCAGCCCGCGACCCGTTTCGCCCTTTTTGGGGCTCATCAGGTAGGCGCAGTCCCCGAGTTTCCGTCAACATTGTGTTCTACTTGGAACTAAATTGCACGAAATTAGCGAACTCCACTTAGTTGCGAACAAATTTGGACTTATTTCGAGAAATACACTCATTTGCAAATCAATTTGGTTTTGGGTTCCAGGTGAGTCTCTCGCAAAACCAAATTAGTTTGAAACATATTCTGTTTGGAAATGAAGGGAAAATATGAGGAACAGCAGAGATATGGAATGAGTTTTCATATTGGAATGGTCAGTTGGAAGGTTAGGGTGATTTGTGGCATTAGGAAATCCGGAGTATGTATAAACATACATACACACAAACATATACATATAAACGTTCATGTGCACGTATATATGTAATATATATATATATATATGTACATATACATACACATACGCATGCATATATATATATATATGCATTTATACATATACATATATATGTATACATAACACATATACATACATATACATATACGTAGACATGTATATACATATACATATATAGATACATTTACATACATTCATATACATAAGCATGTACATATACACATACTTACACATATACATACATACTCTGGTGTAGGAAGATTATTCAGAAGAGACAAACTCTTGGCTGGTCGTTTCGTCCTCTGTACCTTGTCACGTACGTATGGCCTCTGCGATACTGGCCAGTCCTTCTCATACATCCATATATATATATATATATATATATATATATATCATCGACAGCATGACATCAGTGTTCAACACCGATGCTCCGCTGCCGTCCAACCATGATTTATTTGAAAGCCTTATTGTAAAGAAAAGAATAAAGATGGACGGGGAAAGGACTTAGTGCTACATCGACATTGAGACAATGGAGTAAAACAAGATATTGCAAGATGCGCTACAGTGTCTGAACATGACGTAATTTCCGCACGCGATCGATCCCTCAGAGTAAGCAACTTGATCTCCAGTATGGAAGTTTAACTTCTGATAATCAGTAAGGCATTTAAATAACTTCGTACTAGACATAAACAAAATAACCTCATAATTTGTTTGCAGAAAGCCTAAAGTGAGGTAATGAGGTTCGAAATTAGCGGAAATCTACTAGGTATTGACAGAACAGCTTTAGCTGATCCAGAGTGCATTATTTTGGCACTCAACATATATTTGTAGCCACCACTTACTGCCTTCAGTGGCACTTAATACTGGACGTTTAAGAGCGTCAGTACCTGTCAGATTTCGGCCTGATGCGACAATCGTTGGTGCAAAAATGGAGTGAAAACGTCTGGCAAAAATCAATTGGTGAGCAGTCTAGTTTCGAATATACATATATATATATATATATATATAGTGTGAGCAGATATTTTTGTTAGAGATTTCGTCTCTTACGAGAGGCCGATCTAGGCCTAAAACCCGAGGAGCACTGTAAAGCTATTTCGTCCTTAGCCGGAATCACCAGCAGTGCGCATTTCATGAAACTCCAAAGGGTCTCGAACCCGACCGACGGAATACACTCATTTACTAATTATTTTGGTGCTAACGAGGAACTCAAATAAATCTTTCGTTTACTTCCTTCAGCTGAATAGTATCCTGAACGATAGATTCAACTCAGTCTTTCGCTAAAACCCACCAACGTAATTTGAAGGTGACTATATTTTGTACAATCTGGCGTTTTAGTAAAACATTAGTTGGGTGGAACCAAGGGAACCGCGTCTATCTGATGAGCCCCAACAAAGGCAACACATGTAGCGGGTTGTCCAGGAGTTTTCAGGGGGCTCTGTCAATAAAACTTTTATGTCTTATTGTGAATTCATGTACCAGAGTCGTAAATTTAGATACTCAGGGAGCTAAAGAACGGGAACTTATAGCGATGCATACAAGACAGTCCAAAGGTCCGCAAATACGACCCACCGATTTTTCAGATTGACCTCAGCTGCAACGTCGTTTTCAGCACCCGTCCTTGTCAGTACTAAGTGAGCTACTGCGTAAACCAAAGTTTGGGCGTAGAAATGGCCAGAAACACCATATGTTTAAAAGACTTTGTTGCTTTAGGAAAAAACTCCCTTCCAAAAGACACTAGCTTCTGGAGATTTTTCTTTAACCTCTCTTTCACTGCTGGTCCCCTTCTCCAGCTTTCGATGAAAGGCCGTAGAAGGGTCAGCACCACCTCAGTAATTACTTCTCCTGTTTTCTCGTTCGAATGAGACCAGGGTACTCATGGTTACCTTTATCCAAAATCAGGACTTACTACGAGTACGAGGGCGTCAGATTAAATGTTCCTATGACGTAAGACGAAATTTGGAAAAACGCATATTCATATTTACGAAGAGTGTACCCACGTGGGCTGATTCGATGAACTGGTGTCGAAGCTATAACCAGCGTGAACTACATCAAAATAGTGAGCGTAAGTTTGGCGGCTTCGGATGACAGAATGAACCGATTCAACAGTCTACGTCCGTCCCCAGTGACCTTGAGTCTGGAGAAGTCTACAAGGAGATTCTCAAGGGGACCAGCAGCAAAGCCTTGTGGAGTTAACAGGCTTAACAGTCAAGTCCACACGTTCCATGGCTTCAAACAAGCACTTTCACAATCTCGTTCCCTTACACCCTGTAAAAGCTCAGGCAGAATCGTTGCCCCTGACTCAGCAGTTCAAGATATCACAAAAATGGGCTGATAGACTGCACACAGAGGTCTAACCAGAGCAGTTATATCACCAGTTGAAATTTTTCATGCTGAGCGACTTGGCCCGGTGCCAGGTAACTGGTTGGATTGCCGGACTGATTTCCAAGAGCTAACACACGCAAACTATGTAAATAACCCGGTTATTAATTGTATATGAACCATGTTATGCTCCTTCAGCCCAACAGAGATCCCGGAGTTGTACTCATGAAAAAACGGACTGCATCGCAGTAACAAAAAGGAAGACCGAGTAGTAGATAACTTTTAGTTGGTAACAGCTCACGAATGCACCACAAAAATTTAACACAGACGAATGATATGCAGTAAAGAGAGTTGGTAAACTTCATTCGACATTTCATCCTGCCAATAGGACCAATTTATGCTGAAAAGCCGAAAAGCTGAAACATACGTTTCATCCTTATTGGAAATCAGCAACAGTACGCACCTCACCAAACCCAGGGAGTTTCGAACCCGTGATCTTCTAGTTAGTGGTTTATTACTTGACCGTTCGGCCACGAGCGGCTGAACAGCAGTGCGATTGGCTCTCAGAAAAAGTATAGCGCTACTCATCCTCCAATCAAAGCAATCACATCACGTGGAAACCTACTGGCTGGAAGACAAATGAACCCAATAGGGAATGGAACCCATACAAAGAGGGACTTACTGAAGATCTACTCAAATGAATGCATCACCAAGGCCAATAACAAACGTTGGCCTCTTTGCATATCACGAACTCACGCTGGCTGATTTGTGTTCTTCATCTGAAGCGGGACTCGCTGATTCTCCGTTACCTAAAAGACTCCTTCGAATTACGCGTTTGCCGATATTGCATCACTGAACCCAGTAAAGGTTTTGACGCTGATTACTTGTTCACAAATGTCTGAGAAGAGGTCGTCGATTTCTCCTGTGATCCCATTGTTGGACAGAGAATTTAACTAGGTGTTTTTCTTTTTGTGTTCACAGACCGTATTTTGCTATGTAATGAAAATACCGGCCTTTCTCTGAGGTAAGGGCTTAGAAAAAATCGATGCTACCATGGTTAGTCCACCAGAACCTACGCTCGGTGTTATTTTTATTGGTATGGTTGAGAGGCAACTGCATGACCGAACAGCAGTTGTATTCCTTTGTGATCACTACCTCAGTGTTATTTTGATTTCTATTTCTGTTGAACGCCTGATTTTCTATTTGACCTCATAAACAACAAGCATCCCAGTCTTCAAGTACTTTTAGACGTGTTTTCCACAGGACGTCACGACAGGCAACTGGTTCATTCAGTCTACCACAAGAATGCTTGACAGGGACATATCCGTTTATTCAGTCTTTCTGTAACATATTACAAACTTAGGTGGGTGAAAACCTTTACCCCGGTGCTTCTTGCACGAGGCACCGTCTATGACAGTTAAACAAACACTAGTATCTGCCACTGGTGCTTTGCTCATGATGATGGTGATGACGAGGAGGAGGAGGACGAAAAGAGGCAGAAAGAGACGTATTAAGACACAGTACGTACAACATGCTGCCTATAGAAGGATTGTTTTAAAGCGGCGCTACTTGGAGGTCACGGGGTTGAACAGCAAACCAACGCAGTGTTTTGCATCTGTGGTTATAGTAGAAAAGAAGGCAGTTTATTTGTGACTGCAAACGACCGAAGGCTTAAATCGGATGCGGGTTGAAACGCGCAAGCTGAACTATGGTTAGTGTCGCCTACGCGGTCAACACCGATTTTTTTTTTGTAATTTGCGTTCGCCTGATTTTTTTGCTTCTCGTATGCCGGTCCACCTGTAGATGTTATAGCTCATTTGCATAACAACTCGATTTTTTGCGAAGAACGCCATAACACTTTCGATAGTAATTTCTGAGAACGAAGGAACAATGCCTATTGTCAAAATCAGAAGAATCAATGACCCGCAGTCATTGATCACGGAGCAACCATTTACAACAGGCCACGCATTTGATCCCAGTCCGGCAGTCAAAGGAAACTGGCAATCAAGAAAATCGTTGCTTATCTGTATACAAAAGCAAAGTGCAGTAACTTTGACTCGTACTCTTTGCGCTTGGCCGGGGACGAAGCTTCTCTGGCATTCAGCTGAAAACACTTATTTGTTTTACTATCTTGTCACTATGCTGCTTTGGTATAAATGTAGTGCGTTTCACGTGGCGAATGACCTGAATTATTTTCTCCTGGGTAGCTTCGCCAACCTAGTTCATTCAACCACGTTCTAACCCCAGAAACCTAAGGTTGTTGGAACCTAGGCCACAGTAGTAGCGGACTGGCTCCTCAAGTGACCACGTAATGTGATTTCCGTGATTGACGAATGAGTGGCGCTATGTCCTGTCCAATTGGGAGCTAATCAAAGTGCAGATCAGCCACACATGTCCAAACATTTAAGCGTTCCACCGGAAGGTCCCGGGTTCGAGCTCTGTAAGTTTTCGTGAGATGCGCACTACTGAATACTCCCAATAAAGATGAAACAGCTGTACAGTACTTCTCAGCATTTTAGCATAGTTTTGCTTCACTGATAGGACGAATTCTCTATTGACAATGGGGTTCGACGACTGACATATTGAACAGAATGTGATCCGATGAGGATCCACCGTCCTAATTCTTCAAAACTCTCTCTGAGACTGTGATTCTGGCAAATGTTCCGCAGTGGGTAGCTGGAGTGATTGTCCGGAAACTGGGAATTATTTGAAGAAGGAAAAAAATATGAGCACAAATAATTTTTGTGGTCACTGTTGAGTCCGGATTTCGCCACCTAAAGTTAGATAGTTCCGTCATATCTGTTTGCCAAAAGCCTCTATTTCAACCCTTTAAAATGTAGCAGATTTTATTCTGATATAATTTTCACCTCCAAAGTAAAGTAATTTTTCATTTAACCAGCTATTTTAGGTTTGTGTACTGAGTTTCTATGCTTGGATTTTTCACGTTAAGCGTGTTATCAGTTTGCGAAAAAGATTCATTTGCAAACCCAGTTGGTGGTAACGTGAAACTCAACCAAGTACCAACTGAGTCTCTCCCTTACAAAGTCCTTCAGCTAAGTGTGCTGAACCGAGGTTGCCTGGTGTTCCAGTTTGTATGATATTCGAGATGTCGCAGTGGTACCCCATCAGATCACGTATTGTTCAGTAGGTCAGTCGTTGAACCCTATTGTCAATAGAGATTTTGTCCCGTCAGTGAAGCTAAACTATGCTGAAAAGCGGAGATGTCACACTGATGGACCAGTATTCATAATGTTGCTGGAAACTCATTGACAACCCATGTCCGGTTTCGTCCTTCGTGGGACTCATCAACTTGAACGTATTTGGCAAAGTACATTCATTTACAAACTAGGCTGGTGTTAACAGATGACTCAACAGAATCCATGTTCGTCGTATTCAAATGGAACTTACGTTGACAGAAACTTGAAGGCTGCGCCTAACTGATGAGAACTGAGGCAAAACCGGTCGTGATCTGTTGAAGAGTACTCAGAAACTCTTTGTTTAGTGTGTTCCGTCTGTTTGTGTGTTACTCCGCCTGTTTAGCGCACGAAACGAATGCTTCCTGCCATCTGAAATGTGACCCATATGGCTGTTGATATTTATGACGACGACGTAAGGACTCACTACGTAGTTGGTTATTTCGATGACATGTTTTCAGTACGGTGCACAAGTCATAACATGCTTCGCCATTTCCCAACCCTCCGTCGGGTGACTTCTTTCGCCTACCATCCACTGAAGCATCAGTGCCCTTCCCCACCCAAATATCCTGAGGGTCAATATCGTCCTCGCTAAAGACCACTCCTCTAAGAAATGACATGCCTGAAAGCCCACACTCTCATCAACGTGTGCAGTTCCCACGTTATACACCTTCAACCGGAGGCTTTACGGTTCTGAATACTTTGGTATTAACGGAAAGATGAAACCTAAACAATAAGATATGACAGTTTAAGTTGATAGTGACATAGATTTACAAATGAATAAGCTGTTCAAAGCCAGAATACAATGAATACAGTGAATACAATGAACAAGCAAGAATGATACAATAATACTTCGATGAGAGATGCTGTTGGCAAAGAAGCTCAGAAGTAACCTTACCGCTCATTCTATGTACGGCTGCATTCTGGAAGACATCAAAACAAGGACTGACAAAGATTTAAGGTGCTCAACAGCACTGAAACAGTTAAGATGATAGGGGATAATGGTTGAGAGAAATGAAAAAAATTGAGGTGAAGTCCTTCTATCCAGGTCCGATACACAAGACGGAGACGAAAGGTTCATCAACCTGTAAGTTTCACGAAAGAAGGCACTGCACTCTATTGCAAACAAGCTATGATAATGTAATAGACGTATGAACTCAAGCTGTACTGCCTTGAGGATAGTCTCAAATGGTCGACCATCAGATAAGAAGCATTCAAACGATTCGGCACACTCAAACTGAAGGATAGGAGAACGAACAAAATTGGTGGAACTATGTTGAATTCGCATCTACATCATCCATTTGCACGGCACTCATTCTGTCCTGGCGCAACTAATTCTCAAAATAATTTATTGCCACTACTCCACAGCGCGCGCCGGGCGCACCTGAAGTGAAAATGTCGGAACAGGCAAGCGTCTTCACGCTTGAGTGATGTGATCAGTCTATCCAAGCGTAAACCCGTTCGCCTGTTCGGACGTGATAATTCAGATGCGTCCACGATGCACTTTTGGAGTTGTGGTTACACGCTCGTCTAGCATGTCGGATGTCTGGGGTCCAAATCCCGGTACGATTAGTAACGTACAGCTAAAAAGAACTATACTCAAGTCCAATGGTTCATCTCTTTGGTGTCAACTAACCAGAGTAATCAAAACAAAATGGGTTTTGGGCGAAGCAGCAAGAAAAAACGACGGGAATATATCTTCTGCAATTCGTCAACTAGCCCAGAAGATATGACCACGTGCGAGTGTGTGTCATGTGTTTCAAGTCTCAGCTCCCGTTTTTCAGACTAGCTCAAAAACGGACAGCCTTCGTCAGTTAACAGTTTCAAACTGGAATTTTTCAACCAGAGGTTGCAGCTAGTTTCAGACATTTATTACACTGCCAGGTATTCAGTTAGTTACCAGCAGCGTATTGATCTGAAATGATGAGTGAATAGTGTTCACGTTACCTGCATGAAAATACTTTCAGTTTCTGCAAGACACCTGAACAGATTGGGGTTGACCAGATGCGACATTGAGTCAACTAGTGAGGTCAGTCGTGGGTTAGGGTTGGGCTCCATTGGAGAGAGGCTGAAATAGTGTAAGCGTAATCTTCTTTCTTCCACAAAGTATGGGAACGGGTGATTCGGGTGAAGCTGGGCTTATGCACGTACGAATGAACGAACGAAAAGTCCTGAAGGCGTTTGTCCACCCGTTATTCGAATGTCATCTAGAAAGATATAAACAAGATATATGTGTAGGCAGGGTATCCTACGAGCGTCATATGCTTTGTGGGAAGAAATAGCGACAGCAACAAAGAAGCTTATGTTGGTAGATTAGGCTTCGAGAATTTTCATGGAGGTCAATGGGGCCACTGTTAGCCGCGAGCGACGAGGATGGTTTGAGATCTCCAGGATTTAATGGGTCAAGTAGCCCTCGTCCTCAGAGAGTAGAAGCTCAATGTAAGTAACGTTTTAGCACATAGTAGGTCACTGCGACACTTCACCAACTTGCTGTAAGTACCCGGTACGATCTCGGGCATCCGGTCGTTTCTGTTAAACAGTTTGTACGACATAATCCAGGTAGATTATAATAAGAGGATCTGTGAGGTCTGATTTTGACAAATTCGGTCTGATTTTGCTGTGGCAGTATGGTAAAGTATGCGCCCAGGGCCTGTAGAAGATAGAGTGCGGAAGAGGCTACGTCGATTGAAGTTCTGTATGTATGAACACTGGAGTCAGACACTGTTGAGGAGGGTAAGGCAGTAACTTGTGACATGCAAGTGACCAGACGCTTCGGGTATCGTAGATTCTAAGTAACCAAGGGTATGCCTGAGAAGTCCTAGTTGTTTTTTAGCAGTGTTCAGAACTTTCTGACACTGTGTGAAACTATACAAGTCAGGTTGGAAAAGTATCCTCATGTCCGTCTCTTTTTAGGTCTTGCGGAGGCCTTGAGGATTTAGTGAGCATTTCTTCCAGACAGCACAGCTCGGAATCAATAGATATTCGTGTCTCCAGTGAACGACCATTGATATTCTACGAACATCTCATGGGTCCGAAGATTCCTGATGTGGATATCGACTGACCACATTCTTTTCCTGACTTGTAGACCGTCGGCGACACTGCGAAGTATCAACGTTTGTTCCAGCTGCCGCAGATTTGTTCACGAATGCTGAGGAAATTGAAGACAGTTATTCATTCAAGTTAAGGTTCCAGATAGTGCCGTGCTATGATAGACCTCTAACTGACCCATTCATCTGGTATGTAAAATTCAATGCCATCAGACAGACCAGTATACCAGCAGAAATGACAACAATGTTTAATTACATCGCGCACCTAATAACGGGAAGCCCATGACATCAATGTATCTGTTCCAGCTATAACTGACACGTCAGTTCGTCGCTAATAAAACGACTAAATTTCTGCAAATCAACAACGCAGAAAGGATTAGGGAGGCACATTGGTTGTAAAACACTTAGCAGAATGGAGCTTTTAATGGAGCAAATCTATGTGGGTCGTACAGGTCAGACTGATACAAATACCCTGGAAGTGGGCAAACGTACCGTGAATAAATTACTGACAGGCATTGAGGAATTTCAGTCAGTCAAAATGAAGTCACGGTTTCGCGGAGTGTGTCCAGTCCGGCTACCCGGTGAATGCACAATGGGCAGGTGCGTCTTTATTTTGATGCCGATCTGATACTTCATACATAATGACGTGTCATACAATTTTACTTAGTATTTAACTACCGATTTATCATATACACAACAACAATTGTCAGGTTATCATTGGGGGTAAGTGGACCTGGTTACAGAGCGAAGAATTCCCAGAAAATCACACCATTTTGTTCAAACTTTTTGCAACCCTTGTTCAAATTTCATACTAGTTTTTTTATACTGTTGGAATTTACTTGATGTCTACTACTTCTATCACTGTTCATTTTTTTAAGAGAACGACCACAAACATAGAAGTATAAGCAACAGGTGAAGGATAGACAGGAGAGCATTAGAAAAAAGAAAGGAAACATTCCTTCCTTAGGCGTGGAGTACATGTGTAAAGACCAGCAACCGAAGAAAAAACAACACTAATGAATGCTCCTCACGAAGCAGTAAGCGCAGTCAAGACCCGCTCTTCGGAAACAAGGTATCCATCAAACAGGGTCAGGTGTGAAAGTCAATTGTAAGGATGAAGACACCGCAGTGTAGCATGCACAGAAGTGTGGAAAGCACATAGAGACCAAAATGGTGAGCAAACGCGAGTCACTGACTGTGACTTTGAGAAACCCGGCAACAGCTTTGACGGACTGAGAAAACTAGATATCTCTGCATGAAATAGTCATTGGTTTTTTTTTAAAAAAAAAAGCAACATCACAGTCGCCGGCATGTGGGGCTAAAATGATAGCGAGGAAACGGTCGTCAGCACTACATTTCTGCTTCTCATCCCGCACACACTTTCAGCTAGTACGCTCTGTGGCTTGGTTTATCCAAGCACGGAAAGGGGCATGTTTGATAAAAAAAATACATCAAAGTAGGTGCTCTCGAAGACGGTGTATCCCAGAAGACGGAGAGGTTTCCAGAGTTCCATTGCAACAGGATTAATAAGAACACATCAAGCATCATGCGTGTTCCAACAGAACTCTCCGACTTTTGCAGTTTACAAGGGAGAAGATCGTCTGATCACCATGACCATGCCAGGAATTTCTAACTCTTTTCCGGTTCCCCGGAGCTGGGTGCCTCAGATGCACAACCAAAGAAACACGCGATCTGGACACACAAGCCATCGATTCGAAGGAGGCGAAGTGACTAAATCTTGAAAGCCGTGGTCATCCACGTCGTTGTGCACACTACTGCCCAAGGCAACCACCGTTTCCCCCTTGTCCACATACGCACGTTTAACAAGAATCGGAGGACTGATATCCTGAACAACCTTACCAAACGCGGGATCACTAGCCAAACCGGGAAGTACTTGATGCTGCGTAGACAGCAACTTTCCCATACGCACTTTCAGCTCTACAGAGACCGTTGAAATCAGGCTGCTGTTTACCGCCGTGGACGTAGCTGACTGGAGTGTCCTACGAGGTATGTAGCCAGCCACGAATAGATTTCCTAATGTAATTAGCCAACCTTCTGAGGGAATTTCGGTGGCCTTCGCCAAGCAGGAGCGAATGTGCTTGTCTTGGTGTTAGGATTCATGTGATGGGGCTTCAACAGGACGCGCGTCATTTCTTCGAGCACATTTGGAATCTGCTATCGGTAGTTGCAGACCCCTTTCTCCTAAACGTGAAGAAGACGCCCAAACATGCCAAGTTGTCTTTAAGGCCAACACACCAGGTCTTCCCAACTCGACCCGAGCACCTTGAATTTTCTCTTTAAGGCCAACCTGACTTTCTGCACACACAACCCAGTCGTCGGCGAAGGCCAAAACCATCCACTAGGGGGTCTTGGAAATGCTGTCCCAGTTGCGGCATCGACACTCACCATGGTAAACAATAATGGGGAGAGTGGATCTCCCTGCTCAACACCTTTGCAGAAGCAAACGTTTGAAGTGGGAAGACCACTACAACATTTTCATAGGTCTGTGAGATGCGCTGAACTAGGCATGATGGTGTTCCAAAAATCTCAGCAGAAATGACAATTATGTCACACAAAACAGGAACACAAGATTTCAAGATATCAGTAAACGCCAAGTTGAGGCTAAAAGGATTCTATGAAGAGTAACGAAGTAGTAGATGGAACAGCGAGGTTCCTTCCTAAAAACCGTACTGGTGTATAAACGTGGTTGCAGTTTATGGCCCCAGGAATCTGAATGGACTGTACGAAAGTATCGAAAAAGAAGTGAAGACACGGGAACCGGTCTCAGCTGAACCGGTGACGTCGAATCTGCCAACGTCGAACTAGACAAACCAGGGAGTGACACAGACGGGGCCCACAAACCCCAGATAATAACAACTGGTTGAAATACTCAGTAAGAGCATTGGTATTAAATCGGCAAAGCATTTTTGGCAGAATCTTGCTCAAACCTGCCCACCAATCGGATCGTACGGCCAACTTTCTTCGTGTAGGTGGCCCAGTAAAGCTCGAAACCGATAGAAGCACTGTGTGACTTGGGCGACTATTCACGTGTCCTGGAGAAGGGGGTTCCCGTATCTAGTACTGTTTGGCGTCCGAAATTAGGTTGCAGTTTTAATTGTCAAGATCCAGTAGACACAGAGGCATTGAATCTTTCCGCCTCTGTTGGTATAAAGTCTGGATGATGGTGTAATTAGCTCGGCGAATCTGCTTTTGGTATGCCAGTATATTATTGATCTGCTGCCTAGGGCGTCCAGATAAAGGTTTCCACGTATGTGGAAATGTGTTTGAATTGTGAAGGTTCGGAAACAAGAGGACTTGTTTCGGTGTCACGATGCCAGACAGCAACCCTCGGGCAAATGTCAAAAAGGCAGTACTAGTGAGCGAACTGCTACAGTTGGATTCCAAGAGTCGCACAGTGCAATCCATGTTTTGTTTGAAACCCCTATAAACTTCAGGGCCCGGCGAATGTGGAGCTGTTCGACTGATATCTTGCTTACCACTTCAGCTCACGTCATCTGGTTCTGATACCGATGGCCCATCGACCAAGAAAATAATCTTCCAGTCCCGTGAACAGCGCGGTTTGCGTATCACATGACAGCTATAACTTGTCAGCCACGCGCAACTGTGACTGTGACTCTCGTTGGGACTTGCCATACTCCTCACACGTGAGCCCTCACTAGTCTCTCCTGTATACTGGTTAGAATCGTTGAAACCAAACAAGGTGGTTGACCTCCTCCGGAGTTGCAGAACTCTTAGCTCAACCAGACTGACGTCCTGCTGACGAAAACCTTATCGATTTAGAGTAGGCAGGCGACATCATTCTCGTCTTCGAAGAGGAGAAGAAGGCGCAGATGTTTCTAGGTAAACTAAACAACGTCTTCTCTCTATTCGGCATGCGACTGGCACCCATAAAGTGTAAGTTCATGCTACTGGACATGCAGTCACTGAATACGCCACTTGCACTCAGAGAAGAGGTCCTGGCAATTGCGAAAAGCTTTACATATCTTGAAAGATGTATTTGTCCAGATTACAGATAAGGTCAGCGCACCAATCTCTAGGGCTCGGGTCGCCTTTCCTAACTTGAGGAACCTACGGCGACAAAGCGGTATAGCCTTAGATCTCAAGGGATGTGTGTATCGGGTTATAACACAGGATCTTTGGTTGTGTAGCTATGAGACCCGGCCTATTCGGGCAGCGGAACTAAAACGTTTTCAGCTTTTTGTCAACCCTTGTCTCAGAACCATAGCTGACGTAGGCTGGTTTTGACTAATTTGGAACAAGGCAATTAGAAGGTGAGTGTTCAGTTGTGCAGGAGGGACTTCAGTCGAAGTATGTCTCACGCACCAGAAACACCAATAATTAGGCCATGTATCGCGCATGCTGAATCATCGCTTTCCAAAGAGAGCGAAGTCTTCCCTACCCGATTCAGAGTGGTGGAAGCAGGATTATCGGCAACCTTCGGACTGGCAGAGGGGTATGAATCGTGGTTTGGGTACTGTCGGGGCAACCCGCCTACCAGAACGGCGTCCGCATGACCCTCAGTGTGTATGGGTGGAGATGTTGTAAGATATGCCTACCAATCGATATCGATGATGTTCTTGTTGTCAGTTTCCATCCAGGTTGATTGAGTGAGTGTTTCAAGTGTAGGCACCTCGGAATGATTGTGATGGGCCAGCACTAAGCTTCTTCCACATTCGCTTTTATTGGTTTCTTTCCGACAGGCTTTCAAATGAATTACGGTTGTACGGTAGAGAAGCATCAGTGCTGCTGATTCTGTTGTTGTTGTTGTTGATGATGATGATGATGATGATGATGATGATGATGATGATGATGATGATGATGATGATGGTGATGATGATGACGGTGATGATGATGATGATGATGATGATGATGATGACGATGATGATGATGATGATGATGATGATGATGATGATGATGATGATAATGATAATGATGTTGATGATGATGATGATGATGATGATGATGATGATGATGATGAATGGGACTATGAATGGGACCAACAGCCGTTTCAAAGGCTTCTATGTGGGCATTCAAACCCGGCTCTCCGAGACTGTAATTCACGACCTCATCCATTTGACTAGCTGGGTACTGTTGCCCAGAATAAACGACATCCCTCTATGTCATCAAAGCCTGTGGATAACAAAACAACTAGCTATCTTTGATTCTCTGATTCTAAATAGCAAGTCCCGGTGATAATTCAACCGTCAGTGTTTTTTCAGACGCTCATACCTGTCATTCCCAAACTTAAACGTAGCATGTGTGACAGGCTGCTTCTGGAATATGCTATGTCGTTTGCATAAAGTTGAGTGCTTTATGGGATTGGTGTAAGGAAGACCGTACGATTATTTATGTTCTTTTGCCTAATGCAATTCCCGTCTTGTAAACATGGTTCGAAATCATGACTCGAAGTAATATTTATGCCCAGAAGTACACTGTGGGTATGCAGACATCCGAACATATGACTAGCAATTGTAGCGTTGGGTGAGGGCAGTCAATAAACAGCCGTGTTGTTTTTGGTTAGATGTATGAACGTGCATTAGGGAGATTCCAGATAGAACGCTCACATTCAGCCTTACCCTCTTTTAGACGATGGCCGAAGCCTGGGAATTATCGAGCTCCCGCTTTACATTGTAACCAAAGTAAAGTAATTCGCGGATCCATAAATAACCCCTTGCATTACCTCAACGCACCAGCGCACGCAGACGTACAAACAACGTACTTATCGGCTGATAAGATCCCGATATTGATAAGTCGATTCAAAGTATGTCCGGCCTGCTGGTCAGACAATGTGATTAATTCAAGAATATCTATTCCAATTCGAAACTTTGTGACCAGTGAAAGACCCTCCACGGGGAGGAATTTGTGCGCAGCTGTCGCTCAGCGTTGGATTTAATTATAGACTTATTTGAGTCTACGGCTTTGGGTATGTGCATCATCCCTGTGTTAAGATCAATAGATATGCCACTGGGGTGAGACGAATGAATTTGGTATGATCATATTAGGTAATAATCCGATTACATTGAGAGCAACGTGGTAACTTAATAAGTAGTTTTCACGAGTAGCCCTAAACGACTGAATGATCTTCCGAATTCCAAGTCAGTATCACTTTTGAGGACAGACAACGACAAATGTAGTGTGGTAAATGTTAGAAGATTAACCTCCAGTTGAGGAGTACTGTTTTAAATATATCCTACAAAAACACCGTCTTTGCCGCTGCAGTTAATCACTTGTGCTTTTAAACTGTAGAGCGACTTCATTACTCGGTGCTTCTTATCGTTCTTGGGCACTCAATCCACCAGCACTAGTCCCTTTTTGAATGACGTGCTGCCTGGTCAATAGCAGACCAACACGGACAACAGCCGACAAAGAAACCTAAGCTAGATGTGTCAGTTATAGCAATAAAACCGATCGTTATGGATGTGAAAATGAAAAGAACGCTGGTTTCAGGGACAATACAAAGTTGATTTATCGCATCATGAAACATCGGGTCTAGAAATCTAAATAACAGAGTTGTCTACGCATGTATTCATCATTCACGGATGATGAATAGCGGTCCCTATTTACACTGCCTGATGACAGTTTTATTGTCCACGATGGCGGCTTTAAAAGACCTATTCCTGATTTTGGCTGGTTGGACACAACTTTCAACCATCATCTAAATCTGAAGGAAATTGCAAGAAAAATGATCCATTCATTTTGAAGCTCAAGGTATATCAGTCTGTTCGGGAACAAAATACCTCCATTGAGAAGGAAATTTCTAGAAGCAGATTTCAGTCCATCCCATCCACCGTGAATGAACTTCTAGAGACACAAGGAAAACACTTTCTGCATCTCCAGAAGGTTAACTCATTCCTGCATGAAAAGCGTATGTCAGTGATAGGTTCCTTTGATTCGATATCCTTGATTTCCGAATTGGCCGAGATGTTAAACAACGTCAGCATTTTTACCACTTGTGGATATATATATATATATGTATATATATATATAGGTTGGTAGGTGAGTGAGTATTTAGATAGTTAGGCGGACAAACAGGCAGATGGCTAGTGCCATGTTGAGGACACCCAACCGAGGTCTCTTGTCGGTTTCCCCCTAGCATTCTGCTACACGTCATCTGCGTTTCGCGCCCTGAAATGTTGTCTGTCCAGAAATTATACCGTAATATATCACGCTCATAAAGGTCAAACTGTGTTTCAGCTCGGTCTCTCGACATTTTCGTGTGATTCTGAAGAAACAGATAATTGACGACTTAATCGGTCTGGTTGTCCGCCATGCCTTACTAAAACTTAGCATAGCCAACTGAAAAGAACTGGCGAAACTTCACGATCCCTATATAGACTTTCTAAAATGGCGCAGGAAAGGTGACTGTACGTAATTTTACTATGGCCCAGCTTATCAGAGAAACCCGACGTGCTTATTAAAGTAACTGAAAGATAGAGCGTTGTTTTCTTCATTCTAATATACTTGCCTCCATGTACTCGCAGATGCTTACGACTTGAAACGGCTGAAATAACTTATTTGCCGCTCATTTTCGAGCTTCTAAAATGGACAAAAAAATCTCAATACTTTTGAACTCAAACAAACTGAATTTATTTTGAACTGCTGCACAAATCTACCCCCAGTCAGTCGCAGACTTTTTGAATCGATTGGCAAGTCATCATTTCCAAACTTTTCTGAAGTTTCTTCTAGCTGGTCAAAGGCTTCACGGTATTTTTATGAAGCACACGTATCCATCCTTTTTGGGACACAAGAATAATGAAGAACGGTATCCACTGCTCAACTAAATGTCATCTGCTATGACTATTATTGTATACTAGCGTACCCCATGAAGGGGCGAATCCGTCCCGACCCCGTAATCTTACCATTGGATTGATGGACGAAATACCACACTCTCCAAAATTGGACGAAACTTTTCTCGCGTTCGTCCACTATGCTCCCCAGAGAGGGCTGCCTGTTTTCAGAAATCGATGTATGTGAACACCTTTCTGCATGGCAAGTGATTTCCATTTGGCGTTGGTGAGCCAGAACGTACGAAACTCCTCTGGTTATCTCGGGTACGCATTCCTAACATTGCCTAATCACCTTGACAGCCGGAATTTCTGAACAAAGGCTGATTCACTGGCTTGTCTGTAATGTAACAAGCCTGCCATGGAAAGGGGGTCAACGTTGGTTTACCTAGCTTTTCCATTTAACGCTATAACCACCTACAAGCATTGTAAGTTCAGTCATTCGATGAAGGCTCAGTCGTGTGGATAACAATCTAACTAAGTAGCCCAAGTCCTTGGTCGATCATTTTGTGAGAATTAACATGTCGCAGTCCCTCGAGGGTAAAAAAAAGATTGTGATGTCCGGCCGAAAAAAGTCGTAAGACACTTCCAAACTATTCTCAAACTGTTAATGATCATCACTTAAGGAATACAGTGCTTTGAAAAGTGCTAGAGCCACACAAACCTTCACCTGTTGCTTCCTGATGGAATTTTCACAGGTCAGGTACGTCTCAGTTCACGAAATCTTGAACTGTGCTGGCACGCGTAGAGTAGATTATATTGCCTTCGAATGTCAAGCAAGCTTTTTCAGAAGTCTGCTGCTGGGAAACACTGCCTTACCATGTGCCATCACTAGCTAACAACTCCAGTTTTAGACCGCTCGTCAAAGCAAACGCGACCTGACTATTCTGATGGGGCAAGCGTGCGGAAACACCAAGATGTCATTACCTTAGACCGGTTTTAACTACCGGGGTGAACGACGGCGGGACGAAAGTCAAGCCTCCAATACAGGATTGTGACAGCTGACCAGTATGCCAACAGTGATTTACTAAAAGATCTACTTTATCGTAGATGATGTTTTTTTGCGGGACACGGTAAATCTGAAGATGGCGAATCAGTGGATAACAACTAACTGAAGACTGGTTTTAGAATGAAGGGGAGAATAGCAGTTTGACTGCTTCATTAGATGAGGTTCTGCGAACCAAATGAAGGCCAAATTCTCGAGTGGCCTCTCATGTTAACTGCCCACTTTGTAAGAGTCATACTTCAAACGAGGTCAATTAAAGAGGACAAAACAATATATAATATGTTATGTGTTATGCCTAATGCACTATATCGCGATATATGTAATTTGCACACATGATAAATTTGCATATGTATCAAACGGAGATAAGGATTTGAGCGGTCCCATGAATAATAACCTCTCCCAAGAAGGGACTACTTTGGCTGGGTTTCATCTTTGGGAAAGACCATTGTAGTACTTCTGACGGTGGTCTCCCGTTAGTTGGGTTCAGTAAAATTTCCAAGCGTTGGTGCCGTTTGACTCAGCTGGGCACGAATTTGTATCATCACAGTGAATGCAATTTTCCGATAAAGATTGTTGATGTAGAATTTGTTTAAGCTGGCGATTCAAATAGCGCTCTGTGCAATAGCACAATCAACCTAGTACTGTCTTGAAAGAAATAAACATCTTTTTCCCTAGTAGAGAGGGGAGGGAGTTAGTTTAACTTCCAACATACCGTGTCCATCCATCAAACTACTTTACCGATCAAAAATAGTTAACTAGTGAACAGTTATTGCAGTTCCATCAAAGCAAGGCTGTTTTGTGAAAAAAAGACGTGTGGTGCACTGACAAGAATGTGAATAGCCCCAAGGAAAACATTTTCGGAAAAAGACTGTCTTCTCCTGACGCAAAAATACTTGTAAAATTGGTTAAAACATTGACAGTCCACCATCCATCTTGGGTACGCCTACTTCAAAGTTTCCACCAAGCGTATTTTGTACTTAGGTGTGTGTTGTGATAGAGGATCTTACAATTTAAACTGATGTTGATGGAAGACTCAGATGAAACTTGTAACTATCCCTTCACCCACATACTTCACTGTTCAGCTCACAGTCGCTCACCGGATCAAGAGACTCGTCTTTTTTACACTCACAAACCACGACACACAAAGGTGACTCATCTGACATTGACTGTCTCTAACGTCTAGTAAGCGTAGCAACAAGTCATAGCCAACACCCACGTACACGTAAACGCATCTACATATAGGAAAGCCGAACACAGTCAAGACAGACAGACTCGCGCGTGCGCAGGGAGCAGGAAGTCAACCGCTCTCCACAAGTCCACGGACAGTTATGGAACGCGTGTATCAGCTATACTGCGGAGAAAACACGTTACCGCCGTCCGGACTTTCACCAAGGGACTCTCACAAACGACAAGTTCCCCTTTTGTCTTGCTCCATATTCCGCATTGTATTTATTTTTATACGTGTCGCAACTCACCACTGTCAACTATAGTAAAGACTGTCATTAGTGTATATATCTTCTGAATTATAGTATGGCTATCATCACCTGTGCACTAATAAGCTCACTTGAGTCTCTCTTTGAGCCTCCCCCCAAAAAGGCAAAATCGGCAATTTGTTGTCCGGAATGTGACATTGTGAATAACATCTAAAGCGATTGGGATATCTTGAGTATCGTTCCAGCTGAAGCATCAGACCGGTGTAGAATATCACATCAGCACCAACTTAGTTTTCAGAAGATCTTTGATTGAGACTAATAAACGTATCTTAAATACAGATCGTCTGTAATCAAGAGTCAAACGGTATCTTTCATGTGGGAATCAACAGTCGGTCAGCTGATGAACATCGCGGCATATCGTTCCCAGAAATTGTCTGAATCAAGAATCAATTTCACTCCGTCTGTCCTAATTACCCTACACAACTTATCAATCCAACTCGATATCCGAAATGAGAGGAGGATACTGACTAGCAGACCATTTGCCGATTCTAATTTGATATTCGCTGTTCTGTCCTTCTGAATTTTGTCAAAAAAAAGTAATAGGAGTTCCTCGGTCTGCTGAGTCTCAAATTTAACAGCCAGCTTTAGACACTATCTAAGGGTTTTACCAAATAGGCGTCTGGCCTATAGTGTGTCGTCATCGTCCCACACACTCCTAACTTGGAGGATGTCTAGGCCAGCTTGATGTGTAATAAGTGGCCTGGTATTGGTGGTGGTCTACTATCGATTATTATTAAAGATCATGACCATTGGTGTAAGAGCAGTAGATTTTTGTTCTCATCAGCTGCTCAACATCACAAACTTTTAAATTGAGGATATGGTCAATGGATGTACAGAAGTCCCCAGGTTCCAACTATCTCGAGTTTAAGGTTATGAAGTTAGACACCTTATTCTCCGTATTTAGAAAAATGGATGTACAGAAGTCCCCAGGTTCCAAGCATCTCGAGTTTAAGGTTATTCTCCGTATTTAGAAGGTCCCATACACAGGATTTAATGTGGTTACTTCCTTTCTTATGTTGTGGTGTGAGAAACCAGCTAGTGAAGCATCAGTATTGTCAAAACCCCTGTGGTGCGCTAGTAGTATCGAACCACAGGAAGGCCAATCAATAATGGATTGCACAAAGACTTGCGCACTCTGTCAGGGTTATCCAAGGTCAGCCTTGCGTCAAATCCACCGCTCTGTATGTAAATAGTACCTGTAGGTCGAGTATGAAGACACTTTATGCGTCCATCATTTGTTGTTTACAAATCACATGGCACAGTATGACTTAGTCGAGACCCAACGCAGCGGCACACACGGACAGCGGTCGTTCATAGTATTGAACAGATGTTCAACCGACCACCAAAACACGGGGTACAGAGCCATGTACGAGTAGACTGTGGGCAGAATTAACACCCTAAGACGCGGAAAAGCTAGCAGAAATTCGACCATCAGCGTCAAGAACAGCAGTAAATTAGGAAATCACATTTTGAAGTGGTTGTGATGTGGGTGAGTTTTTGGTTTTATAGTTAGAAGACTCGAGTTCGAAAAAGCTATCAAACAAGAAGAGTTGGTTGATGACAACAGATAGTAGAGTGATCCGGTAGTGGAGGTTCCGGTTTTTTCAGATCAGCGAACAGACAAATGCAGATATTTCCACATTTGCTATCAACCCTGGTACCAAAAAGTTCTGTGCACCTGTTCCGGATTTGGGAGAGCTGTTCAGTTTAGGAAACAAATTTCAAGTTCTCCGAATATCCCTTCAGACGGAATTCACTGCGAAACACAATGCCATCCAAAAGCATAAACAAGATGAGGTAAATGTGTGGAGCCGCTTGCGTCTGTAACGGAGTGAGAAGACCTGTCTATTACAAAATACTTACCTCATCCTTTAGAACTGAGATGAGCAAGCATTTATCGTCTCTTTTTGGACGACTGATCAGTGCGCTCACTGATCCTTCCAAAATTCCTTCAAAACATGCTCAGCCAAGAAGAACAGAGAAGAGAATTTCTGGCGCAGTCGACGAAGTGCACCGGTTCGCAAATCATCTTGGTGCTAACAAAAGGGGCAAGTGAAGCTCTTATGTACGAACTGACTGTGTTGTATGAACGCCGTCTCATGTATCAGTTGGCGAGATATTCGTGGCTTCGCAGTAGATTTTCCTCACGGAACTCGAATATCATCCCAAATGAAACATGGAACGACCTTTGTACAGCGCATTCAGCTGAAGAGTATCAGAAATGAGAGTCTCCGGTTAGTATCGAATTAATTTTCAAATAAAATTGTGTACTAAAGTGGTATACTAAAGCCCGGATGATGTAAAGAGCCTCCAGGTTGACGAACAGCAGTCCAAATGCCCGTGTGAATGGACACTCATGGTGGCAGGAAAGCGGATATTCGATGTCTAATTGAACACCTGATTTTTGGAATCCAAGTTTTTTTTATTCCCTTCTTGTTGTTGCATACTTCTTCTTTCTAAAGCAGTTATCACCTGTGTCCGGAATGGATTTCTTGGCTAGCTGTCAGATGTTTTTTTTCGAAATGCATCTAATCTCTGTCGAGTGGAATATTCCTGGGTGATCTAATACCAATTCAAACGGACCGGGTGTCCGAAAAGTCCCCGAATATGTGCTGAACCATTGAACCACAAAAGTTATTGCCCTAGGCTTGGGCATTTCCCATCAACAACCCAAGCATAACTATCCCTGGCTTATGGGCTGCTGTTTTTTTCATGGATATTCTCACTGTCTCTTTCCATCGCAGATGGCTGCCGCTTGATGTAAAATTAGAATAAATTGGTCTCTGCAACTGTAGTTCAGCAACGTCTATAATGAGATTGAAGTAACGAGATTCTCAGAGTCTCGTCGTCTGAAGTGGACAGGAGGATTTCGGGACAGTGTGTGAGAAACTAGAATGGGTTTTGAACCGAGCGAATTATCGTTTCTTTGTCCTAATCAACCAGCTTAGAGACTGATAGGCATATTCCCAGTGGGAATTGAGTTGAAAAAAGTTTTCTAATTCAGACTCGAAAGAAAGAAAGTGCTTTTCGCCTTGCTTCCAGCCCACCGACTTGCTAGGCAAGCCTGTTTACGCGAAGAGTAACCACAAAACACAAAGTGAGATTCGCCTAAAAATGACAAGCGAGATATTAGATTATCAAAAATAATCGGGACTGTTTTGAAAACTGACAAGATTTACTGAATAGATTCGGTTGCACTCCAGTTTTGTTTTAACAGAGAACTCAACTGAACCAGCTGAATCACCGGGTTATGATATTCTTCAGCTGAATGTGCGTCACAAAATCCGTCTTATGTGTAAGCTGGTACGATATTGAGGATATTGCAGTATATTTTCTTGGAGTAACACTACCCATAAGTTTGCTGAAAACCATTCGACATGCGATTTAGCCCAAAGAAGGACAAATTTGGTGCTGAACTATGAAAAGATGGGATATCAGACCAGCTGTTTGATCAGTAGCTTTTACAAATCATCTCCCCAACGAACACAACTGAACTCCCCGTGGTGCCTCGACATTGTCACTAAAGTCTATCAAACGTTCGTCTCTGCAAAACATTGCGAACCCTGAATCAGTTTGGATAAGACAGTGAGAAAAACAGTGTTGCGGGCCCAGTTCATCTCACATACTCTCACTAGTCGCAATACGTGCGTTGGCGCACCACAAGTGCCAATCAGTCTTCAGAATTTTAATCCACTTTTTTTACTGAAACCATGGATTAGTTCCACTGACTTCGGAAACAAAATGTGCGCAAGGAATGACCATTTGTAATAAACACCCGGGAAAATCCGCACCTATGAGCATCTTCAACAAATCTCATGCAGTATCACCTAATTGGTTCTTCATCCAACGCATCTGGTTGCGTTGTGAATCCACAAGGTAAAAACGACTGGCATGGAACAGTGGCCAGGGTGATTAACAATTCAGCACACATTGTGGTGCCAAGCTTTAGATGCTATGCAAAACAGGCCAGTAAATTCCTCACCTAATGTCTTAGGTATAGCATTAATTTACTGACAAATTTTAACAGGTCAGCATCTTCAAATTATGTCTGCTATGACTGTTCCAAGGCGTCTCATTCTCGGAGTGCGCATCAAACTGTGGACTTGTGTGAGAGTAGGACGCCATGGTATTAGCTTTTGTGTTGGTCCCCTTGCCTCCAAGCCAATGGTGGTCGAATTCTTTGTTGCATGTTTGCATGCAAACAAGCACCAGTCAAGTTCCTTCTAGGATTTGTGAAGTGGGGTTTCTGCTTTGCTGCTTGTGGCTGGGAAAAACATCAGGGAAAAACACGATAGCGAATTCAGTAAGACTGAACTCTATAGCTCTAGCATGGGTGTCCACCCCAGTTGGTGACATGGCACATTTCGACCGCCAATCAGCTAAGCTCACATCACCTAAGCTGATGTGTTACTGACTACGAATTAGGGTACTCTTAATTTTGACATGCGCGTACGTACGCAAATTGACTTCTAACCTACCATGTACGTCTCTTTTGAACACACCCTGCAAGTGAGAAGCAGACTATTACTCAACAGTCTAACCGATGAAATGGCCGTCGTTTTTACACCTCATAAAGTGTGAAAGACGCTTTCTGTTGAAGCACTAAATGTTGATCATTCTGTCATTTTGTTCAATTTGTCACTTTCCGAAAGTCTCCTTGAGTGACGTAATGACTATTTTTATTTCGAGAAGTAATAATCTGATAATTGCATTACTCGGAGAAATCGGTAAATGCAGTAAGGTGTGTTTGATCAAGTCAGTCGCTTAGCACGAAGGTTTTTGAAGATTCGCAGATAAGCGCCTTCATGTTCGCATGCAAATTTCCTACACAGTCCAGTAGATGTGGGCATCAGCGGTTGAAACAACCGCTTGCTCCGCGTAACATAGGACTGACATAGGACTGACATAGGACTGACAATCACTAGGTGGAAGTTTAGACTAGGTTGCCAGCGCAACGCGTGTACTACTGATGAAATGTGCAAGTAGTATTTTACCAGAGTAGACTAAGACGCCATCAGTGCATCTGATGGAAGGTTGATCTGGAAATTATTGAACCGCTTTACGGTGTTTTTCATTACTCTTAAGTAGTAAAACAACTTCCAGGAAAGCTTGGGAGAATGTTTAAGGATGCTGTGCCTCCCCCCTTCCCAATAAAAAAAACTGCAAATGAGGCTTTCACTTTCGTACCCAGTAATTCGTAGTCGTTTTGTTGGTGCAACCCGAAGAGAAAGTGCACCGGAAGGCTCCATGCATAGCCTCAGTTGCGTTTTTCTATGCGACAGTGCTTCATAGATAGAGGTGTTCTCCGGGCGCTATGTATGCAGCTACTAGGTGGATCAAAGCAAATAGTCTAGTGAGCAATGGATCCTGCCTTCACATAGGCAAGGTAATCACTAAATCTTACGTACTGTTCCACAAACATGGTTCTCAGCACTATTAGGGAAGAATTTTCTAAGCTGTAACTTTTCTTGAGCTTTTTGGAACCTTGCCATTTATTGCTGCAAAATTCTGTAAAGATAAAAAATAGTTACAGTAGTCTAGCGAGATGGATAGTTCTCGTTCTTCATTTGTGACCGACTACATCCATCACGGAAAAATTTACATACCATGGGCACTGGAAATAAAACTCGAAAAAATATGGTAGTTTTAAGAAAATGTCGATCACAAGGCCGTTTGTCCAAAGTAGGGCTTCCCTGCTCAGTGGAACACTCTTGAAACTGGATCAGATATGAAATTAATCATTTCGGTTCACTACATGTTTCCTCCAGATTCTTCGGAAACAAGACCATACCAATGAGCCAGTCCTGTGAGTGATAGGCGTGCATCCGACCTGCAGTGCTTTCAAATCGGAAAATAACATATCACAGAGGTAGTGAAGTCCTGTGGCTACACGTAAAGGTTTGTCAATATCCACATTAAAGTTAGGAAGTCATGTTCTGAACCGGGGAGAGAAGATCATCATCACCTAGAATTCATCGGTCAGTTGGCATCACAGATATCGCATAAACCATAAAATTCCAGCCGCTCAGTTTCGCCTCCTTTTTTAACCGCACTAGCTTAACTTCAGTGAAACTGTTTGCAAGACTGACTGTACCTGTTTTCCATGTTGGCTAGGAGTTCAACTGCAGTTTCGGCAGACCAAAAACAGCTTATGTAAGACAATCTCTCATCAACCACTGAAGGTCGAAGGTTTAGAACTGCTAATCAGAGGAGGTCCAGAATGCAAAAAACATTCAGGTCACCAAATGTCATTTTCAAAATTATCTAGACTGAAAACCATCCTACTGGCGTTAAAGACCGTGCTTATTAACCAATATCGGCCAGACCTGGGCGAGCAGACGTCTCTAAAACAGGCTTGCTGCCAGTCTATCAACTAAGACGGTTGGATACGTCCATCCCCGTTCACATTGGATGGTCCGCCTTATCACAGCAATGTGTGCTTTCGCTCTGTATTGGCCAAATGGATCAGACGGACTCCATTTCGATCGCATTATGTTATTTTGCTCCATCTCGTGGACCCATCAATAGATATTTGAAAAATGGATTCGAGTGAGTTTCGAGTAATAAATCTTCACCTAACTCTTAATTTTCAAGGAATAACTTGTTTCAATGCGATAAGTTCGTGATTTCCGCTCAGAAGTGCGCTACAAATGAGGGGAATACCTGACGTATGAACTTTCAAAATAACTATACTGCAAACCTGCACCAAGCTATCAGTTGTTGCCATTAGCACTTTCCATTGGGTTGGCGACGTTTCAAATTTTTGAAAAAAATGAGTTTCGCCCACCGCTGGAGTAAATTTGTCTGAATAAATTGTTCGGAGATGCCGGGAGCTGGTATTTTTCCTCGTTAGCAGTTTTCTGCGTAGAGAGTTTATAAAATACATTTAACAAACCTGATCACATGACGATCAGCATCACAGATGAACGAAAGTTTATTCCAGACTAGTTGTTACAAGGCGGTTGACTGTCCCGAAGGAACTCATCCATACTGTAGTAATTCAAATCACAACTCATTAAGTAACTCATGTAGGCGTCTGGATTCATCTGAAGAAAAAAAATGATGTTCATAAAGGAAACTACTCACAAAGATGCTGAAAACTCTTCGACAGCCCACGACCGGCCTCGCGCTTCTTGGGGCCCATCAGGTAGGCGCACTCCACGAGTTTCCGTCAACCTTATGTTCATAATCGGCAAATACGAACCTGTAGGATAATCCCGAGCGGGAATTTCAGACCGATCAGCAGGCCTGCAAAACTGGCTGAAACGAGCTGTAAAACATCGGAAAAAGTGCGCTGTTTTTAAATTAGTCATTGATCTCTAGGATACATTGCCAGAAAACATAGATATTTATGGCGCCGAATCTGCTCAGCTTCAATGCACTTTCGTCGGAGGCCTGTTTGAAGCCTCCTTGTGGTGTAACAAATGGAGTAAGCACGGCGCCTATAACGCCCCGCGTTAGGCAAAATCTATAAATGATGTTACCCTTCTCAGGTTTGCATACACTGTAACTGTAGGGTTGTGTACCCTCGTGTACTCAGTTTGCAAAGAGCCAGGTAGCAACAGGCGAAGCTCAGCAAAGTTCATGCAATTACTTACACCCATGCGTTCGCTTATGGTGAATCAACCATCATGACCATGTGAACCAACCTTGTGGTCCCCAACACATTCCTGCAACTGGTGTTGCTCATTCTGTTTAGCAAGCATTGGAGCAAGAGTGCAATTTTTGCTGAACCGACCTCTCGATGGCAATGACCGATAAAATAATTTATAAAGTACGCCTTTCCAATACAAGATGGGTCTTCCAGGCTATACGGATGGTACTTCTATAAAATCATCATTGCCTAACAAGCGAAAACCTCTAACGAAAACTTGGTATCATTGTGGGTGGGAATGGCGACTAAATGTGAGTTGTCGCGCCATCAAAATAACATAGCCATTCACACCAGCAGAAGCAATTATTGACACCACATTCTACTCCTCCATTTTGAGGGCCTATTTTCACGTTCATCGCGCAATTGGACACGGTCTAACCATTGGTTGAATTGAACATTCACACAACTGTGTCCCATTTTAATCCCGTCTCAGGTTGTCTCACAGTGGCAGAATATCAGGTAGTATCAAGCTCTCAACTAACCCCAAGTAGGACAACTGCAAGAGCCATCCACGTTTGATTGATTTTCGGTCCAGCAATCTACACTTTTCAAAACACGAAACCTTCTCTGAAGTGGGAACTTGGGTCAAAAGTTAAGAATGGTTCTACTGCGAAATTCTAAAGTAATGCCGTTGAAGCCAGAAAACAGCGCACTTTGACCTACCCGATTCAGGTCCTGCTCTATACGAGAATCCAATCGCTAATGGACTGTACGTGTTAGAACCCACTGTTCCTTTGGGTTGAGTGGCTGTCACCATTAAGTAGCTTCTAGAATAGTACATTCCGCAGCAGTGTCAAGCCTTCTAGGCTGTTACCACATTGTCAGCCATGGTCCTCGGACAAACCTACTGGTGACCAAAACAGAATTCGTCACATACGTAGTACACTACTCATAAGGTTGCTGAAAATTCTTCGACAGCGCACCTTTCAGCAACCTTATGAGTACTGTACTACGCACATACATGTATCGCGATATCCCGAAGATCGTAGCAACTGGAACATGAGGCGGCCTGGTGCAGCACATTCAGTTACCTGGAAACATCACAAACGGGAGATTCAGCTGGGTTCCAGGTGAGTCTCTCGCAAAAACCAAATTGATTTGCAAATGAGTGTATTTATAGAATTCTTTACAGTTATAGCTTATCTGTGACTGTGAGATTAAAAACGGCCCTGCTCTTATTGTTTTTCATCAAGCCAGATAGACAGCTAAAATTCTTGGAAGGAATCTCTCATGTCACAACCCTTTTCAACCGTCCAGTCTTTAATTTCGGCTGCTGTGTGATTTTATGATTAAAGTGCATCAGACATTTCCCTGCCCCATTGTGGTTTTCTGCCAAGGTGCAACCACAGGATACTTACGAGAGGCTAGCGTCAGATCCGTTCCGTGTCTGCTTTTGTGTTCTTCCTAATTCGAGGCTTTTTGAGTGCTCCTTTTGTGGTTGCACGACAATAGTACGTCTGCTCCAACATAGATGTTTGTGTTGATGTCATTGATGATGTCGCTGATAGCGAAGCAATAGCAAACTACCCATTCGTATATTTTGAATCATTTTTCTCCAAAATCGTTCATTTTCCCATATGCTGAACTTCTCCCCGCTTCCACTGTCCACTCTGTTTTGTTGCCTCAGGTTTCGTGCTAGCTAAATACCATTTACATGTCTGACTGGCTCATACCTTAACTTATACTGTCTTCCTTTTGTTTAATAGGTCACCTAGTCGGCTGTATTCTTCATTTTCGCTCTCTCTCTGAACTTATCCTAGCCGGTAAGTTCAGACCAAACTGAAATAGGTTTGTCGTCATACGCACTCAAGTCTTTGTTTCCGATACACTCAAAAGTGCATCTGTAGGCGCCGTGAAAATCAGCCGACATTTACACCCGATACCAGCAGGTTTGCCCATGATAAATATAGCTACTGACAGTTTACCGCTACAGTCGATTTGAGATTATATTTTCGGATTATATGAACCGGCAAATATTTACACGGAATTTTTGGAGCCGCTGCTGCCCAGTTCATGCCCTATGAAGTGTGGAAGTCAAGGAAAAACCAGGTGTTTGGATTCAAAAGGAAGTATATCGCTAGTCAGCTAGACAGACAGTAGAGTTCCACTGTTTCATTCCTTTAAGTTCTGATACGACCTCACTTGCTGCTTGGTTCAGACCGGACACGCCAAATTTCCAGATTTAAACTACTCAGGAGGCCTTCCATCAGAATACAAAACCAACATGGGTTTGGCTTGAAAACAACTGTTGAAAACATGTTGAGTCTGCTTTTTCGGTAAAATATCGCGAGTGAACTAATAACCGCGAAACTAGCTGGTGGAAAAGTTGACCTAACTGCATGCTAGAAATTGTACTATCATTCAATACTAGACCGGCATAAACTAGTCCACTGTTCGTGAAATACGATCATTTGCTCAACAGTTTCGTTATCCAAACGATTTGGGCAGCTGTGCCCATGTGAAAGTACATCCCTATGCACCTCATACCTTTGTCATCTGAAACTTCCGCGAATTCACATTAGGTCGTCCTGGGATTATTCTGGGAAACTCCTGGGATTTATTTAATTAGTATTCAAATCAATTTCTTCAACTAAGGTGTCCCAGTAGTAAAACTGTTGTCTCTCAATGAATTTGAGGAATCCCAAGACAGGAAAACTTGTTTGCACGTAATAGTGCACGTCCCTTTGTTGAGTTCGAGCCATTCGCTCCGTTACGGGACCTCCAACGGACAGACCGCACAGACAAGTACGCCTCAATACATGAGTGACGCCAGTTGCCACTTTCAAGTTGGTTGGTGTGTGCGTGTGTGCTTGTATGTGTGAATGTGTGTATCAGTTTGGCCGAGACCAAGACCTGAATCTTATCGTCATCAAGATGTATTCAGAGCCCCGTGACGAACGTTTGTGAATCTCGACGTCATAATGAACGCGGAAGCGTAAGAAGTCTATGTCCCGAGTAGATCTGTCTTTTCTCAAACCTGAATCAACACGAGAAGTCGTTTAAAAAGCCTCCCAGCGACCAGCTGGTGGTGACGAAGCTGAAGAAGAGCATGTCGGCATGGCACCCAACTCGGCAGTAAAAAAATTATGGATGATTCCATCTGTTTAACTTTCCTAGCTGAATTGTGCCATTTTCTATTTGACCTTTTGTTAAGGAATATAATTTGCGCAACGTTCCAATGTGTTCTGTTTTTATTCCAAATATTAACGTACCCTTGAACACTCCTCAGTGGTGGACGCTTAGCTTAATGCGCGAGCCGACAGACATACGAAGGCTGAATGCATCTGGTACTTAAAAAGACCAGCAGGACACGGAATTCCACTTCCACTCCACTGAATTAGTTCTCTGAGAAATCCAAGGGGGTTCCAACTGGAATGTACGTTGTTGGATTAAGTATTGAAAACTTTGGTATACCGTCTGAAAATAAGTTAACTAAACCTGAAACCAACGATATGGCAATGTGGCATACATAGTTTACTCGTTTTAGAGGAAGGGAACATTTGCTGTTTCCATTCGAGCAGCACATGATTATACTTCAGTGCGTTTGAAGGTCGAGGTTAGCTTGCATGTAATCTTCGATAATGACAGCTTGCTGCTTCAGCGTAACCTGTTTGTTGATCCAGACAGTAGCTTCTAAATTCTAAGTCATAAATAAGTATTTCGAGGGCCTTTTTCCGGGAAGCGTTTGCCCTAGAACACATTTTAAACGTCATCATCATCTGATTTTGCATGGGCCGTCACTGAGCCAGATCCTCACAGCCGATACTTGTTTCGGGCCTGACGGGCGACTTGGGATTATATAGCCATACACATAAATTGAAAAGAAATTCACACGCAACTGTGACAGGCCGGACAAAGTTCGAAAGTGGTAAACAACATGAACGATCGACAAACCCGATCGATACACCAGTTTGCATGTATTAGTTTGCCCCATTCATTTCAGGTGTCGGGACACATTTTTATACTGACATGCGATCGTTTTCGGACTGTCGGTTGTGATAGTCAGGTAGAAGCCCGGAACACATTTGCCTGTCAGTCGGGTGAGGCGAATTCCTACGCACCTCTAGTTCATGGCAGGATTCAAACACGGATTCAAGGAATTTTACCTGGTCCTTCAGGTAAGCTGGTCCTCAGCAGCAAAGGTGGTCTGGTCTGGTCTTCTGAATTCGTAATCCATGGTTGTCTGAAGCAGACTCTGTGAACGATGTGGGCTGGCAGCCGCTCGTTCTCCTGTTTCACATGGAATGACAGATGGCAGCAGATCGGGTCGAAGCCCGAAGTTGACATTAAGGCAGAACCTTGGCAAAGAACCGTAGCTCGCTCTAGGCACATAACAGTAAGCCTAAAAGGAAGCCACTATGTCTTATAGGGAAGTTAAACTACACTGCTGTTGTTTTGTTGTTAGTGTGAGGATATATGGGAATTTTCAACTGAGATTTCGACCTGTAATTGAAGCCAGTCCATTCTGAAAAGCCGAGAAGCACTGCACAGCCGTTTCATCCTTACTGGGAATCGTCGGTAGTGCGCATCTCACGAAACTCCAGGGAGTTTCAAACCCGATAGTAGTCTGGACGATTAACCGTTCGGCCACGAGCCCCTGATCAGCAGTGTGATAAACTCGCATTTAGAGGGAACGAAATCTCAACTGCAAATTTCAAAATCTCACCACATTATCAACAGTCGGAGAAATCTTTTCTCAGGGAGGCAGCCAGCAGTGACCAAGTGACGTGGATCCCGTGACTGACGGATAAGCTGCGCTATATCCTGTCTGTGTGAGTTAATAACACGGCTGAGCTGGGGGTCGTGGCCTAAAGATTAACTGTTCCAACTACTAGCCGGGTAGTCACGGCTTCGAAACTCTCTCGAGTTTTTTTTACATGCGTACTGTCACAGATGTGGATAATATTATTCTATATGGTGACTAAAACAACAGTAAATGGAGTTGGTTCCTTGCCCATTCGTATCATCGGAAGCCGAATTTTTTCTCCGCAAATTTCTCAGAACTTGGTTGTGGAGCCCGAATCACCGAGTAAACCGAGCAGCTCAGCTCATTTATGTATGACGAAGGAGAGAATGTTTGGAAGCCCAGACGATTCAGTTGGTGCTCGAATTATTCACTAAGTCGGGTGGCTTTGTTGCAAATGTATCATCTTTAATCTAAGTGATGTCATCAGTATTTCGTTGTGAAGCAAAGGACCTCCTCTAAAGTGGATGGATTCTGCTTCATACATATTTATAAAGCTGCTGCTTCAATAATATTTCTGTAAAAGGTTCACCAATCCAAGCAACCTTTAAGGATAAGCTTAGGCAAGCAGAAGAACAACAGCAACGGCCATTCTGCTGGTCATGGGGGTTAGCGTGTTGGACTTTGGTACGTTTTGTAGGAAAACTTTCGTTCAATCCAAACTTGAGGTATTGTGGGCAAAGTTATATAGTCACAAAGTTATCATAGTCTAAATGTGATATCTAGCTGGTCGACAAAGACACTCGCTTTCACTACTTCCTATTCTCGATTGAAATTTACCTCTCGCTGTATGCGACACTCCGCTAGCGCACGTGGCCATGGTCTCATACGCCACAGTTGCAAAATCGAAAATACTCACGTAATTTCCGTCCTAGACCCGTAACGCACCTATAAATTCACTGATTCTCTCCTGACTACTGTAGTTGAGACCCGTGATTCTTAGTTATTCTTACTTTGCTCTGGCTAAATTTGATTTGCCTAGCGGACATGACACCATTTGATCCTCATGTTTCACAGATCACTTCTTTCATGTTTCCAAACCACAGAAAGGTAAAATATGTTCACTTAAGGATAAAGATCAAGATACACAGAGAAGCTTCACTACCTTTGGCAATTTTCGCATCCATCTATAGCAGGTTCCTGGCGACAACAGTATATCAAGCTTGAAAACCACTGTGATAACAGGTAACTCCCAACATCAGTGGTTGCGCCACCCTGAATGGAGGATCACACGGTCGTTTCTAAGTTAGAAGAAACATGGAGTTTGACCAAAATGGTAAATAGCAACCCTATGTTTTGACCGTTGGGGTAACTAAAAAGTGGAAATGAATCTGGAGGCGGGAATTTAGAATTGCTTCACAGGCTTCACATAGAGTGTGAAGTGAATCCAAATAGTAAATGAGTATTCGTGCACACTGGTCATCACAAGGAAAGTTCGAAAATCCAAACCACTAGGAAAACATCATGTGACAAATGGAGCCATCTAACTTATTGTGACAGTCACGTTACTAAAGACTGCGACCCGCGAAGTTAGGACCGACTGGATTTGTTGAAATGTTTGATGAGACTAACGTTCTGAAATGTTGAAAGACCGTACTGATATACAATATCCGAATGGAACCGGCAGCGTGGACAGCCAATAAACCTAATCGACAAGCTGGAGAGGAAGTCCTGCCTGGGTTATATAATTATATATATATATAATTATATAACCCAGGCAGGACTTCCTCTCCAGCTTGTCGATTAGGTTTATTGGCTGTCCACGCTGCCGGTTCCATTCGGATATTGGTTGACTTGTCACAACCGGAGGTGACATACCTGGTCTGTGACTGCAAAATCCTACGTCACCAGAGGAGCCAAAGGCAGTGATCATTGCTAGATTGAAATGCTGATTGCACGACCGGATAACCCGCATGTCTGCAGAGGTGTTAGAAATTAAATGAATACACAGCTGAAAGTATAGGCGCTTCTGCCTTAATTTCTAAGTTTTCAGGCCACATTGGGTTCATATCGCTTATCAATCTCGTTGACCCATTAGAAGGCATGCAATATGGAAAAAACTAATCAGGTTTTGGGGTCCAGTTGCTTTTCTGATTGCCAGTTTGTAAAATTAGACTAGATCCCTTCCTTCTTAATTGTGTCGAATCAACCAGACCAACCCTTCATGTTTGTGGGAATTTTCGCTCAACCGAAGTGTATCTGTCCGACACTTTCCGGGAATGAATTTTATTGGTCTGCTGCAACATTATACTACAGTATACTATCTTGGGCGACCCAAGACATGTCCCTCTGTCTTAAAAAGGTTTCCTATAACAGCAGGATCTGCATTTGGCAGGTAGCAGCGCGCAGCTGAATAAACGAAGCATAAAAACGGGATTAACTCTTTCACAACCTCACAGTTACAGTGTATACCATTTTTAGAATTCCTGTAGACATCATAATAATGGACTCGATCTAACAGGAAGCATTAGTGAAGCCCTGTTTAACCAATTCATTACACAAAAGAGAGAGTACGGCGCAAAGTAGAATCTTTATTCAAAGACTACCTGCTGAAAAATAGATGGATCTGCAATGGGCTCGGAACTTGGAACTGTCTTAACTGATATTTTTGTTAGCCGACTTGGACAAAAAATTTGAGGCAACTATAGATCAGTGAGCATTACATTGCAATGCTATTTTTCTTATCCATGAACCCGATAAGATAATCTTAGAATGAGAAACGGCGTTCAACAGTGTTCATACTTTTCCGAGTTTTAATGGCGAAGAGGACTCCAACGGCAGTTTCCAGTTTCTAGATATTGTACTGACCAGAAGCGGTTCTCTCCAAAGAGGGTGTACGGATAAACTACACGGTCTGTCAAGTTCAACGATGTCCACATTTTTGTGGACGTAAAAGACGAACGGGACTTTGTGGAATGTCTGGCCTACACAGCCCGTAGGATTTGCACAATAACAAACTAGATAATGAACTCCAGATCCTCCGGAGAACTTCGATAAAGAATGGTAACCTACTGCATTTCATATGGTGGCTTTTCGGCGAAAGAATTCTAAATTCGCTAAATACCTATGTACTTTCACTCACCGTTTAAAAGCAAGAGAGCTGTCCCCGATCCCTCTCTGGTTGTATAGTCATTTGTTTGCATTTGTTCGGCATATTATATGGGCCGAAATACACGGCGCTTATCTAGGGTAACCAAAGGGTACTTGCCGATTCGCCGAAAACTGGAGAAACTAAACAGATGACAAGCGTTGTCACCAGCCAGCTGATCGAACCCGTCAAGTGATTTAGCGTAATCTAATTGGTACTGAAAAACCAGTCGAAAGCCGTTCGACAAGGGATGCTGGAAACTGTTGAAGCGATCGCCATTCGTAATTCCTCACTTTTCTGACGGGAGGGACACATGAAACCCTGATATTGCCCTGGCCCACCAATCAAACTTTCCCACCGCTAGATGGACAGTGTTGCTTTTATTTTACCAATATAGTCACATTGCACCGTATTTTAACCGTGGCCATCCCGGTACTATGCAGACAGCTGTGAACATCTGCGTACATGAGGTAAGAAAAGACCCTTATCTCTAACACAACAGTCACAGAGTCTGCAAACATTAGAATCGCGAGTAGCATGATAGTGCTACTTCTTGATTCGGCCTAAACCAAAACGTTAACGACGTCCATTTTATTTAACCAGTGCATTACCAAACAGATAGCACGCCCGTATCTTCAACACCAAAACTTTTTGAAACCAATATCATATGCGATCGATTTTCATAGTGGTCTGGCATTGGTTTCTGAATTGGACTGTCCCACTGAACGAAGCCGCTGGGCTCTTGTTCACAGTGCGTAAGGTGGCACGCGGTTTGTGTTGAGCCGCATGTTCACCCAACTGAAAAAACGCACTTGGCATAAACCTGAGGGAATAAGACCGGAGAGGGAACAGGACGTGCAGTTCTGAAGACATAAATATGGTCAACTGATGGTCCGTATTTGTCAAGTGAGGCAGCTGAGCAGCTGGGACAAACAATGTATGCCAAAGGTGGTCTGGTGGACTACGTCATTCTTGAGGCACCCCCAGGCACACACATTTGGCCAGCTAGTGTTAACCATTCTATGCTTGGTCTCTGTAGCTATGGCAACAGATAGTCAGTTCCATGGAGGCTGTAGGGTTACTACTGTGAAATATCCAAAGTGCTGAGTTGCAAACAAAGCACAATACACGGTACACAGGACAGTACAGGCAAGATAAATATCATGTGCGATTGGAAACAAACTGAAGACTATCATTCCAAATCAGAGGCAATAAGTAGCGAACTATTTGAACTCCTGTGGGCCTAACTGATAGTAGTCAGCCGGCTTGTGCTGTGTACGCGTGCAATCAATTCAGTCAAAATTAGGACTTCAAAAAAAGTAATCCAATCATATAAAAATAGACCTGAGATGACCATGAGCAAAAACGGACAAGCCAGCAACCCAAACCAAATCAGACTCCAGTGGGCCTGGCAGTGGTGCTCACTCGGGCGGCAGCGGTGGCTGTCTACTAGCCGAACAAATGTCACACGTACAATCTCTCAGGGAATGGGTACTTCAACAATGAGAGGGCTTTTTGGCCCGAAACAAGTTTCATAACCGCTTAGGGGGTGCGGTTTTATCCAAAGGGTATATAATGAAAAACTATGAATAGGAAATCTACACAAAGAAAGCTTCCTTCTTATGTTCGGAAGTTAGTCAGCCGAAGACTACCACGCAAAACGATGCAATAAGTTTATCAATACCGGTGAAAAAGTTCACGTATGAGAAGCTTTTACCACTGCATTTCATTTCGAAGCTCTGTTGTTCTAGTAACCATTCTGTAGGATTGCGTCATTAGTCTTGGTAATGGTAGTTTTTGCCTGATTTTCGCCAGTGTCTCACTCACTTTTGGACTGAAGTCCAGACGTACCAAGTCAATAAAATGGAAGAAACAAACAGGCAATTTGTTGGTTGACAAATGTGAAACTTAGAGCAAAAAAAACTCAGAAAAAGCGTAAGGCGGTATCAAATTGGAACAGCGTTGCAAAGTCGATGACGCGCCAATAATACCAGCGAATCAATACGTTGTCAAAATAACAACCACGAGTGTTCGAGAATCCTGTCAGCAGAAATGGATTTTATTGGTTTACAGCCACAGAAATTACACAGGCTGTGATAAACATGGGTTACAAGGGTTAGAAGTTTCATGATTAAAGGGAAAGGAATAAGTTGAGATGTAAGGAGTAGAACAGTTTCTACTGATGACAGCTATAGACTTTTTCAAAACATTACATTTCGAATGCAGTGAGGAGAGCATTTCAATCGCTGTGGGTATAACCTTCTCCGCTTTCCTCCATAGAGTTGCTCATAATTTCAAGTTATCGAGCAATAACCAACCAAACAATTATGTCAGGTTTTCTTGAAGGAACCACTTGAAAGGTTGCTAAAATTTCTTCGACCTTCAAAGTAGGTTCCTTTGGGAAAATATATTGCGATATCTCGAATATCGTTTGACTTGGAATATGAGACGACCTCGCTGTAGCACTTTCCGTTGAAGAATAGCATAGACAGGATATTTAGGTGGGATACAGTTGGGCCTCCTGTTAAGACAAAAATTTGGTACAAATGAGTGTAGTCCGTGTATGATGCGAAGTTTTCAATTGCCATGAATATCTGGATGGAGTGATCCTTTGCGATATACTTCGACAACGTCAAAAAATGTCAATGACACTTCACCTAGCATGGTTCATTTTGCTGAGGAAAAGAATGCACCAGAATTAGATTAATGTATTTTTTTGTTGCCAAAAAAACGTACACATGTAGTGAAATTTTTTGGCCTGTGATAAAAACGTTCCCAAATTGGCAGACTCCATATACGGTTTTGGTCAAAATGGTATGCTCAAGGGTCGGGTGCTTTCAGCTGTCGGCGCTTGTGGCCAGTGTACATCCTGACGGGACTTAAACACAAAAAAATGGTCTGATTTTTGTGTTGGAACGGCAAACTGGTGGGTGCATTCAATGCCACGAGGCAAAAAACTATCCACGAGAGAGTTTGTTCTTCTTCATGGGGTCGGAGCTTGATAAATAGAAGACAACCCCATTCATGCAGTTGGCACGCTTAAACTGCCGGATTTCCCCTAAAAGCCTTAAAATACCCGACAGTTCACTTTTGAGAACAAACATGCAGAAGGAATGAAACTGGATGAAATTGTGCATGTCGAACACCTAAGTACTCAAGGTGCCCGAAATTAAATAAACCAGCAAGTGTATATCGTATCTACAGATGTTACACCTGTACAACCATTTGCACTGCACCGCTAAGTGTGGTCACTCGCAACACACCATCCATTTCCTGCAAAGATGGGTCTTATCAGGGAGTTTACGACTTCCGGAGGGTCACCACTGAAAGTTTCTTGATTAGTGGCCTGATAATGCAACCTTTTTGATTCAACTATAACGGTGAGTTCTGGTCACACATATTATCCCCTTGGCTGTACGTTCGTAGTCTAGAGATATTTCGCCTAGGATGAACCTGCTGTTTGTTCGGAATAGTGCAAATAGATGAACCTGTATAAGGTTTGCTTGGCTATACTTATTTGCCTTGTCCACTATGGTATAAAGTGAAAACTGCTGGAATGTAGTGAATTTAAGTTGACAGCATGATCATTACCCTAGTTAGTTGCCTACTCTGCCTGTGTGCTTATTGATCCACCACCCTCATTCACCTTGTTACAATGGCCGCTGCGGCCAACATTGGTATACTAGCACGTGTCAATTACCTACCCACGTTCATGTTCCTTCTGCTAGGCTCGCTCTGACTTGCCCTTTCATGATGCCAGCGTGGTCGCACTGCCCGTCAGAATAGCCAAACTGATCTCGGAGGAAACTAGTGCAACCCACACTACTCAGCCACCATTCCGCTCGCCGTTATCTGGTGTGCTCTGAGTCCCCAAGTTACAGACTTGTATAATTGTTGTCGACACCACGAATGTGAACGGTTGAAGTTTGTTGTATATTTGTGCTAACTTGTGTGTCACTAGTAAAATAGAATTGGGAACCCAATTCGTCCTTTTAATATTCTGGATCTTCAAACCTGTGCGTGACTCAAAATTCCCTATTAGGAACTTATCAGTGTCACTTACATCAAAGTGTGACTCACCGGTTAAATGCGAAGCAACTGTAGACAGTGTCGAGCTTTTATGACAAAGCGGAATACACTTTCGGTGGGTCCCACGGAAAACGTGGGATAAAAACTATACAAGCCAAAACTGATGGGGCCACTTTGGCTATTCTTGGGCCTAGAAATTTGACCAGCTGCTCCTAAATCGGACACTGTAATTAGTGAATACTCACATTTGTTATGAACAGAACCGAAAAGTATGAATCATCCCTTAACATCTGTTGTTGATAACTGCGCTCCAAGGAGACGGAGGATAAACGGGCAAAAAAGACGATGAATTAGAATCCCACCATTGGCATTCATTCTGGAGGAGAGAATAAATTGACGCCTTCAGTTTCCCCTAAGGATTTCCTTCTGCAGTCGAATTCTACTTTCAGAATCTTTAATAAAAGTAATCTTGTAAGTCACCTTGGTACTTGGTCTAAGAACTCGTCTTTCAAAACACCATTCAATATGAACTGCATGGTAGAAAAGCGGTTAATGAGTAAGCGTGTGTTAAACACGCTACCAATCAGGCCTTCGTAGATGAAGCGTACCGTGTCAGCAGCTTACCGCTAATCTGTCAGACCGAGAAGTGAAGAATACTCGGGCGCAAAAACATGACGGACGGAGAACGATCTTGGAAACGTACTTGATAGGGCACCAGAGTTCTGTGATTCATGTTTTGTCCCTCATGCTGCATTCCTAAATTCTCCATTTCAAGACTTGTCAAAGCGTTTTGGATCGATAGCTCCTTAGAAATTCGTAAGTTGTGCAATGCTGACGGTTCTCATCCGCGATGAAACAATCGTATGCGCGCTCACTTCACTCTCGTTTGGATAGCCGTACTCCTGTCCTGGTACAAATTTTCTGGTGAGTCCAATGAAATAGGAAGAAGCATTGGACTCGAATTTTACTCTTATTAGAGCTCATTCGCAATGCATATCTTTGGCCCTGAGGGCTTTGAACTCTGGACATCTGACATGCATGGCGAGCGTCTTACCACTACTCTACCTGTATCAGCTGGACGTACCTGAATTTTCACGTCTGAGCAGGTGAAAATTTTCGCGCACAGGCCGTTCAACTTGGATATGTGCTTGTGCGCTGCATGTCACCACAGGAATTTGAACATGTATAATCATTCACTTCAGTCACTGAAGACACTCTGACTTTATCATTCCAAGAAACTTGTGTTTGTAAACTGCGGACCTCGAAGTACATCAAAGGATGCCCATCACATGATGCAGCCGACAGAGCAGTTTATTACCCCGCTTACTCATGCATCCTTTGACGCTTGCCCATTGGAGGTCACATAGGGTACTCAGCAGTGCAAGACGTTGCCGACCAAGTTATTGATCATCCCACCAATAGGACAAATTGAGCTGAGAGTTCTGCGTTTTTTGCACCCTCTGCTGAATTTCCAGTTCCGCAAACCACTAAACTAACGAATTCAAGTGGTGACAAAATTAGATGACTGGACTTTGTTGACTTGAGAAAAAGTTTATTAGATGATATTGTGAAATTTTGTACAATGGCTGTGTAGAAAAAAAAGGCGGAGCATAAACTACACACAGTGATCCTGCTCGGAGATGATATCACGCCACTTTTTGGGTTGTAGGTTGAAAAGTGCGCGCAAAGTGATGCATCGCAGCAAAGTAGACAAAGTACTTTCAGCCTTGACCCGTTGGGTCACACTGGACAAGCTGGTTTTGGAGTCCAATCAGTTCACTGATTATTAGTAGCCTTCGATCTTGCCCATTTTACAACGCTGTTCGCTCCACCTGACCCCCCACAATTACCGGGCTATGCCCCCACTTAGTGGTGTCCTTGGCGCTAACAGCTTGTGGGCTCAGGTCGGAAACGCTGCAAGGTCCCGGCACTGTAGGCTACCCTGGATGGTGCAGAGGTCAGCAGCATTCGTAGTAGTAGAGCCGACACCACACCACAAGCCCCTAGCGTGACAGTCCATCAGAGACGGGTTGTAACAGGACGTTTTGTTGGCACTCTAATCGTTGTGATTCACCAACTGTACAGCCTGGGGTGATCTCAATAATTAATCCACCCATCGGTGCAAATTCTATAAAATTTCAAACACAGGAAAAAACCTGCAATTGCGTCCAACATAGTTACATTATGGGGTCGGTAGAGTTGAAAATTCAGCTGTTTTTGTACACTTCTAGTAAACCTGGTGAACGACCATTCCGCTCTACTCATGGATTTTTTTCTCAAGCCTCCCCTCAGTTCCATGTATGAAATGCAAAGAATAAACAAAGCGTCATTTTGTAACCTCAAAAGTTTGAATACCGGATTATTTATGGAGTATCATGACTGATTTTGTGGCGTCAAGCTTCCAAAAAGTCCAGTGTAGGTTTACCCGAAAAGTGGGGTAAAACGAATGCACTTTTATTGATATATCTATATACATATCCGCATATACCATGCAGTGGATATCTTCTACGTTAAAAAGTACCTGTAGCATGCTTCGGCAATATTCTAGAGACTTACGTGACTGCGAATTCCAGAAAAACCAACCGAATAAAAAGCTACTACGCGTTGCTCTGTGATTCTATACATTTGGATGATGAATTAGCCATATGAACGATTATATTCACGGAGCTTCTTACGATATTTTTCACTTTCTAACAAAATTTTTACCTCCAATTTGAAGTGTACCTCTGTTTCTTTCGAAATTATCTCAAAAATTGAATCAGTCAAATGGAAATTTTGGTAAACTTCTGGCTAGGTCCTCGCATCGATGGAGTTCATCGTTATTTTCCCAGGGCGAGTGAGTACTCCTTCACTGAAATACGCATGGCCATGGATGTGCCATCTATGACAGATATAGAGCTACTGAACTCAGTGCGTATCATCTCACTTCATCGACAGTCCTAGCACTGTTTCGGAAGATCAGGTAACACTGCTTCTATGTTTTCTACAAAAGTTTGCTCCTTCCTGTTTCTAAGTGCATCAGTTTGATATCAGGTTTCGCTGTGATACCGAATTCTAATTGTACTGCTGATAGAGGGACGCGCAGTAATTTGTTTCAGTCGACCGATCGGAGCGTACAACGGACATGCCCTTGTGTGCTGCAAGATCCACAGTTCAAAGTGGAAGTTTCTTGGAAACACAATATCACAGAATGCTCTCGGCAAGTAGTCGGATGATGTAAAAGGCTATATATATATATATATATATCTGCTGATTCGCCAGTCTGTTGTATCTGACTCCTGACCCCGCTCCAGTGCCTGGTGCCGGAAAAAAGACTCCCCGAAGGGAACACAACAGATCTATTCCAAACAGGTGAGTGCCTGTGAGTGTGAAAATACAACGGCCTCAAGCTATTTTATTAAAGGGACACTGTTTGACCTTGGTCCAACGCTATCTCGCGCTATTTGGCTTAGATACAAGGCTGTCACGCGCTGCATATTGCGAGAGTGTTGTGTGTCTGGTCAGCATTTAGAAGAGTTGAGAGTCTCAGTAGACTTCGGGCATTCAGTGGTTTCTTTCAGGAATCTGACCTTCCTGATAATATATATATATATATATGTATATATTCAATTATTCAAATCCCTGTGGGAGCGTTGGGCACACTTCTTTGTCATCTTGATCGCACCCGCTAAGGCTTGTGAAGGAGTTACTGAGTTGTAGAAAGATTCGCTTTGAGTGAGTCTATTCCATCTCTTAAACCAACCATAAAGATTCCGATCCGTTTCGTCAACTCGGGACTCACTTAAAGGAAGGTTTGCTACCCTTCGGAGGCTTTACAGGGCTCTTGACAAGACTATGGAAATGACGATGAACTCGTCTTGTACACGTATATATGTATAGTCATATTGCATAGCTGTAACACTCCTTTGATGTCTAGCTACCAGAAGGAAGCACGACGGCTGATGTACTTCCAGGTTGCCCGGATCTAGATGAGAGCAGTCCAGAAGCGGCGGTTGGTCTTGGACCACGGACCTTCCGGTAAGTAAGCTATTGCCTTGACCACTGAGCTACTTTGACACATCTCCTAACGACGAAGAACAGGCCACAATGAAATGCTTCAGGCCGATCTTCTTTTAGTTCCGTGCTAAAAGGAGGGCCGGAGGTGAGAGGGTTGTGTGAACAGTCTATAGACATTTTTGGTGAACAGTTGAACTGAATACCTTCCTCGTATCTTAGAAGTGAAAGCCATGGTACCAAAACGTCGCTTGTTTAAATTATTACGCACAAGAAGCAGTCTCTTTTTTTAGCGACCATACGTGCAATTTGTTTTACCCTGGCCTCATGAAGTGAGTAAATTAAATTAAGTAGATTATGCAGGTTATTTGTCACAAGGAAAGAATCCGCACAGAGGATTATTGCTCAGTGGTACATGCTTGGTCACGATAACATGCTTGCATTGCCTATCGGATGTCCACATTTCAAATCCCGATAGAGCAAAGTGCTTGTTCAGTGCTTCTTTCCCTATCAGTACAAATGACGGTGATGTGGAAACAGATTCTACAAACCAGACAAGCACTCATAAGCAGTCAAACGGTATTGTAATTAACTTAATGTCTTACACCACCGTGTTCAGGTAATGTGGTTTTGTGATGACGGTACCACACCAGAATTTTGTCCATTATGAGACATTTATCGCTTATCTGAAGAGGTCCAGTCAATTAACCTGCGTTGTTTCGCACACACCGTATTCTGGTTTGCACATCCGTTTGTGATGAAACTGAGGGTGGTTTGTAGTTTTCATCCTCTCCGGTGCAAAGCATTGGCTCTTAATACAGCATCGTATTTACTGGGTCAAAACTTCACTGATTTTAAGTTATACTTCCTAAACTTGTGGTTTCCGGTTTCACGCGTGTATTTTTCTGGTCGCCGGCCCTCAGAAGACCTATTTGTCACTTGATTTCCTGTGGCTTCACCATCATCGTCTTGCCTTCAGTAATTTGCATAGACTTTTTCTGTTCCCAAGTTATGCGCACCAAGTTTTTTAATCTTTAGAGGTTTGAAGATACACTCTTTAGTACTAGCATCAACTGCTTTAAATACTACTCTTCAGTTGTTCATTTTTGGAGAAGTCAGTAAAAGGAATATGCAGGAACCTGTACATACGTGGGGATGAGGATGAACCGGGCTGGACGAAAGCCTCACTTTCACCCATAGAGGCCACACTGACTTCAAAAGCAAAACAAGCTTTGTGCTCAACTAGTGACCACAATGATCGCAATCAAGCCGCCCGAATTGTTCACCTAACCATTTTTTTTCTTCGCAAAGATATAATACAGTAAAAAAGTCGCCTTTTTCAAAAGAAAAATTTGCTTTTCAAATGAAACTGTCTTTTAACCGAAGGTCATATAGAATTGACTCAGTGCTGTTGTCTCAAATTTCCTCAGCAGCATTTGCAGTACCTCTTAAAAGTTCTGTCACACTGATACCTAACAGCTGTAGGCTATTGTCTTTAAGTGGTTTGGGGATTTTGTGCGGAATCTGTAGACTATCGGATACCGGTTCCACCCGTTTTAGGTCTCATCAAATGAGTGTGCTCCTCCAAGTACCCGCCGATCGATTCCTTACCTGACGATCAATAGTCTACTGACTCTGCTTAAACGATGAACTTCCAGTGGGCCGTCAGTCAGTCGTCAATTACTAATTGAAAATGACAAGTAACCTCATCTTTACCCAGATTTGCTGAGAATGTACAACTCACCTCCTCTGTTGAGTGCTGCGGGTTAAGTGCCCGTAGTGAAGCCTACTGCCAGTGATTCCTGGTAAGAACATGATGGCTGTATGAAGGTTCTTGCTTCTTCCAGATAAGTTATTTCAGAAGTAGTTTGCATGGCTGCACTCAGAGCTCAATACCGCATGTTTATCTCTGTCCTGCTTGCTTGATTTGTAAAGTTCCACCACTACATCTATAAAATGTTTCGCTTAAACATGTTCTTAAGCATGTTCACACAGAAATTTGACATACGGCTAGCTCGTGAAAGATTGAAGCAATTTTTGCGGCCCAACAGCTCAGACAAACAATTAATCGGCGTCCCTCGCAGTCTAGCATCTCGTGAAAATGCTAACTTCCGTGCATTTTGAGCCTCTGCATCTCATAGGGTAAACATAACTGCCGCCAGGACTTTTTTCACTGTTTAATTGAAGGTCTTCACAGGGTCATTCTGTTCTTGTCGCAGTCGGTTGTTTGTATGATTGCGTACCTACTCGTTTGATGCCTGCTTGTTTCACTGCCATGAGTGTTGGTCAGTATACCCCATCAGCCATACCACTCTCCACCCTTGACCAACTCATAATGTATACAATGTGCATTGCTGGCTGTGCTGGACGCTGCAGGGCGCCTGCACAAGCGTGATTTTGTTGCAGGTTCACATGCTTGTGACTATCGATTAACGTTCTAAACACAAATACAGACAAGACCAACGCAGACTTAATAGTTACAGAGGGGACATTAGGATGGCATAGTTTGTGCATGTTGTGCATCTTCATCATTCGTATGTTGAACGTGTGTCGCACCTGGACTTTGTGAAGGACTTTTTCGAAGGAAGTTTCGTGCGTGCCGGGCCTTACGAACAACCAGCGGGGAAGAACATGTAGATTGTTGCTGAATACAGCCTATGATCAAAGAATGACACGAGTTTTGTTTACATGGAGGTAATATATGGCATAAACTTTCGGTCTAGAGTTTTGAGGACCTAGACAAACCTGAGGTCAAGGGAAACACATGTGGCACAGTGGGACAGTGAACCATGCGCTTGCAGGCGACAGAGGAGACAGTGGTTTTAAACTACGTCGCAAAGACGGAATCAGTAATGCAAGATTTTGACAGTGATGCTTTCAGAACGGACAGAGGCGGGACCTTGGCAGAAAGAAGATGTGTTACCTGTCACTTTGGGTAAAAACAGGAAAATTGCCAACATAAACATCAGGAACTGGAGAACTGAAGCTGCAAACGGAATAGCGTCAAGTGAAACGGTGCGGCCTGGTTTACTTTGAAAACGGTCTGCAGTTCAGTTAACTTTTTCGGATGCAACCCGTGTCCCGAAACACAATGCTTCCAACTGCTGATGATTCGTTAGCCGGTGATAAGGAGAATAAGGAACTAAGAACCTGTCGTTGGTGGCGATGGCCCAATCAGTTCACTGACGTTGAGTGTTTCTGTTTGTCCGGTATGACGGGGACTGAGAGGTACGCAGAGAAGGCGATAGTTCTGATGCAAGACAACTATTGACAGCCTGGCATAATGTCTCGTACCGCTATTCCTATCCACAGAGACGTGACTGCGCTGACTGGTAAAGGCTTTCATACTTCAATTCAAAGTCATGGACTGACGATCCCTGGGTCGCCGCCGACGAGGAGCATTCTACGAGGCAAATGGCCTAAGAAACGTAATCTTGGAGTGCGATCGGCTGATCTATCAGGGGCAGGCGACCTTTCTCGATCCTACTGGAACATCTGGTAGTTCTAAAGTTAGGGTTACATGGCAGACAAAAAACTGGTCCGCCTTAATCGAACTTCTCTTCGTCCATGTAAGGAAACCTTAATTTCCTCAATGATGATATGAAGTAGGCGTCCTAACCAGTGTAATCAGCGAAGTGGGACCAGCCGATCTAACGAGTGAACTCTTCCGAGGACCGAATCCGAGTATCTAACCGTTACTGATCTGTGCAAAGCTTCGGAGGCATTGCTCGTCAAACACAGAGAGCCTTCTAAGATCTGCACGCAGCAGACACGTCTCTTATACGTAAAATAGAACAGACCGAACCGCAACATTGTATACTCTACACTACTCTACACTTGATAATCAAACTAACGTCATGTCGCCAGCATTTCGGAGATTAATTAACGCTACCCTGGCCTTCTTAATTTTCGGAAGCGGTTTTGTCTTCTACCGGCCCACTGAAACTTATGCAGTTGCCCAGATAGGTGAATTCACCTATCACATCCGTCCATCTGCAAGCATGAGTTTTGGATTTTATCTGACCCAGCCCTGCAGCAGCAACTCAAACCGCCGGTGTGCAGCACATGCGGAACCATAAAGCAGAAGTATTTAGATTACACAAGATGGTTTAAATTTCCAAAAGGTTTGATCCAAGAGCGTCCCAAGTGCATCCCAATCCTCGAGTTGTTAGAGGTAGGTAAAGGAGATTGGTTGTTGATCAGGTGGCTGTTGATCTGTTCGCCGAGCTTGGCAATTGGCTTGCAAACGTTTCGTCACCATACGAGGAGACATCATCAGTGCGCATTTGGGTGGGTAAAGGAGACTTAAAGGGGACTTAAGCGGCATATCGATAACGGAGTTAAACAGAGGGCACCCTTCGAGAAATACACTAATTTGCAAATCAATTTGGTTTTGCGAGAGACTCACCTGGAACCCAGCTGAATCTCCCGTTTGCGATGTTTCCAGGCAACTGAATGTGCTGCACCAGGCCGCCTCATTTTCCAGTTGCTACGATATTCGAGATATCGCGATACATGTATACACGTAATGCACTACTCATAAGGTTGCTGAAAATTCGTCGACAGCCCACGACCGGTTTCGCTCTTCTCGGGGCTCATCAGGTAGGCGCAGTCCCCGAGTTTCCGTCAACCTTATGTTCTACGTGAACCCAAATCGGTGCAGCACATTCAGTTGCCTGGAAACATCAAAAACGGGCGATTCAGCTGGGTTCCAGGTGAGTCTCTCGCAAAAACCAAATTGATTTGCAAATGAGTGTATTTCTCGAAAACAGTCCTATTTTGGTTCAAGTGGAACATAAGGTTGACGGAAACTCGGGGACTGCGCCCACCTGATGAGCCCCAAGAAGGGCGAAACCGGTCGTGGGCTGTCGAAAAAGTTTCAGCAACCTTATGAGTAGTGCATTACGTATAGAGGGCACCCTTGTTTGATACCACTGTATTTGATGAACCCAGAAGAGAATTTGTCGTAAAAATGTGCGCATTCACGGGCGGAGTCTTCTACAGCTTTATAAGTTACAAGGATTAGGAAGAAACACCCTCCACTGCCAGATACTACCATAGTTTCTAACGATCATCGGAGCCAAAAACAGCTTTCAGGTAGAGGAAAATTGCCTTTGTTAGTCGTCAGAATCAGCGGCACAGTTTCATCATGTTGCAAAGTGAAGGTATGATTATTGCCACCCCAGCCATGGCGAAACCCAACTTAAATATGGCCAACTACATAATTGTAATATGCTAGTCAGCTCCAAGAGATTGGACCAGGTGGCTGTACTAACTGGATTTGCGGTGGCTACGGCCGCATTAGCACCAGTCTTCTCAGACTGATTAGTACCCAGAAAGCACACAGTCCTCAGTCTTCAAAACACCAGGGGAGGATGAATTCAATAGCTCTGCTCTGGAATCCCGACGTAACAGACAATGACGGCGCTTGAATTTACTGTCCACAACCTCATCGTTTGAAGCAAACAATTCAGAACACTGGTGACCTTTGTACGCCATAAGGGTGTGGTCTGGTTTTGACTCATTACGAAAGCACGTCACCACTCTATCTGACACAAACGCATCGTGGTTCGGTTATTCCAGCTGGAAATTGAAAATAACACTACAGTGGTGGTGGGGCTGACTTTTTGGTAACTTTCTGACTTTCCGTCTTACAGACCAAACCTGGTATTGGATATTTGTCATGCACTACTCATAAGGTTGCTGAAACTTTTTCGACAGCCCACGACCGGTTTAACCCTTATTGAGGCTCATCAGGTAAGCGCAGTCTCCAAGTTTCCTTCAATCGTGTGTTCTACTTGAAACCAAATTGCACGAAATTAGCGATATACACTCAGCTGGATTCCAGGTGAGTCCCTCTCAAAACCAAATTTGTTTGCAAATGAGTGTAGTTCGCTGGTATTGGACAGCTGCGCGTGAGTGTGTCAAGGATGTATGAATGGTGTGGGTCCTCATTCACTGTTGTTTCGAAGAAGTCATGGATCGGGAGAATCTGAAACAAAATCCCAAGTACACACAAAACTAAGCTTTCGTGAGAGGGGACTCGCAACCTTGCCGTCACCCGAAAAAACCCCTACCAAATGAACACTGTCCAAAGTGGCATGTACGCAAATGGATTTCACATTGATTGGTCATGCGTTTGCAAGTTTGTTTAACAGGTGAAGTATGTCAGTCTCACTACTGAGTCCGTTGTCTACCATCCACAACTAACCAGATGTTGATGTGGCCCAGAGACCAAAAGGACACTATTTCGAGTACAGACGACGATAAGGATAATCTTGAGTAGAATCCAAGGGCATAGTAAGTACGTGTGTCTTGTCTACCAGTATATTCGTTTGCACACGACATCTTGTATTCGAGAGGAACAAATAGTTGCAAGCCTTTAGACAGGACGGCTGTAGCTGTCTGTGCACAAGATGCGGAAACAAATCGCGTCACCAGTTTTGTCACCGGACGTCGTGTTCTTTAGTTAGGCAAACCGCTGTGTTAGCAAACGTAATTAGCTACGAGACAGACAGACATTTAGGTTCCCAAATGATTTGTGTATAGTAAAAGAGAAGCAGTTCAGCTGTTAGGGGATCTGTTTCTCTCGATGTAAAAACTACGTGATACTATGATTTGTTGCAAATGTTGCATTTCCAAATGTCTGGCAAGGATGCTTACCACTGGTTCATCGTATTGCTTTCATCTTGTTCTCCGGACCCTGTTAACTAACCAGTAATTATTTAAACAAAATAATTCCACAGTACATAATTACATTTAGTTGTGCATTGCCAGCCCGTTCGACAACTTGATTAGGCGGAAGCAGTTATAGAACGAATAGCCCTCGGATGCGAAAATACGAACAGTCAGATAGTTCTGGTGTGCTGAGAGTAAAAATCAACACTTGAACGCCTCATTCAATTCAGCCAAGTCAAGGCTAGTCTTTTGCACACACACACAAGATATATTTTCAATCATACAAAAAGACCCGTAAAGATTGACAGTTGATGAGAAACGGAGAAGGTCTTGAGAAATGTGATCACAACATAATCACAACACATGCTTATTGTAGAAACTCTTTGAAAAATATGCCAGTGGATCCCTGTTTTTTAGCGTAAACAACACAGCATGCCGGGACATAGACATACGCGTAAATTTTGAACTTGTCATCAGTGTATGAAAGAGATAAAGATTTGGACGGGGGAGGACGCAAGTCATCAGCGACGTCGTAAACCATCCATTGCAAAAAACTTAACCATGAAATTCCCAGCAAGCCCATTACATCTACATAAACGCCTAAAGAAACCCAAGAACGAAACACAACCTTTTGATTTGATCTTACGGAAAACACCATGGAACAAACGTAGGACAGGGATTGAGGTAATTTTATGGGAAACGAGGAATTATGTGTTAGACTGAGTGAGGAGAAAAAATCAACACCCAGTTAAATGGATTTTCAGTACAGTTAGACCAAAGAAGGCTGTGTGTAAGAACAATAGCGAAGTGGCTAATGAAGAAATAACTTTAGGGTCATTTACTAATCAGCAGAGAGGTCATGGAGGCCGCTGAAGTGTTCCGCTTCGAATGTTTATTGGAGATAATCAGATTAAGGCAACGGAACTTAGGCCAGAAGTTCAGCGAAGTTGCTCTGATGCATGGAAACTGAAGCGTTGTTAGCATATTTGTGGCTAATCTGGTTGTTGGTCTCTAATGTATAGTTTTGGAGACAGATGACGTGTTATTACTATGCGCCATGAACTGTGGACAGTCTCATGAATGTATATTTGTATCGATTTCTGGAAAAAGATCGCTCCAGTGAGACGATAAATGCAAAGGAATAGTTTAAAAACAAAACACGCTTCAAAATATTCAGAAGTACTGGCCCGAATGACGCAGGTAACAATGTCTAAGCAACGTACAAAGCATGGTCTCCTCTCAGGCTGGTTTCAGTTCGTTGGAGAATCAGTGATTCAAGAACCTTCTGGAGAGCGAAATTATTTGCGGTCTGGTGATAATCATTCGCACCGTTCTTTGACACTGCTGTTATGCGGGCCGACTTCAAAAAGCAGAAATTCTCTCAGGTGAGCAGATTAGCGATGGGAAGAGATAGGCATCCGCAATGACTTCAGCAACCTTAGCAGAAAGATCTTGTAAGTTTTATCAGATCCAAATATGCAGTGGTGATTACATTCTCAATTGATAATGGCTGAATGTGTAGCTCCGGTATCTCCTGAACAACTTTATGTGTTTAAGGCTATGGCAGCGGGAATAATCTAGGATTATATTATCCGCGGTTAGTTGGGTTCTCACCTATACACGAGTTTGTAGCAAGTAATTTGTAACCCAGGCACAAGTTTCCGAAAATCTCTTGGATCGTGCTTATCCGATGAGCCTCAAAATGGGTAGAAAAGGTAGTAGTTTGTTGGTATTATTCCAAACGAAGCATGAGACGGTCTTTCTGAAACAAGGCAGATGTAGAATACAATACACGAGAGATTCAAATGCATTTGATTTGAGTCCCCAGTTGCCATTGTCCTAATTTTCAATTGTTCAATTGTTCCTAATTTTCAACGCCAAAAACGTTGAGTCTGGTCTTCAAGCATGAAACAAGATTAATAGAAATTAGGGGACCAGGCCTGTCTGATGAATCCGACAAATCAGTGGTGGAGTGTTCAAAGTTTTCAACAACCATACAAGTAGCAGCTGATGAAGGAAAGTGACCCACTGGTACGGCAATAGGTTTGGAAACACAAGCCTGGTGAAGAAACCGTTTGCTTGGCCACAAGAGAGATGCAGTACGAACAAGTGTGACCTAGCGAAAAAGGAACATGAAGAATGGGTGGTTCTCCAAAAATTGACAAGCAAGGCACTCCGTTGTAGCCGATTCTCAATATAAAACCCGTCTGATTACGAACTGGCCCAGTGGTTTTTTAATGTGTTTGACCCCGTCCGAAGACAGTTAAACCCACACTATTAAAAGGCTCTTATTTATCGTTTCAGAAGGGCTGGGTAAAATATCGGCAGTTTTTTATTTGGGCAAAGTTTCGCTTTTGATATTTCCTGTTTGCACTAACTCTTCGTTTGTTAATTTTCCGATGCGTGAGATAACTAATGACTAATGATCATATCATCGGTCAGAACATTCAACTAGTTTTCCTAGCTGGACAGCTCAATCGCCTGATTTTTTGTGTACGGAAAATATGTATTTCCGTTTGACGGGGTTGTTGATGGACAAATAGACGATGGCGCCAGGTACAGTATGTTAAGCTAACTCTGGCCGACATTTTCCCCTAGCAGGGAGGCTAATCTGTGAAATCAATAATATCACCCCCTGCTTAAGAGGTTAAGTTGATTTTTTTTAATTTTTAGTTTATTTCTTGGTCTCTTTAATACTCTTTACTCAAACGTTAGTCCGATAACAGTTCAGCGCCCTGTTGAAAAAATAAAAATAAAAAATAAATCGTTCAGCTGTAGCACCCTTTCGGTGCCTAGCTGCCATGCCACCCAAAGGAAGCATGAGGGCTGGGATACTGCCAGGTTGCCCAAGCCTAGACAGGGGGCCCTGTTGAAACCCTACTACGCTCAGTTCACTGCGAGACCACGTGGTGTGAACAGTATCTTCTAGCTTCGTACCCACAGCCCACAAACTTGGTCTCCATAGAACCAGGACCACCTGCAGTGTAGGTCGGTTCACACGGGAAAGAGGACTTCCTGAAAGAAACACTCCTAGCAAATGGTTATTCCTAAAGTCTCATAACTTGTATGGTAAAGTCCCGCATGCAACCATACTTAGTTGCGCGGGTGGGAACAGGAGGATTTTCGTATGCAGGGATGACCACAAAACAACAGATGTTTGCCAAAATATTAGGTCAACCTCAAACTAAGTCCATTCGACTTGTCGCATCCATCAGTTGTACCACGTTTCAGTCCATCTATCGGAGTGGGTTCCATCTTTCTACTGTGTATGGCTATACGCATGTCTTATGTACGCGTGGACTGATGAAAGCCAATGAAATGCTAACATCTCATGAACTGTGCAGAGTCATGCAGTATGCACCTATCAGTGGTGCACCAACTGCGGACAAAACCTGACAAAAGCTTTCATTTCTCAGGTCATTTGGAATCAGCTGTTCAGCTTCGCGTCCCTATCTCACTCATGTATTACTCTTCACTGATCCTCTGTTCGATAAATAACTTGAACTCTTGACTGCACACACCGGCCTGAACGTTTTCGGGCTACCTAACTACTGCTGCTTCCGAATAACCCATCTAGTTCCGGTAACCACCCGTTCCGTCCCTATCTTCATAAACTACTTCCTCTCACTATTTCAAACACCAATTTGTGTTAACCGATAAGAAATTTCGGCTACTCTACCCCAACTTTCGACTGTTGATGAATTCTCGCTCAGGCCTTTGTGGCCCAATACCTGTACGATGCCCGCAGCTTGGATTTGCCACAGTTCTCTATCAATACTACTTTATTTTACGTCCATACATTTAAGGTAACGAACGCCATCAGGCAATCAAGCAAACAGTGCTGGTAACTGACGTCGTATTACTTACGGGAGTTACTTTTTATTGCCGGAATGTAACCTATGTATGATATTCTGTGCAAAACCACCGGACCTCGTAAACATAAGCAATGACGGGTCTGAAATATGGAGTAGAAATAGGTCAGTGAGGTAAAAAAAGTACCAAAACCGTGTGCTAAACCATGATACATTATACAATGCCTCTAGAGTAAAAGTGACCTTGAGAGGGCTTGGAAGAGAATAATTCTCTAGTACAACCTTTTAACCGAAGTAGACCGTAGTTAATAATGAGGTCTATAATGCGAAAACAATGCTTTTTACCTGCCAGGCTGCCGAATCGGCCGTTTATCTTTGATCATACCAAACGTGGCGTTTACAAACTAGTTTGTGTAACTGGACCACACTAACTGTAGCTTTGTGGGTAAGCTTATCCTACCCTCTCCCATAGCCCACTACCAGTTCCGCTCTCCTTTGGACTCATCACGTAGGCGCAGTCCCTGATTTTCCGCTTGCCTTATGTCCTAATTTAACCCAAATTGGACAGAATTTAACAAGTACTCTCATTTGCACATAAGTTGGAATCTCAGGGCTGAATCCAGCTGAATCTCCCCTTTACGAATGCAAATAGGTGCATTTGGTCAATGAAAGACTGAGTTTATGATATGGAAGAAATAAATTCCCAGCAAAGATGATACTAGAATGACCTTGTGCTGGGACTCGTGTTCAGAAAGCCATACTAAAACTTTTTTACGAAAAATTTCTGAACGCCAAGAAGAAGTATGGAAAAAATCATGCTTCTGTTCAGTTAGTTTCAAACACTGTACATATACAAATCCAAGTTCCTTCTAAAAGTTGAAACGAAACTCCATGTTGTTGATGTCTGCATGCGTGTATCCATCTACCAGACATGCTCATGTCACTAGCCGATATTCTTTGTGTATTAGGGAAAGGGTGAAAAGGGGATGTGGACTTTTTTCATAAAGGAAACTACTCACAAGGCTGCTGAAAACTCTTCGAGAGATTCACTTGAGTCTCCCGTGAAAACTAAATCGATTTGCAAATGGGATGTGGACTTCGTAATGCACTACTCTTAAGGTTGCTAAAAATTCGTCGACAGCCCACAACCGGTTTCTCCCTTCTTGGGTTTTCGGGATGTGTACTTCTTTAGTGGGGTGCCCATTGGGGGTAATATGCTGTCACTCTTCACTGATTGCGTATAGAGTGAGACTGTAATGGACCCCGCATGCAGAACTCAATGTGGTAATGAGATAAAAAGTTTGAGAATTACGGACGTGAAACGACTGGACGATGGAAGAGCATTCCATCTGTCATCAGTCTGCCATACGTCAAGAAATACAATCATTTATGGTAACTGTAACACAGAATGAACTGAAAGTTGAATAAAAGGCCTGACGGAGACGGGAAATATTCAGTTTATAATACCAGCTGTGTGATTCCCTTGAAGCACACAGAGAATGGTGTACTTACAAGTGTTTTGCTTTGTTAATATTCGTATGAACTAGCTTCGCCGTAAAAAAAAACTTTCGTTCCACAAACTCATTGGTCTGTGCGCCGCTATCTAACTCACCTATATCTAAGCCCATGGATTCTCACAATTTTCCCGGTGGGTTCTGTCTCATATCCTATTTGCTTAAGATAAATGAAAAATTCCATGGAAATGGGCATCAAGATTGAGGCACGATTCGCACTTTTGTGTTATATTCGGTGTAACGACGATCTTCTGGAGAACAGCACGCTCAAATGGAATTGTCCATCAGAGCCATTGCACGCAGTTACCCGTGTTTTATAATTCAACTACCATTTGGCTGTAGAAAATGGGTTTCTTGAGAGTAGAAAATATGAGCCTACAATTCACCGCTGGCTTCGCATCGATTAGTCTCTCTTCACAGTAAACTGAACAATGAACTCACAGTTTTACCAGTCGAGTACTTAGATTCAGCCCAAACAAATTCTGGTTCTGGGCGAGTGTGGAAACGGACCTCAACTTAGAAATCATATGTGCTTGATATTGGATCGGCGAGAAAATTTTATTGAGCAATAAAATTTCGAACGGTTACAATTTTTTGAACACAGAATTCCGGGTGAAGTAATCGGATTTCGATAGTCTGTGAGTGATGACAGCCTAACGCAAGCGTTCGCGCGATTGGCGTCGCTGCTCAGAGTATGTAGAAAGTCAACTAACAAACTCGTCTGGTAAAGAATAGGTCGGTGGAACTGTAGGAAGATCGATATCTTATGGTTGGGGACGACTAATCCAAAACACTTAACTGAAACATGTCTCGAAATATCACGAATACTGTGCCAACTGAGAAACGAGGTTTTTGAGCGGCACATTCGGTTGAAAATATCACAAACGAGAGATTCAGTTTAATAACCCACTAACATTAGTGTAATTTGCAAATATAGTAGTATTTTGTCAGTTCCGTACAATTTGGTGTTCAAGCAGAACGTCAAGTTGGCGGAAACTCGGGAATTACGCCTACATAATGCGACCGAAGAAGGGTGAACTCATTGGTGAGCTGCCGAAGAGTTTTCAGCATCCCTATGACTAGTGTGTGATGTTGAGATTTGATGAATTGCTTAGAGCATTTAAAGCGAACCATTTGGCAAAACCTTTGACTAAAGACTTGTTGCATCATTAGAGATCAGTTTGGCGTAAACTGTCTTAAAGTGAGGAATAAGTGCTCTTCGGGAACTTTTCTGAGTCTCATTCTTGTCGACAAGTATGGGGAGATCTGAATACTCATTATCCCATACCAGTTCGCAAAAATTCCGAGAAGAGCTTCAGAAAATCTTTTCAGGCCTGGAAGAACAGGAGGATATTCAGCTACTGCACCCCCACATGTCACCTAGTAAAATTCTTCCAATATTTGTTGATCCCCTCACTGCAATTTCTTTAACACAATGTTGAGCAACAATTTAAGGGTTCAGTCTTTTTAAAAACGCAACTTTTTGATCACGATGAGTGACCCTCGTTGGGGGCTGCATTTAATACTTACTGATTCCGTGCCAAGTGAGAGGCGTAGGATCAACCTTTCCGAAGATTTCGCGGGGCTCAACCGGAAGAAATTCGCCTACCACATGAAAGTCAGGTTTAAAGAGACCTAGCTGTGGTAGGAAACATTTTCAAATATGAAGTGTGTGCAGATTTCCTCCTCCAATTAGTCGAATTGTACCCCTCACAACCGAAAATATTATTCTTTTGGATCAACTTGAATCTATGTTGAAAGCAAAGATTCTGTTTGATTCTTATCGGTAGTGCTGGATTTCACGTTTACTGTGCTTTACGACCCTCCGCTCATGAAGCCTAATGTTTACGTGAGAATGCTTTGGTGAAGACTTTTTTGTTTCCATCTTACATTTAGGCGATCTCAAGCGAATTCGGTGATGTTAGGAGGTAATGATAATGGAAAGTGAACGGTTCGGCATTTACCATTAGCACACAGATGCATGCAGATTAGTACAAGGGATTAACGAAACAAGGAACTGCAAGGAAAGAAAGAGATGAACCAATCAGCTTTTCTCACCAAGGACAGTTTCAAGTTATTTGAAAAAAAGCGGCACATTCATTTATACTTCATTGTGTCCCTGTCACTGCTGCCGTTAGCAATAGTAGCAGTAGTAGCGCGCTGCACCATTTCCTGTTGGTGCCGAGTGAGTAGCCCGGACCTCAGACTGGGTGAGAGTCCAGCAACTCTAGACAGGGCTAAACACCCTGTTGGTTTCAATGTGCTGGCTACTTTCGACAATGTACAATACCAATCACCTAGCGCTTTCGCACCAGTTCCAACCAGTACATAGGAGAGACTCGTGGAACTAACGTGTAAAGAATGTGGCAAGTGCTGCAAATCGAAAGCTGGCATGATAGCCGGCCGTCGAGTTCACGTCCATGAAAGTATTAGTACTAACGTGGTCGCCCAATTCGCCTGAGCCAACACCGCCGGCATGCACAACCCACCCTGCACGATGCCGACTGAATAATTCCAGTGTCCGCTGTTCGTCAGATTAAAGCAGTATTTTCCTATTCGACTGGCTATCAGCATCAAAACCAGGTTACGTGTGCTATAATGGCAAGTACAGCTGGACAAACTGTCATTTGGCAGCCCTGACCAAACCCATCGTTTTAAAAGCGGCCTACTCGTCAAAAGATGATGATTATAGTGTTTAGTTTAAATAAACCGTGGATTACGCCATGTCACTATTCCAATCCTATGCTGACATTTCGCTTGCTAGTGTTGATCTTCTGGCATTTGCCCGAGGATTGCAGTCTAGCATCGTGATACCTGACACTTCTGGACCTCCGCGCCTCTAAGAAATTCCCACACACGTGGAAACTTGTCTCCCGACGCCGTTGTCAGCTGACCCGCCGAGCCAAGTATACAGCCATCCAGACCCTATACTCCAATCAGCAAGAGTACGGTGCTGATGATTGTTCCCCGGCCAGAATTTCAGCCCTACGTGTAATCGATTGTGACGTCAACTTTTTGGCCCACCAACCGATGATTTCTTTATATCGAGGGATCTGTTTGCCCCGATCCGTCAAGGTTGTTACTGGACTGAGACCTCCTAGGATCACAGTCAGTGACTAGTGTTTGCTCACCATTTCGAGCTCACTGCGTACTTCCGACAATTTTATACGTGGCACATGGTGCTGAGTGTTCATTCTCGCCATGACTTTTACACCTGACGCAATAGGACGGACACTTTGTACCTGATGTGTAAGTTTTGACTGTGCTAGCGCTTATACCACGCCTTGAAGAGTATATAACATTGTTTGTCCTCTCTTCCTCTCTATCAAACCAAGCATTCTTACGCACGTTGAAAATCATCTTGTCTGACTGCAATTATTGATGGCACGTCCCCAAATGAAGCGTTTGCTTTGTTTTATCTAATATTCTCCTTCCATATCTCCGGCTCAGATTTACTTTTTGTGCTTGTGATCATGCTCTTCAAATGTAAGGGATTATAGTGGAGTTGTTAGTGGTACTACTAGAATCTTTACTACTTATGCTCGCTGAGAGTAGGCATTTCTGCCACCCGCTACATTTAGCTATATTCAGTTGTGGAATAGTTTCCTATGTGTAATACTTGGAAAACTGGCTGCATGTCCAGAAGTAACAAGTTATCCGTTTGCTCTTACTCCCGTCAGTTCGCCTGAAGTTTAAATCACCGAAATCTCCATGAAGTGGGCCAGAGTAGGAACACTCCAAACGGAGTCGAACAAACAATACTTGATTTTCTCGAGAAATACACTCATTTGCAACCTTATGAGCAGTGCATTACGTATATACATGTATCGCGATATCTCGAATATCATAGCAACTGGAACATGAGGCGGCCTGGTGCAGCACATTCAGTTGCCTGGAAACATCACAAACAGGAGATTCAGCTGGGTTCCAGGTGAGTCTCTCGCAAAAACCAAACTGATTTGCAAATGAGTGTATTTCTCGAAAACAGTCCAATTTGGGTTCAAGTAGGACATAAGGTTGACGGAAACTCGGGGACTGCGCCTACCTGATGAGCCCCAAGAAGGGCGAAACCGGTCATGGGTTGTCGAAGAATTTTCAGCAACCTTATGAGTAGTGCATTACGTATATACATGTATCGCGATATCTCAAATATCGTAGCAACTGGAAAACGAGGCGGCCTGGTGCAGCACATTCAGTTGCCTGGAAACATCACAAACAGGAGATTCAGCTGGGTTCCAGGTGAGTCTCTCGCAAAAACCAAATTGATTTGCGAATGAGTGTATTTCTCGAAAACAGTCCAATTTGGGTTCACGTAGAACATAAGGTTGACGGAATCTCGGGGACTGCGCCTACCTGATGAGCCCCAAGAAGGGCGAAACCGGTCATGGGTTGTCGAAGAATTTTCAGCAACCTTATGAGTGGTGCATTACGTATAAACACATGACTTACATTCATGGTAAACTAAATATATCCTTGGTAGAAGGTTCCAAGTGAAAGGTATCTGGTTGTGACCAACTGGTCGAATTTGATCTTAAGATGTCAGACGTTCCAGATTTTGCTCGCGATTATTATTGAAGAGGTGCGCAAGAACTAGAAAACCAGCCAGATAACCAGGAGTTCTCCGCAGCTTCTTGAGACGAACTTTTCGGAAATGGCGGACAATGTCGTATGATACAACACTATGATTGAGCTGTGACGGACATTCAGTTACATTCCTAATCACATGTATTTAACTTCGCCTTCAACGAGCGCTAAATCAAATATCAGTAAGGTCACAGGTTTTTCCTCCGGATACTTTGCGATTGCTTGGTAAAACCGAGCAGTACCCACTGTTTGGCAGCAGCAATTCATAAAATAAATGACTGAAACTACCCACATCAGTCTTTGTTGCTGCAAATCGAAATTTCCATCCCCATAGTTCCTAAAAATAGCAATGGTAAAAGCGACGTTAAAATCTGTTGTATTAATGTACGCATGCAGCTCCCGCATTCGATGAGTTGGTCAGTCTGGTTGAAATAATAAGGTGAGTGCATGTATTAGCCATGACAAATTCAGCATCTCTGTGTGATACTTGTGGGACTGGGTCAGATCGATTCACGATGACTCGAAGTATACATATGTTGAGCCACTCCTGACCACTCTAGCTTGAGCAGCGCCCTCGTTCGAGTGCATTTTGCTCCTCTTGTTATTCGTCCCAGTTTTTTCGGTTCAAGTTTGGCTTTGTGCGCTCTCACTATGATTCTTCAGCGTTAACTATTAACGGCTTTGAGAGAGATAAGAATTAATCGATACTTCAAACGCTCTAAGAATCGGTCATCCTAGAGTACGACCCTTAAAAGATGGTGACGAGGGCTATATCGGTAAGTAGAATGACGTAGGATACTGACACACTAAGTCAACATACTACCGCTAAAAACTTGAACTTCGATCAAACGCAACAAGCTTATGGCGATTAGCATAGGAAAACGTCCACGGATAGCGAAAATTTCTTAGTAGGCTTTTGGAACTACTGACCAAAATTTGCGTCCTTCAGATTGCTCTGGCGAGTCCATTTTATTTAATTAGGGGTTCGGGGAATCTAACCAACGGGAAATAACCTATTTCAACCAATCGCGCATATTCGGTACAAATGGTGAACTCTAGTCAACCGACAAGCGATAGGACTGTCTCGCATTTCACTTGGGACAGTAGTTGTTCCTCGTGACTAATACTACTGATATGTCTGATGAGTACTCACAGACAGTCCAACGCTGGCTTCGCCCTATTTAGAGCTTATTAAGCAGACTGAGTTCCAGAACTCCAGTTAAAAAAAACGATAAAAAATAACTCTTCGCTAGTTTGGACATCTATTCAGTTGAACTATGAGTTGACCTTCATAATGCACATCGAATTTCGTGTTTACACTAGGGGATTGTGCAAGTAAATTGTGTTCAATAGACGAATACTTTAATATCTAAAGGAACTTCCCAATTTTTCATCGTGAAAAAATACTTCAAGGCGAAGTAAAGGTGGGTGGTGAATGAAATCACAGGAAACAAAGAGATGTGAGTATCAGAAAACCTTCAAAATTAAAGCAAAGATTCAAGATTCATGGACCTACGGAGTTTGAGCCAACGTCAGCTCGACGCCTGTAGCTGGAAAAGATTGAGTGGAATATTGGTTTTCGGTTATCAGGAGAATAGAAGCCCGTTGCGGTACTGCCAACCACCCAGTTAAGTTAAATTAAGTTCATGTTAGCAAGCGCACAGCATCGAACTTTGAATATGATTTCTTGTACGTTAATTATAATTCATCGTAGTTATCCAGACTTGCATATTATGTTATGTGATCTCCCACAAGACCATGTGTACACAAGTAGTACACCAAAATTACATCTAAAAGGTCTTCTCCTCCACACCGCTTCAAACCGGTATTATACGAGTCGATTCCAAACGAGTAGTTGCTTCCTCAGAAGACATACAAGTTAAACAACTTGGCCGGCACCCGTTCGCAGAATCATATTGCGGGCAAACCAGAGAACATACTTGGATAAAAACTATCCGGTCACAGAATCCTAGTGAGGGGAAAATATCTTGAAAATGTTTCTCCTCTAGCCCCATGTTTATCACGACACTTATCATGAGAGTTCCTGACATATAAGAGGTAAACCCGGGAAGGAAAGATGTGCTTGGCGCCGTGCTCGTAGTCAAATCCATTTGACAGGTCAGACAAGCATCACCTAGAGGGAAGGTTGTGTCTCGGTAGGAGGTTGATGCATAATCGCATCAGGCAGGCCCAACACCAAATTGTCTTTCTTTTAGTGACACTTCGGACTCCATCAATAATTGTGAAAAACTGGATCCAGCTGGCGGTTACTGCCTGTGGAAGTTCTTCAGGAAAGGCTGGCTTTCGGTGTATAACATTTATGTGTGCGACTCAAAGCAGTGAATATTCTACTGACTAGTGTGCCGAAAGTCTCCCGATAACCACAGTGTTTGTCACAAAACTCAAGTGGGAGGCAGTTTTGCGTGTTTTTCGAAATGTTTTCAATGATGTAATGTCATTATTTCTAAATCAGAACCCACTGGACATGTGATTTTTTTATGCGTGTCTTTAAAGAAGAACGTGAAAGAGTAGTCCTCTCAAAACTAATATACATATTTTGGTGCCTTTTTTCACAGGGCAAACTGATAAGATTGAAAGTGTAGGGTAGAAACAGTCGAATTAAAGGTACGTATGGCAAGTAGATCTGAAGTCTTTCGACTGCCTTTTAGAAAACCTAATCCACGTGGTCACTCTTCGCAATATGCACAAAATTCTTATTTGTAGTAGCTTCCGATGACTCTAAATCGGACTCGAATCAGAGTTTTCAAATGAAGTCTTCATACCTCATTCACTGGACTACCGGACCTTAATCCTTATCTAGATTTAGGAAGGAACGTATCCTAGTTGAAAATGGTAGCCTTTTTTTGGGAAACATTGCTCATAACTTTGCCAAAAAGTCAGTTGCGCCTCCGATGGAACCAAATTAGTTTGCAAATGAGTTTTTTAGCGGGTAACGGTTTTTCTTCCAATTCTTGGGGAAAGTGGCGAGTGAAAGCAAAATTTAATTACGGTGGTGCAGATACGTACTCACTCGCAAATTGAAACGGTTTTACAGAGAAACCGAACCAAGGCCCAACGAAATCGCTCTTTTATAACATTATTATTGTTGCGCAACTTTCGTCTCATGTTCCATTTTGAATGGTATTCAGAATATCAGAGTGGTTTCCTTAATATGACACTATTTCTCAAAACTTCTAAGTAGCAGACTGCTGTTTCCTCCTTTCTTGGAGCTCATCCTCTAATTTTTATCAACCTTTTTTTACTTGAAAACCGGATTGGTAGATAAGCACTCATCTGCGTATTGGGATGGTGTTGCCGATGTTAACTGAATGAGGCGACCTCTGCAACATGCTGTCGCTTGATGGATATTATACAAGAGGCACTCAGTTGCGATTAAGTGTGGTATCCATTTATTGTCGACTCAGTTTACAAACGATTGCTCATCTGCACAAACGTCAAATTTCTCGTCCAATATGAAATAAGTTTGCTAAAAATCGAAGAAACTGGCTTAGCTGTGGGCGAATCCGGCATACGTTTTCACCAACGTTATAAATGGTGTCATAGCAAACGAGGTGACAAGAATAATTCGGCACCCAACGGATCCGTTTGCCTATAAGTTGACCTTGAGCTGCAAAAGAAAACCACAAAGTCGCATATATTCAATGGACTACTGTCTGTTCACTCAACTTCCGAGCATTCTAAACACGTCATCTGGATTCTTGCCTCAAAACCGACTCCCTGTGAAGTTCCTGTCTAAATAGTCGTGAGATGAGTGGACTGGCTAAACAACGTTCTATCACTTAAGCTTATCCAATCTAGGAGCTTCAGTTTCATCTTCGGGGTAATGTGTTGTCCAAAATGGTCACTAACAATATCTCTTCACTAGGTTTTCTTCGTGGAACTGCTTGCTCGGTCCATCCGACGCTAATGTTTATTCACTTGAAGTCAATTGAAGTCAAGCGAATTGCTCAAGCCACTGCTGTGACCGCCACACCTTCGGAGCCCGAGCATTTCGTTCAGTCCTCCGGCTAACTAACGCTTCTTTCAAACTTTTGCGTGAGTGCACAAATGGACGTATCTGCGTTTGTCGCACGCAACAGCACGTGAGATGCCTGTATCTCTCTCTCCTCGAGTTTGCAGATTTGTGATAGGCGAGTGCAAGCAAAGATATCAATCGTATAACAACACACCATTGCACCTGAGCCAAGCAATCGAGACGGGACTATGAATCTGATCAACTTGGAGATGCGATACGGGCAGCCTGAGCTGGTACAGGCTCATGGCTCACGACCGAACAGCCAACAAATTTCGGTCGCCTGCACGTTTTGTGCGAACGCTACAGTGGACTGCTTGCTGTCCCTGTGGCACCGATGAAAGAAAATTGTTCTTCCAGGGAAGGGGAAATAGTGGATAGTGAATTTCAATTGATTCCTCACGTTGTGACCAAATTAATGTATTACTAGGATATCAAAAACAACGATTTCATAAAACCGCAAATGCAGGTCAAGATAGTGACTTTGAAATGAAGTAATAAACACTGGGGGTTGCTCAAGGAGGCAAAAGTAAGTGGAACTAAACTTCAGTGGGCGGCTCTGGCGATTTCTTAGACTCCCTTTTACTAAATGAATTAACAGAGCAATTCGAAAGAGCCGGATTTTATTCAGCAGCAAGTTTCTTAAAAGCATAACTGCCGCAACTCCTTGCAAAGACGTTCACAACCTCCAGTCGGTTTAGCTTCTAGAGTTCAATACCATTAATGTGTTAACATCGTTCGTTCTAGTAAGTGTATTTCGGTCTTTCCGGTAAACTGATTCTGAGCCGAATTGCATCCTAATTTGCCATGCTACTTTATTCAAGCACCACCAACCTCTAAAAAATAAACGAAAGATTCAGCTGAGTTCCACGTAAGTATCCCGGCAAAACCAGATTGGTATGCAAGTGGGTGTATTTCGCTCAATAAGTCTTGTTCTCCAAACAGCCTCTGTGATGACGAAAAACGTTGCTACGACAACTTGTGAAGAAAATCGTGAACAAGAAAAACAGTTATTTTCTGCTCTGGGATCATTTTCCTTTTCCTAATTATGCTGCCAACTAGACATAATTGATCTCAGAGACTCCATATGACCCGACGGAATTCATTTCTCGATAACTTCGGGTTTGGGGTATGAAATATGGCAATCAAGTAATAATAAACTGTCATTCGCTATGTTATCCTCGCCTGCTGGCTTCCAAAAACGAGTTTTCGTTGCGCTTCTCATCAAAACTTTAGACTCTCGACATTCGTTTTTCATTCGTGGCGAAGGATCTCAAGCGAAAACTTCGCCTGTTTTTTTTATCTCGCCGCATTGAAACCTCACTATTTAACCGTTTGCGGTAACAAAGGGAGAATGCAACTCATAATCGCAACCGGAATAACAGGTTCGGGTGCACCTGGTCACAAAATAACAATGATACCGTTTAGAACTCGTGGGTATGGAAGAATGCGTGACAAGACGCAACACGCCTACATATTGGATGTAGGGTAGGAGAGAATACTGTGAATTTTGAAAACGCGAAGTCTGACCACACGTAGTATGAATGAGAAGACAAGCCTGAAAGAAAACAAACAATCCTTGAAAATAATACACTTGATTTTAAGTCTCTGGATTTAACTAACCATCAAATTCCAAAAAAAAACCCATCAACACTGAAGAAGCTTTGTAAACTTTCTCAACAATGGTCCTGTCTTGTAAAGAATTGTGATGGTGAATAGAGGTATCGTTGACTTGTGAATTGGTTTGCGTCACCACAGACTGATAACATAGTAAAACTTTCTAAGCAACGTTTGGACAGACTACCATTTTGGGAGCAGGTTTCTCATTTGTGCGCGCTCACGGGGGGAGGGGGTGTGATCCACTCGGTTACCCGAGCCAATAATTAAAAAAGCAAAGTGGTGACGTAATGAAGGAGGCTAGGTAACTTGTGAACTCGTAGATGAAATTGGGCCCGAAAAAGAAAACTGGAGGAAGGGGAGATACAAAAAGAACAAAGCAACTATGAAACAGACCAACTGGTTAGGCTATTTTCTGTGTATTCGGAGATTTCAGACTTTGTTTGATTTGCCGCAATAATAAAACCACGGTCGAGATAAGACTCAGTTCTCGCGCACATATTTTTTCGATAGGCCGCTCTTAATGGGCAACCTGCTTTTTATCTGAAAATGCGCAAGTTTCCAGCATGCCCTGAAATATGTCGGATGACAGATAAATTTAGCCGCATCAATCCCTATTATCATTGTTGTCTGAACCGACTATTCACCTCAAATATATGACCCAGTTTTTGTGAAACTTCTGTAAAGTCCATGCGTCAGTACCTTTATACATTCCGAACGAAAACAGGTTATAAACACACTTAAGTATGTGGCTTTCAATGGCTTTGAGAAACCATCTTTAGCAGGCTATCTAGCGTCTCCACCAGCCTTACGAATAATATTATAGCAAGAAAAATACCTCCATACCTTGAATATCGTTGCAACTAGAACAGGAGATAACCTCTGAGGTTCATGCCTAATTGGAATCCCATAAACTAGAGGTTTGGCTGAATTTCTGCTGAGTCTCTGTTAAGTCTAAGCTAACCCAGTCCTCGTCTGCACACGAAAAAGACCTTCAGCAGGTTATCTTTGGAGCCTTAGGTTTCACATGACTGCGTTACAAAGAATTCTCTCAAAGAGAGTCATAGATCAAGAACGTTGGCCAGAAGGCTATGGTCGACTGTGGTGTTCGGATCCCAAACGATATGTGCATGGGGGCTGCGCCTACTGATGTAGCCCCAAGAAGGCCGAAACCGGTCGTGCGCTGTCGACGAATTTTCAGCAACCTTATGAGTAGTACATTACGGATATATACGTGACTTACTCACTATTCTCATAGGCCGTAAACTCGGTGAGGCGCACTTGAACGTTGGTTAAAGGTTCTTACAAAACCCTCGATCAATTTTGCTGGCGTATTTCACTTTACCTCTTCACCAAGCTCATGATGTAGTCTCAGACAATAACTCTCAACTACCACCTTGGAACCTGGTACCCACCGAAGCTGGCCTATAGTGGGTTTTGGTTGCCTCAATATTATGCTTCAATGAATGCAAACCAGGTTGCCAGATGAGTTTGCGCTGTGTACTTTGTTTGGGAATTTGAAGTATTTACAAAATAGAAGGATAAATTTAACAAGTGACGATGAATCATATCCAGTGAATGAGGATGTAAGTTACGCCTCTAAGAAATTTGACTGCGCATGCTAGATGTACTATTTACTATTTTCTAGGGTAATGAGATCACATAAATGCAAGAATGCCCAAGAAAAAGAAACGGATTTCTTTTACACAAACCAGGCTAAGGAACATGGGTCTCCTCAAGTTTATTTTAATGGGGTCCTTAAGAATAACTTCAGTTGGCAGCGGTATGGTAACTAAAAGGCTTTTTGTTTTCAGCATGTCCCATCATGAATGTAGCTTATAAAAGTTGAGGTAAGCAGTGTTACTCAGCTGCCATCTAATCGTCGCTTTGGTGGAAGGTACGAACGATAAACAATATTTAATTTCCCCCCTATCAATAGGCATGCGGTCAACTCTGATCGCAACAGTCTTATCAGGATAACCGTTTTCCAACTGTTCTATTTTCAACTCCTGTGAGTCCTCCCTTGAGTCAGCTGAAAGCAGTGTTGGATATAGTACTTATAGATATTTAGTGTTTTGTTCAAAACATCTGAATAGACACGCGCAACAAAGGCTAAACTGTTTGTCCAACCGTCGGGAAGCTATATAGATGCTGCTGCAAAGTTCGACAACCTATCAGCTACTGAGGAACGTGTGGAGTGAGCATTCCCGCAAAGTGTCAAGTGGAAATCATTTGAAACCACCCTCACCTGTGAATTGTAATTTTCTTATGACCTAGAAACCAAACCGAACGATAAGTAAGTTGGTTTGCTGATGCCAAATTCATGTAAATAAATTGTTGTTATACACCAGTTAATATACGTAGTTTTTGAAGGTAATTAGTAAGATTTCATCGAGCATGGTTAGACCATCGTTGCTTAAATGCTATGGAGCATCGCATGTCTCCTTTGCCGTTGTCGTGACTCGACTGAGATTTGTCTCTTACCGGTACTGGGCGAATTCCATCCCGCATTTTCTATGGAAGAGTTGAAATCCCAGAAGACTTCGCTTCCACAAAGAGCAGGCTGCTATACAGCGACCACTGGTAGAGGTACTCCAAAACGTTCACTTTATTGAGATAGCATCTGTGGAGTTTGCCATAACCCAATGCTAATATATGAACTGGAAGTGGGAATATATATTTTTATATATGTATATAATTACAATGAGAACAAGCTGCCGCTGGCCTGCATCACTCTGTGAGCTCCCTACAGCGGCGGTACGCGTAAGAAGATGATAGGAAACACAACTTTTGGACCTACTTAAGAGTTCACAAAATTTCCGCTACTTTTCTAACGTATTTAATTATCTTCTCTACATTCTACGGCGTTGACATCATGTAGGACATCATGTCAAACCTCAACCTTCTTTCATTGTACTGCTCGAGCATGTTTAGCTGAACAAACGAGCCGCTGATTAAAGGATGCTGTTAACTAAAGCTGAAGCAACCTCTTCTGCAGATTCGCACGATTATCTGCTTCTTTATAGGCTTTCTAACAGACTTTTCTGTTCGCAAAAAATGCTCATGAAAGTGGGTTGTTCATTGCAACAGGGGTCTGGTCGTTTACTCTACTTTACTAATTCATTTGGGGCCTGTCACCACCTTGCCACCCCAAAAAGCTTGTATCTTTAAATTACGCACACCAGAGGCACCATAGAACACTCAATTTATGATTTTATTGATTGCCCGAACTCATATTATTATTGTATTTTATGTCAATCCATCAAACTATACTGTTTAAGATCGTATCAATACAATACCTTACACAGAGAAATACGACCACTTATGTTAGCAAGCGCGAAAGGCGTTTTACTCCATCTAGTTTGCAGGTGTTCGAAACGGTGGCAAAAACGAAGAATGATTGCACTGGCTGTGCACTTCGCCCCCAACTTTGTTTCCTCCGTATCAGGACTTGTCCATTAAGCAGACCATTTTGTACCGGCTTTGTGGACCTAACCGCTCCACTGATAGGGAAGGTACGAGACCCAAAAAGGCCTCAGAGCATTTTAGTAATTCCAATTCTACAACTCTCCAAAAGAGATAAAGTTTACTACTTGAAACACAGTTTGGTACAGAAACTGATTTCCGTTCACCTTTGGTGAGCTAATATTTTCAACAACGAAGTTTAGTCCTGCTGATTAGCTTCACTGAACATTCCCCAAACCACCCAAAGAGCTCGACAAATGAAGTTTATTCACAAAGAATTACTTCCACAGCTTGTGCAGAAAACTGCATCATGAGTTGTGAGCTCAATGCTGCTGGGTTTGGTATTTTCTAGTCGACGCTAAAGACACATCAAAATACCGTCAGCTCGACTGCTTGATGAGGAGAGTTCATTTGTGTGTCTGGGGGTTGAGCAGAGAAATTAGATGTTCGCGCTCCTGAAAGCTAAAATAAAATTTGTTCAGCTAGGCCGAAAAAAGTTACGGGCATTATTTGTCTGAATTCAGTTGTCGGTTGATATCAGTGTAATTCAATGCAGTCACAGAACTTTTTGCTTACCGTTTCCTAAATGCACATTTGTAGATCAGGTGCGCCTGAGTTCACGTGCCAATAAATCGCACTGTTTCACAGAGAGTGGCTTATCCTACTCCCGAATGCCACTCTAAGTTGCATGGCGCTACAAAAGCTAACTTTGTCCTATATAAGTTCATTGCAGGCAAATATTGATGGGTCGTTCTTCAGTATGAACAACTGACTCAGCTTCCAGACGGTTAATCAAATGGGTTCCCCTTTATGGTAAGTATAACTCGATAATTCAGGTCATCTAAGATTGAGAAAGTGACGAGTTGTGGATTGTTCTGGCCAGCTTTACCCAACTCAGAGCCCCAGATGTGCAACTCATTGCTATACATGACTGAATGGTGGAAACTGACTTCCTGTTGTTGGGTTACATTCGACTAAAGGAGTGTATTAACTGACCAATGTGTCAGCATCCGTATACGGGAGGAATCATGTCCACCACTTCAGCTACATGTTCTTAAGGTGATGAACGATCTAAGGACAACCTATCAAATGGACGAAAGAAAGATTAAAAAAATTGAGAATTTTAAGGTTCGACAGACCGATTTTGGAGCACGGAAAAGACTGCGTAGTATCAATTTTAACCTAGTGGATTTCGTAGAAAAAATTGGGCACCTTGGTTTCTGGTAACACCTTATGCTTATTTCCCAACTGGAGGCCGAATGCCACGTGATACAAGCAGGCAAAGCAATTGGTTGTCAATCACTTATAACATTAAATCTCACCGGAGTCTCTGGTTTGTGATATTCTCCAGCGCCTAAATGAAGAACCTTGAGAGGTTTTGAAAAGTTCTTGGAAGCCTTATTAGTACCCAATTCCGTCAAGAAAACGAACATTCTACGTCTACTGCTTCATGAGGGCAAGTTCTACCTAGCTTCACCGATTCAGTTCAGTGGCGGGACTAGCCATCGTATCTAAACATAGGACTTCGGCTTGCATCATTGCTGGGCGACACAGACATACATTTTACTCGTCACCATATCTGTTAGGTGTTTTGCTACTGCATACCCCCAAATGGAAAGGTTCAGCTAGGTAGTGTGACGCGAAATAACATGATAATTTAGGTTAGGTTAGGTTGGCTGGCTTTGCATAAAGCTCCGTGATTCAGAATTTCTGACTATCTGACCTGAAGAGATCTCAAGCTGTCTTCAGTGAGACATTATTCTGATTAAAATGATCAACTATATGCTTAAAACCCCCGAACTGTGCATTTAAGAATCCATTTTACGGTTAAACAATGTGGTCACCTATGGTCTGACATCTGACATTATATAGACACTTAAAGTACCCGCTTGAATGTAGCTTTTACCGTCACGACACGGTAGCTCACCTCTGTGGCCTGTTCAACCGTCTCACTTTGGCGCGGGCTTTTCTGTTCTGTACTATTTTTATCGTGGCAAGATGTACCAGTACAGCTTTTACCCTGAACCCCAAGGACTGAAGTTACCGCATTCCGTTTCAGAAGGATTTGGTAAACAACCGTTAGTTTTCAATTGGACAGTGTTTCGCTTTTGAAACAAAAGCTTCATCAGGCCAAGTGAACAGGTCACCAAGTTGGCCAGGTTATTAGGCAGACGGAGAACCAATCAGTAAGACCTCTTCATATTAACGCACTAGATCAGTGTTGAGTGTCACTTAACGGCTCTTGTCGGTCAGTGTGGTTGCCAAAATCTTGCGTTGGTGGGTTGGGGGATTTTCAGATTGGTTCTGATCGGGTTTGGTTCATTAATTTTCCACTTCAAGGTGCTTCAATTGATGATTCATCGCTGATGCCGCTCGTAGATTTTGTTGGCTTCGTGGGCTTGTGAGGGTTACGACAATTCAGTTGGGAGGAGGAAAGGTAAGTGAGGTTAAGTGCAATTCCGATGATGACTACTCCTCATTCTGATAACCGCACATTAACATGTGTCAGGTCGACTGATCCAAAACCATTCTCCACATGCTTGACAATTCCACCTATTCCATTGACACTGGGACGCTTGGCGATTTCTACCGCCCTGACCATCAGTCTGTGTGGCATCGACCGTAGTCCTTACCTCCAATCGATTGAAATTACCGCGGTTTCAAATGCAAGCAATCTAATTTGCTCGCCAATACACCGTCGATCTGGAATTATCAGTGAGGGTAGGTTGAAATTCAAACATGAAATATGTTGATACGACCACCACTAAACATCAGGAACACAGTGAACGACCTCAGTGTGTTGACTGCATTTGACCATTTCAATCACTGTGGGCATTCCCGAAATGTAGCCACTTCTGCAAGAAACCACTATCGTGTAAAGTTCACAAAGTCTCCCTATGTGTTCCAGAGGATAGACCATTCCTTTGATCTCCATCTAATGTTTAAGAACCATAGGCGGTGGGGTTTTCTATAATACATACAATACATACGTGCTTTCAGACAAAAATAAGGCAAAAGCAACACCACTGAATCGTTTGGCTTTTCATTGCACTTGCATTTTCCAACTTATTTCCACTAAGAACGATCAGAATTATGTGACAGTGCCTTGCGCATCTCTGGTACTGCATACAGTAAAACCTATCTGAAATTTAAGTATAAATATGAAATTTACAGGACGTGATAGTTGTTCATTTCGCAGCAATACGTTTATGAAAACCATTGGTTCAAAGTAACGGAGACGTGATAGTTGTTCATTTCGCAGCAATAGGTTTATGAACACCATGGGTTCAAAGTAACGGGAACCAGAACATCAAGTTGTTATCCCATTGAATATTCCGCTAAATATGCACATAACCAGCACCTAAATGTGCATATATGCTTGAAAAGCCCAGGAGAACTAAGTCTTTAGAATTTATTCAACGCACACAGCAGCATCGATAAGCGGTTGAATATTCCAATTCTCTATCAAGGTGTGCAAAATACTCACTGAGTATGCTTCTGAATATGGACGAACTAGGCGTACCAAAATTCTAGGTCAGCTTGGCTTTACACGACAATGTCTTCTGAAAACTCTGTAAGTCTTCTTGTTACAAGTGAAATTGTCATTTGTATACATAGTTAGACCAAATCAAATCACTATGGTGGCAAAACACACTCACTTGCAAACTGCTATGGCGTTACCGGGAGACTCAGTTGAATAGCTCGTTTGAGATGGTCCGCTTCAACTAAATGCGCAACATGAAGGTCATCTCCTCTTTTGGTTAGAGTGTTACTTTACACCCTAAAATACATTTTCTTGACATAACACGTCCCTCATAAGGTTGTTGAAAACCCTTTGAATGCTCACTACACGTTTCACCCCTATTGAGGCTCATCACACAGGTCACCCTTTTCATAGGAGGTCACAGACTGTTTGATTTCGTCTTGGCTAAGATTCATTGAATCAAACAATTGTCTTTTCATCCTTGTCTGTTTTTTATTCATATTCCAAAACCTCTTCACATTTTAGTGCTCAACGCGGCTTCTCATCCTCAAGTCAAAATGTCCTGTGGGTAAACTGAACACCCAGTGAGGTAAAAAATTATTAATGATACTGTATTCAAGCCACAGTTGAACCGGGTATTTGGAAACACGTTAGGTAATTTGCCGGTAGATGTAATCTAATTCCACGCCCTTTCTGCTTCGGGCATAGTTCTTTATGTGTCCTGACTGCCTTTGTAAACTATGAAATAGTTATGACTGCTCAAATGTAAACATGAAGACTAACAAAGTAATACTAGTTTATTCTACAAATACCTATGCAGGTAGGGCCACTTAGTTGTTCTTATTACTGGTATTTTGATCATGTGATTTTATCAGTAACCCGTTCTGGCGGAGATTGGACGGTCCTACACTGTTCGTTTTTCAAATTTTCAAAAATCGTCAGACATTTTTCGGTTATTTGATGTTATCAGTTCGTTGTCTTGAGAAGATCACAATTATAGATAACATAGTTCCCATACCAGTAGCATTCATGGCTTAAATTTATACAATGAAAAAAAAGAAAATAAGGTGTGGTAAAAAGTCATTTTATGAAAACTAGACTAAAATATACAGTTATGTGCGTTTCGTAACTGATTGGATGTCTCTACACGGTCTACCAAAGAAAGCCTTGTATTCCACTCCAAAACTTGAGGTTCGCCGCCTTCAGGTCAGGACTGTGAAATGACAGCAGCTACTACTACTAGTTGAGCGTGGTAGAACCTTCATGCTTTTCTGAGTGGAGTCCACGTGAATCACCTTCGCTCATGATGGGAAACTCCACACAGTGCACAGCCGATCCGAATGACGAGCTTGCTAATACAGCGTCCCTAGCTGACGCTTGCTTGCCTGTCTTGTGTCGGGTGCGATTCGTACAAGAAGTTGGGTCGATCCAACTGATGGCGTCTTGCTCCAAAATAATGCCCAAATGTGCCTTATTTCAATCCTTCTGTACGTTTTCTTTAGGAACATGGGGCTTTCCAAAAGAAAATCTCACCCTTCTCCCTTCTTTTGCATGGGAATTAAGTACCAGTTTTTACTACTGCTGTATTGCTGTGCGTGAGGATGCTGACAAACACTACTGCTGTATTGCTGTGCGTGAGGATGTTGACAAGTGCACCATTTTTGGACCTCTGATTTGAATACTGACAAGATTCAACACAAGACACTGCTAGTTTCGTCAGTTAGCTTATTTCCTGACTTTTCACTTTTCATGGTATCACTCATAATCATATTGCTACGTCACTTTTCTGCAAGAAGAGCAGGCGTGGAGAACTCCAAAAGCTAGCTTTATCTGGGGTTGATCTTTACATGAGAGGAGGCAGATTTCCCGGAATATTTAGCGTTCAGGTCCACAATGGTTCAAACACCTGCTTTTCGATTACTTAACAAAACAGATTCCTTCACTTGCACTTATCACATGTTTGCATGTATCCCTCCAAATAAGCTTATGAATGAATGTAGCCTGTTTCTGAAGGGCACTATTTTCCAGAGGTACTTTGTCAAACACTGTTTATTACAATTGGGTAGAAAATCTATTTATACATCCGTCAGCACACAAGAGTATTTTAAACACGAGCGTTTTGGCAATTTTAACTGCAAATGTAAAAACCCGACAGGAATAAAAAATGACCATAGACCATAAAATACTAAGCAGTATTCAAAACTGTTTCCCCACTTGAAACTTCGCGCCACTATATTCTATCTATTGATGTTTCGGGCGTGGGTTTGGCTTATTTTCAAGCATTAGTTATTTCGCCTTTTAAACCGTCTTGGAGAACTTCATCTTGGTCTCCGGTCGGATGGAAACCTGTTCTAAATTGCAATTTGAAGTAAATGTAACCTTCAATTATAGACAACACACGTACTGTGCCCAGGTTACCACACACCTAAGCGGAAAATGGGGAATATCATTCCAATAGGGTTGCACATAAAGCCAAACTGCATTCGAAGGTGTCCTCATAGTGAGCAAGCCCAAGTGCATTCAGGTGCCAAGCTCAAGACAACTGCGCCTCATTCAATGGGTGACGACCTAACACATCTTCGGAGATAGCCGGTGTTGAAAGAGGTGGTCACAATTGACAACGAAGGTCAACTGCTCTTGACTGTCATGCATGGATGGCCACGATTCCCACTAGGTTCGAGCACACAATGAGGAGTCATCAAGTCGCTGAATCGCAAGTACCCCAACTGCTCGTTAAAAGCCCTTCAGGTAACCCAGTTTCCCATATCAAATCCTGATTTGCCAATGTGTGACTGTGCTTAAAAGTCCCCCCTCTATCATGTCTCCACTTGGTACTTCGGTTATCAGTTGGGGCAGCTGAGGTCTGAATAGTATGCGCCTTCACCTTACGCCGACCTCGTCAGTCATTACCATACAATAAAAATCTTTGTCCTTCTAACCTCGTTCAACCAGCTGTGATTATACATGTGCGCTTTGCATTAGCATAGTCCTAAAATATGTGAGAGCGATAGTGCAGGTGCTTGGGTTTGTAAGCTGGAAGAAAGGTGACCTGTCTTTGTGTGATCATTAGTTCTGGGTGGTGTAATGTAGAAACCCACTTGGGTCTCAGGTTATAGTCATCTCCGCTGGCAAATGAGTATCTAACTCCACAGGCATTTATACGAACGATATTGTTTACTGGTAAACCTTTCGTGACTGGCTAACACAGTTGAATATATCCAACTACCCTGCTATTAGGTACACAGTCCTGCTTATCCACTCACGAGTTCAGCTAATTTCGTACGTAAAGCATAGAGTATCTAGTTCGGATGGGCGCGGTTTTGCAGCCCAGATGAACTAGAAGTGTTCTATTTGCAAAGTTGTTCGGATGGGCGCGGTTTTGCAGCCCAGATCTACTAGAAGTGTTCTATTTGCAAAGTTCCCATCTAGTTTCACTCATCACCATGGGGCGAACAAAGTGTGTCACCAATTTGTAACCTAATAAAAGCCATTATGCACTTGAATCAGTAGAACCTGCCTGGTCTTGTGGCGAAATTGTATTTATGTACTCAATAGTTCATGAACCGATCATCCCAATGATCTCAAGTTGAACTTATCTGTTCATGTATCAAGTCTGAGCCAGGACAAGTTCACCTTCGTCTTCCTTTAAAGATGCTTCACACTCTGTGTTGATATGATCCCATTTAGACTCCCTACATTCTTTGCAATCAGATACGCTCTTCATGTCTTGTAGACTCTAGTTCCAGGTTAGTCCACACATCTTGCTCGACATTTGCAAGGACTTTATCTATTGAAAGTAACCATAGTGTAGGGGATTAAAACGACAACCGAACAAACGCTAAAACTGGTATCGCTTACTGATTCACATTTAATTCATTTGACCTCGTTATTTGTTGTTTTGGAAAACAGTGAGATGAAATTTACTGAATGGGATTTCGATATAAAGGGATGTGTGCGGAAGTAGAGATTCCAAGGATGAGTCATGCCTCTGGTAAATTTGTTGAACTGGCATTACTATACTATGGAGGACGTACAGTGAAAGACTGACAGGGACTGCCACCAGAAAAGAAAACTCTGGAACGCGTTGCGAGCTAAGAGACAGGTAGTCAGGTCTGCGCCACCAGGGAAGCACAAGCGATAGAAAAGTCCAAGGACTGAAGCAACAGCCTTAAACTCCCCGAACATTATCCATGCCGCTGCTCGCCTGAAAGCTAACTGTTTTAAAATGCAACGTTTGACGAAATATCGCCAAACGGTAGCACCCAAAGCTGCCAAATGTTATCGGTTTTTCACCATTGCGTTCATCAGCACTCTTTTCAGGAGTACCGTATGTTTAGATAAGTCTGTCTTCTTTTTACGTGAGAGAAGTCCCACCTAACTCGCGCAGGACAAGCTAATTTTACCGTCAGTTTAACTTCAACGATGCTGTGTTGTGAATGAGGTGTGAAATTTTTTCTGATTTATTTGAAGGCATTTGGGAACGCACTTCTCGAGTAAACGCTGTAGTTCAAATCCATATTTATCCGTTACGGACTGCGGGCGCTAGGAAGGTGGTCTATTCTGTCTCCAAAGCACTGTAGCAACCAAATGAAGAATGTATCAGATCTATGCATTGTTCAGCTACGAATCTCAATTTGTTTCACACTATTGCTGCCATAGCCAGTTATGAGATTGGCTTTGTTTAAAGTAGACGAGATGTAAACGTTTCGCTGAAAATTAGCCGAGTAGTTGATAGTGACTTTTATCTAGTCGTAGAACGATCCTAGCAACTATAAACTGTGGGTAAATGGTAATATAAACGAAGCAGAAATACCGGAATTTCGTTCGCGCGTCTGCTACTAACCAGTAGTTAGGTATCCCTACCACCATCTGATTTATGCCCTATCTCAGGCTGACTGTTATGCAATGCACATGTGTATGGTAACTATGACAACAGCATTTTACACAGTTCAAAGTAGGCTTTGGTGACTGCAGTCCTCTCCGTTTGACTGAATAAAAAGTTTTGTGTACCGCTATCTGTTGCGAAAGATCATGTGATTGTTGTTCACTTCCAATTCACATAACACGAGGTGTGGAAAAGTAGGGCTTGCCGAAATAACCGATGGTGAGACGCAACATCACGGATGCGAGTTCACCGTTAACATTGGTTTACTGATCAGTAAGTGGCACAATCTGCTTCAAAAGTACGGTTTGTGGCTTGTGACATTTGTACAGTGACCTGATTTCTGAGAATGACAAAGAGAACGAAGATGAATACTGCAGTTCTTTGGTATTCCTCGCCTTATAGACAAGAAAGGTTGGTTTCCAACACATATTTTTAGTCCCACGTGTAAAAGTTTTTGCTAGTCGCAAATGTGTTCGTTAAACCTCCCCCTGACACCACAGTGTTGTGAAAGATGCAAAAATTCCATGAAGACCGAATGGTTGTAACAGATCCACACATAAACCTGGATTAAACCAGGCACAATGGGTCCATTTCTTGGGCAAGAGCAGGGATTAGTCTACCTTTAAAGCTAAGTGGTCCGAATAGAGGCCTAACTGCAGGCTGAATTCAGCCAGAGATGGAAACATTCCCAGTGTTATGATATTCCTGGCACTCTTCTGTATTAAGCATATGTAAGTCCTGTTTTCCTTACAACTTCATAAAAATATACGAAAACCTCGTAAACATTTTGCGCGGTAGTTTGCGTAGAGGCTAGTTCCAGCGGACTCTAACGACCAGCTGCATAGTATATGGTGTAGTATATAACAGCATGGTAGTATAGTATAGACGACCAGCTGCATAGTATATGGTGTAGTACATAACAGCATGGTAGTATAGTATATCAGGATATGGTACAGTATAGTATAGAACCATAAAGTATGGTGTGGTATGGCGTAATATAGTGCAATATAATACAGCATAATGCCGTACAGTGTGATGGGGACACAGTATATTTACAGGGGTCCTTTCAACGTATCCCCAAAATTTTCAAAAACCTCTGTTGAATAAGGTATGGCATTTTGCACCACATACGTGATATTTTCAGTTACAAGGTAGTACGGTTCAAACTGATTACCTGGCAGCTACTTTAACACCAGAACTACTGACTTTTTTCATATTACACGCCAAGTGTAATAATTTGTTTTGTCCGGTGGTTGTTCTTTGTTGCCTTATCATATAAAAAATGCTTACGATGCCCAGTAACTATACTAATGAAGAAGATGGGCCTAACCATTGCTGTTTGTTTTCAACCATGGTTGCTGCAGCACACCACGTCCCAAATATAAGCCAACATTTGGGTATAATATTTGGGTACCAGTCGATCAGTCCGTGAGCGTCTTTTGACAGGTCGCGTAGTCTACGCTCCCTAGACTTTTGATGTGGTATGCGTATAGAAACATGTCACGGAAAGATAAATTGCGTAAATCGTAATTGAATTCAGGACAATCCGGAGGAGAGTACTGGCCAGTTTTTAGTGGTGCTTTTGTGCAGCTAGTAAATGCAGTAATCGAACAACTTTCTAGTTGATGTTAACTGTCTGATTCCCATTGGTTAAAATCACCTGGACTCATCGGCGGGTGGTTCATGCTGACAGTGACTTAGCCAATCTTACATCATTTGCTCCGAATAAACTCTCCGTAAAATTCAAAATAAACGAGACTGTGTGTACACGTTTCATCACAGTCTTAGGGAACTACATTTTCAGAATGCCTTCCGGATTTTACTTGCACAAAAGTATATTTCTGCAGCAAATTTCCATGACTCTCTCCAGAGCCGTCTGGGTAAACTTTCGATCTGTTTCTGCAAACACACTGTTGGTTCACTGATTTCCAGATGCTTCACTCAATTGTTTGTGTACGCAGTGTGGAGGAGTGACCGTGGTTGAAACCAAACAGCACTGGTGGGACTCATCTCCTCAGTTTGTTTAATTACGTTTAGCTTTACAGAACCCGCTCGTGTGATAAAACGACAGAACAAAACTACAAGTGAGTTACGCCATTAAAAAGTCTGCAGTTCTGGTGCCATAATACCGGGTCAGCTAATCACCTTAGCCTGATGCTCAACACAAGAATGCGTGTAACGACATGTGAGGAAAACCCAGTCGTGAGCTTTGTTCTCTCTTTGTGTCTCCGCGCTCTGAAGAACAAGCGCCCACATGGGCGAAACTCCATACACAAACGAATTCATTCGTCGCCCGTTGCGATGTGCCTACCATCAGCAATCATATTTAACCGACGCAGGCTCATTGTTTCTCCACTTGATTTCTCCATACAAACTCACTATCTTTATATGATGTAGTCGATATATTCTGATGCATAATATAATTTTTCAAAAGACGGGCGTGCTTATGTGGTTATTGGATTACTGTAGTAAGTGTGTGGAAGTGGTCTTAGAAAAATAAGGATGTAAACTTATGTTTCCACAGGTTTGACTAGCGTTCCAACGCCAATGGGCTTAACAAACCAAAGTTACGAGACAAATTACTTTGGGGCATTTGAGCGGATCCAATTTTTGCACGTTCTAATAGCTTATACGCATGTGCATAAATTTTGGGCCCTGTTGTTGGTGCACAGGTTGGCGACCTATGGAAAATGGAGTAATGGTTCGTGCCACAAATGAATAAATAAAATCTGTTACTGTCCCGAATGTCACTACCATCTTTAACTTGTGTTTTACCAGTTTCCTGCAACTTGGGATAGTTCACTGTTGGAAAGCTTCATAGTTGAGTGCATTGCCATTTCCATCGTCACAGTTGAGGAACCACCGCACAATCCTTTAGTCGCTTTTGAGATTTCTAGTTTGTGGATAAGACAGAAGAAAGTTAGCCTTAATCAGAGTAGAGGAACGCAGCTAGTCTGCATAAGTGACTGTGGTTTGTATGTTAGCTATCATGAACAACTCTGAGATAACTGAAGCTATTGAAACTGCCACTGTGACCGTACACAGGATACTGCTTTTATGTGTGACTAGTTACGTCCATACTTATGCATCGTATTTGCCGCTGGTTGCAACAATCGAGATCATCTGTTATCGCTGAGTATAACATTTCCAGGCGAAATTGAAAGAGCCTATTGGTTCAAGCTAGTGCATTCGGCTTTGATTTTGTGGAATCGATATGGTGTCTAACTTCGCATGTGTGGTATACTGTCCTGTCCCAGCGCTCACGCCAATGAGCAGGTATATGTCAAAGGCGGTTGCCTAACAATCTTTTTCTTACATAAGTTAACTGCTCAAAATCCAAGCGGCCCATCGATTTTGATCTGAAAATAGAAGCAGGGTAGTTTCCTACCAACTTCCCTTTTTGCGTATTGTTTATGACTTGGGCATAATGCCACACGTGTGGAATACAGCCCTTTTCCTGTGTACGCGAAGAACCATCCACATACTGTGTCTGTACGAAAGGATGTTTGCTAGTCAAACGTTGTCGTAGATTTACCTGTATTCTACCTTCACAGACCACACAGGTTGTTGGGTACCGAACTCGTGAACAATAAAGTTGTTTGACAAGATGAATGGGCCAGTCTGGATGTCGCCTGTGGCTTCGCTTAAGGATGGCACAACAATCAGAGGTAGCAAATGTGATCGATTGAGGGACCAGCGTGTGTTGGGAGTTTAATGCGTTAGTCATCATTCAGCTCAGCGTCGCTTGCGGTCGTTGGGTTAACTGATCTTTGTTCCTGTGCAGCGTTGAAAAGACCGTATTGTTTGGTTTGGATTTTATGCGCTTCACGCGATCGTAGGTACGGTCAGCCGGAACAATCCAAAGGATTGTTTCAGGTTGGACGGGAACCAACTGTAACTGCTTCACCAACCTACAGACTGCATCGCAGATAGCACGTCCAGAGAAACCTTAAACTCAAGGCGCTACGTCTTGGTATTTTATAATCCAACAATGTTAATTTTGGGATACCACACTCTGGAAAACGCCATTCTTCGAGAATCTCTCCTGAGGTTCCAGTATATTACCGTCGCATGTGCAACATCAACATGCGTAAAATGTGGTGTGAAAGATCTATGCCACTACACATGGTCAGCTATCCTGATGAAAGGTTTCGTATCATCTTGAGCTACCTGGCACGTTTGGAGTAGCGTCAGATTTTGGGTACTTATGAATACACATCAGCATAATGCTGGTGGTGATTTGGTTTCACTCTTCCAACTAAAGTAGCATAATGTCCTTCATGACAGCACTGTTGCCCTATATCTGTTAGTCGTTCGACGTTTCAAGAACTCGGGCAGTTTTCTTCGGATAAACAGACCTCAGCGTTTAACCGTGAATAAAGTTCATAATTATAGACGTAATTCACTACTCATAAGGTTGTTGAAAATTCTTCGACAGCCCACAACCGGTTTCGCTATTATTGGGGCTCATCGGGTAGGCGCACTCCCCGAGGCGGCCTGGTGCAGCATATTCAGTTGCCTGGAAACATCACAAACGAGAGATTCAGCTGAGTTCCAGGTGAGTCTCTCTCAAAACCAAATTTGTTTTCGCAAATGAGTGTATTTTGCTAATTTCGTGCAATTTGGTTTCAAGTAGAACATAAGGTTGACGGAAACTGGGGGACTGCACCTACCTGATAAGCTCCAAAACGGGCAAAACCGGTCATGGGCTGTCGACGCATCTTCAGCAACCTTATGAGTAGTGAATTACGTCTATAATTATGAACTTTATTCACGGTTAAACGCTGAGGTCTGTTTATCCGAAGAAAACTGCCCGAGTTCTTGAAACGTCGAACGACTAACAGATATAGGGCAACAGTGCTGTCATGAAGGACATTATGCTACTTTAGTTGGAAGAGTGAAACCAAATCACCACCAGCATTATGCTGATGTGTAGAAATTCTAAACGGAAAAATTTCCATTTTCCATCCATAAACAGTACAGAAAGTTTGGGTGTTCACCCACGTTTAATAAGTCCGGATCCCGAGTCATTAACAGAATAATACAAGCCTCTGTTATCAACTAGGTTCAACTAGCTGGACTGGTGATCCGGAGTGACAAAACAGACTAAACGTGACATGAAGCAAAAACCAAAATAAGCAAAGAAACGAGACACCATAAACCAAAAGCCAATGGCAGAAAAGTGATCATGGTCGTATATTGCCCTAGATTTAACCCATATTTTGTTCTTGTTGTCGCCGTGTCGTATGGCTCCTGTCAACACCCTACTGATTACATGCACAAGCTGAGGAAGTAACATGAACAAATCAACCAAACGTGCGTCACTGTGTCAGAAGTTGTCAGCTCGAGTACATTTCCTGGTTACTGATAGAGTGGCCGTTGATTTTGTGAACTTGGCAAGTGACTTGCAAGCGTTTTTTTTACAAATCGAGGAGACACCATCAGTGTGCGGATGGTGAACTCTGCAAACAGCTGGCTGATCAGAACCAGTAGTCAAATGGTATGTAAGCACACACAAAAACATAAACAAAGAGACTATATGAAGTCCTCTATAACGCGCCCATCCCGTTGTTGTGGTCTTTTTGGGTTGGCCTCGTTAAATGTCAGGCATGGGCCAGACAGAATCAGTTTTAGTTTGTGGAATTCCACTAAAACCGAACAAGAAGTAGGTCGGGATAACAGTCATCCCATAAAAAACGGACAGCTTGTTGAATACGGCTAAAATTAGATTAGTATTCTAGATGGGGAAAATTTTTGCACGCACTATTGTTGCAATTGAAGGATCGTCTCCCGGTCGATAGGACTAGAGACTGTATACACAATAAAATCCAGCCACTGCACGCAGGATCACATGGTTCAGGCAGCAAGGGAGTTGCACACTAGAAACGGTGAGCACAATCGGTGCATAAACGGACCACCAGGAACATAGACGAATATTAGATTATATTTAAAGACTCGGGAATGGCAGTTCTTGTACTAGACAAGATGGATTTTAAAAATGCGGAAAATTCACACCACAGTGATTGGTGGTCGAGGTGGTGGAAATCACCAAGCATCCCAGCGTGAATCGATTAGAGGACGTACAATTGGTATGTGAAACAGCGGTTTTGGATCAGTCGAACTGACCCGAGAAGGGATGTGATCATCAGTGAATTGTTTTGGGTCCAAAGTACAAAATCCAAGCCCAGCAAAATCAAATTAATCCTCCCAATCCTCGTCGTATTGTCCTAGCATTTCTTAACACGCACAGACAAACGAAATCTATGAACGACACCCAAGAGGAATATTCCATAAGATTGTCCTAGACCGGAAAAGCAAGACCCCGAAATCCTGATTCAGCTTGACGACAACTCCCGCTTGGCCCATCTGTCGTAAGTGCTAGTCATCCACAATAACGAATAAACAGGAACTTCTACGTGGCATTCAGCACTGATTAAGTCGGGTAGTCGTAAGAAATTTCACCCATCGGTTCTTGTCTGTCTTGAAACCCGGACATTCCGGTAACTTATTCACTTGCCCTAATGAACATTTTGTGTGAAAGGGGAAAGTTGCTCAGCAATACATTCACCGATTGTTTAACAAATCTCATAGAAACGATGGCTACTCGGTCGGTTCCAAACATCGTCCATTTGAATTAACACGTTGCTCCTCTTCTAAAACAGGAAAGAACGGGTGACATATAAAGACCTTTTATTCACAGGCAAGCAGAAAGTTTCTGATGTACTCTAAATGTCCGATTTCCAGGACTGAACGTTATCCGTCAGCCTCGTTAGAGGTCAATGTAAGACAGGGTTACTGTACATAGATTTCTGTTTATTACAAACTCTTCGTCTTTGTGTAAGCTATAGCACAAGCGTTCAGCTGAATTTTACTTCTGCATTTGGCATCTTACTCTCACATCTACTGGAATTCTGAAGACTGGCACCGGGGTTCGATTCCAACCGAAGTACAGCCCTGGTGTCATCGAACTATACCACCTGGGCACAATGCAAACTTGGACGAAACTTCACTTTTGTAACAAATCCCTTACCTTCTTCCATGAAAAGCTACTTCCCAAAATTTGGATGCGTAACAATTATAACAAGTAGCTGATGTCTTATGTTCGAAAAGTACGCTGGAAGCCACTTCGGGACTTATATGTGTGGGCCAATCTGCACCAAAGTTGCTATCGCACTTTTCGTTTGTCGAATGTTTCACGCAGTAAAATGCACTATTCGACACACTCTTTAATCAGACCTAAGGTCTACATGAATTTTATTCCACTGTTTGAGAAAGTACCTTTGTTAGTTCTGCCTTATTGTTATAAACAACGTCAATGGGTGGTTTTCCGAGCCCCATCACTAGAAACCTCAACTAGGGACAACTGCATCCTCAAACACAAAGACAATTTCGGATAAAACATGCGGTTCGATAAATTTGGTACTGAATATAAGACTTTTCAAAGAAAGATAATGTCCTCTGTCAATGTGGACACTTTTAGTTGACATTGCGATTCAGTTCGCATTCACAGAATTGATAACCCAGCGTTACCTTCCTCATCATGTCCGATGTGAGCTGAAACTCTTCTTTCAGTGGATTCCTCCGGAAATTCCCCCTTTCGAATGTACACACACAGATGAACTAGGCCAGTGTTGTAAGTCATAGAAGTACTCGAGGCTGCTTGCTTACCTTCCACTTATTGACAGATCGGTTTTTACCAAAAGTGCCACAAAACTCGGATGGCAAGAGTTCACGAATAGTTCAAGAAGAGCAATTTTGGCGCCGGGTTGATATGTACTTCTTCATGTTACTGTTTTCGACTTGAAATTGAAAGTGGTCTCTTCACTTTCGTGTACTCGCCTATCTTACATTCAATAAATGTTCAGTATGCTTAAAGGTTGCGTCTAGTTTCTCCATATCCGAAATTTAGGAGACCGTTTGCATCAGCTCCACTTCCAAAGCCAGCAAAAAGTAATGTTCCACTACTGCTTTTCCGGCCATTTGAAAAATCATTCCAGTCTCCGCCCACTTGTTCTCCTCTTCTGCCTCCTTCTGAAGAAAAGGTAAGAGAGATTGCTGCCAGTTATATCGTGTAGAATTGATATCTCCAAGACCAAAGTTGATTCCAAGAATAAATGTTTTTCTTGACATTCCCTTGCCTTTCTAGGCGTGGACAGAAAATCCCATCTATCTATCTATCTATCTATCTATCTATCTATCTATCTATCTATCTATCTATCTATCTATCTATCTATCTATCTATCTATCTATCTATCTATCTATCTATCTATCTATCTATCTATCTATCTATCTATCTATCTATCTATCTATCTATCTATCTATCTATCTATCTATCTATCTATCTATCTATCTATCTATCTATCTATCTATCTATCTATCTATCTATCTATCTATCTATCTATCTATCTATCTATCTATCTATCTATCTATCTATCTATCTATCTATCTATCTATCTATCTATCTATCTATCTATCTATCTATCTATCTATCTATCTATCTATCTATCTATCTATCTATCTATCTATCTATCTATCTATCTATCTATCTATCTATCTATCTATCTATCTATCTATCTATCTATCTATCTATCTATCTATCTATCTATCTATCTATCTATCTATCTATCTATCTATCTATCTATCTATCTATCTATCTATCTATCTATCTATCTATCTATCTATCTATCTATCTATCTATCTATCTATCTATCTATCTATCTATCTATCTATCTATCTATCTATCTATCTATCTATCTATCTATCTATCTATCTATCTATCTATCTATCTATCTATCTATCTATCTATCTATCTATCTATCTATCTATCTATCTATCTATCTATCTATCTATCTATCTATCCGTTCGCTATTAGGTTCTTGCAGAGTCGTTGATTCTCTTTGTTCTTTTCAATTGCGCAGCGCTTTATTCATACCATTACCCAACTTTGTAGGTTTTCACCAATTGTTTTCTTTCGGTTGTGTTTCATCCTATTGAAATAATGGATCGGAGTCGTTTCATATTTTTCCCGCTGATCCTTTCGTCATGTCATGTTATCTGATGAAAGCTAACAGTGAGAGAGACTCAGGTGAATCTCTTGTTTATGATGTTCTTCAACTGATTGGGCTGCACAAAGGCCGCCTTATGTTGCAGCTGGTACGATATTCGAGATATCGCAGCAAATGACCTTGATTAATTCCGTAGAAGGGGCGGAAGGGGTTGAAATGCTTTGGAGTTAGTTTTCTTGACGAATGTTCTCTCAAAATTAAGCTAGTTTGAAACAAGTTAGCTTACAAGCAGGCATGTTTGCCTGCTATTCCACGCATTTAACCAAGATTGTACTGTGAGCACCAGATATAAGAGAAAATTTCATAGTTCCAATTCCTTGCAACATTTTTGAAGTTAGTGAAAGAAGCTATAATTGAGGAAGCGTTTTACTCTTTTCAGACGCGATAGTCAGCCTCACATCAACTACGCACACTTATTCACAGGATTACAGTATGGAGAATTACTCTGCTGAAAAACGGAACAGTGGAGATGCATCTTTCTAAGGAGATCACCTAGGGGTACTGCAGGTACTGAAGTTATTATCTGAGGAATCGTCTTTTCTGAGGCTAGTCTCTTTGGTGAAGGCCAAATTTACCACCCTTCTCAGACAATCTTTTAGCGCCCTGTTTCGTGAATATCAATTGTAATTTAGAGGATGCCAACAGCACTGTATCGCACCAGCACACTTCCCGGATCAACACCAAAAAGAAGTTCCACCCTATTCTCTGACCCAAGAAAACCACTGAGATCCCCAAAGAATCTACCTCGACAATATCTCACGAAAATTCGTTTGGTCGACGACCCTCATTGTAATTTATGGGCTTTATTTACTATCGATGCATCATTCTGGTGGAAAACGGCAACCATTGTACTATCTCTAAGGAGATTTGCTCACTTTATTTGAACGTGTTACATCATTTCGCAAACGCTTTGATATAGCGCGGCTATTTCCAAGACGCACAAGAAAAACGCATCAGCGTTTAAGAGGTCGATAAATCCCATCTTCTCTCCTAACCAGGTAGTGCTTCAACGGTTTGGAGTCGGAAAATGCATAGCTGACCTAATTGTTTCGCTTAATTTGGTACTTTGATGAAGATATCAGTTCGTTTCAAGTCGACTGGGCAATTTGCTGTTTGAGTAAAAGCCTTGGAAACATTTACGTCTCGGGTGAGGACAGGATAAACTCGAATGAAGAACCTAACTTTTTTTCAAACCTCTGAGGACTGTAAGCAACAATTCTGTTACTAAAAGTTAGTCAAAGTGATGAGCGCAACTGTCCCAGACTATATCCAATTTCCCAAGACAAACTAAACTACCCGTTCCCTTAACTAAGATCGAATTTCACACAGGACCAGTGCCACTGGATAGAAAGGAAGAGCAATTAGCAATTTGGGAAACGAATTTCGGAAAGGCGCACACATTGGGGAAGTTCTAACATTGTACCCGAGAAGGTATGTATGTATGTATGTATGTATGTATGTGTGTATATATGTATGTATGCAGTTTGTGCCAAAAGTTAATCATGCGTTATCATGTGCGCGACATTTGGTACGCAGACGGGATGTGGTGAGAAGCGAACGACTGTATCCCAGATAAGCCCTGGCAGTTTGTCCGGAGAATCAGCTCCAGTCAAAAATACCCATTCGGAAGCGGATTTCACAATGTTCTAGTTAGATCCCATCAATAAAGTGGTTAAACCAGTGACTCACTGATAGGTCCCAACCCCTGTTATGAAGAAACGGGAACATTTCCGGTAAATTCTACCCCATTCACCCGTTGTTTTCCATCAAACATGCATTGGAAGTGTGAGTGGATTTGGTAGAATAGGTATCGAAGGAAAGTTGTGCGTGCAAAAAAGTGTGTGCCTTGTTAAACGAAGATTACTTTTCTAATCGAGATCAACAGAGAATGGAGTTGCAATGAATTATACCGCTTCCAGCTCGAATGTGGGCACTGAAACGCAGTACTTCCTAAATGTTTGTACAGCAATCCACTTGAGAAGTTTTTTTGTGCTGAACCGAACCTCACAATAAATATGGCTTTTATGTATCTCAATAGCTTGTGCAGCACAGACTACCCTTTGTTTAAAATTTCTCAGATAAGTGTTCGAGTGACAATTTTCCAATGCCTGCGTCTGATAATTCATTCTCCGTGCAGACTAAGCGATCAATCCCGTGCGGACTGTCCTGATGGACAGAGGGCAGACATCTGTTTAATGGCAGATTCTTTCATCCTCCGACCTCATCCATTCCCAGCCTTTTACCAATCCAGGTGGCCATGAAATTATTAGGATATTAATTCAGTTTGTTATGGTATTCTCCATCTATTGAAGAGTGGTTTCATATCAGGTTTTATTGTCACTCAGTATAACTTGACGGTCAGAGATTGGCGAATATTCAAGGCCTAAGCAAGAGTGAGAGACAGATGAGGCAAACTTGCGTGCAGGAACCGAGGAGAAAAAATAGTTTGCGACTAGCCTTTTCTGTTAGGTTAAAGCTTATCCTAAGGAAAGTGGAACTCTATCTGTAAGCAAACATCGTTCAAGCAAAACGTTATCAGCAAACCTTATGGATCAATAATACGACGTGAAGACAAGATCACTCAACACGTATTTCCATTGTCTTGGTTAAAACGAAGATAAAACTCATGTATACCGCCACCGTATCTTTCTCTTTTGAACAGAGTCCAGAGGAGAGTCCAGACACGCTAAGCTGAGATACCAGGTGACCGAGCTTGCAACGCTGCGATGAACGCACAACTGAGATGGCGGTATCAGATGGGTAATGGCCTGGCTGCAGACAAGCCAAAAAAGGCATTTATAGGCTGTTACCTGAATCTAACTTGTCCATCATTTCCTATAATCAGCCTCAAGTAGCACCTTAGGTAAAATACTACTTCGTAGTTTCATTACTACTTTACACTCTTAGATTGGTGTGCATCACATGATGATTCTGAGTTTTACATCTGCAAAATGTAGGTGAGCTATCGTCCGCCTACGTTTTTATTGGATCACTCAAGGTTGTCTGTACACGCCTCAAGCTTCTCACTGCAGAATCCCTTGACTTTAAACTTTTTTCGGATTTAGGAAGCCGAAATGCTGCTTCTACTGTCCCTGCCATCGGCACAAGAGCGTTAATTCTGCCCCCCCCCTTATTCCGCTGTTTTAACATGCCTTGTGAGGATTGGACAGAACTGCTTGCTTTCATCTAACTCCACTGCATGCCAGTCACGATTAACTACAGAAAAAACTAACTCTGGCTGTCGAAAAATCATCAGTCAAACACAAACTGAATAAGACAGTTCATACAAATTGTAAAATACTAGCATGACAAGAATAAAGGAATAATAAGTGCCCGTACCCACGTCTCATAGTGTGGAGTAAAATGAGCGAAAGAGTTGGAATAATGCTGTCATGTGTAGCGGCATTAGCTCCCCAACTCCTTCATCCTATTGAATTTCAAAGCGACACCACAGTGTGTAGTGTTGTTCCGAGGCTTACATGCTTGGAGACAGACCATCAGAAATTGCATGGGTCGTCACGAACTTGCTAGTGTTCATACTAATCTGGAGATTGTTTTTTGCGGCAGCGACCAACTTATCGCCAACTCTGATTACGGAATGACTTAAGGCTTTCAAGCGCGTGATAAGCTTGGTCAAAGGACCATGGACAGATCGCCGCAGCCAAATGTCAGTTTTGCCTGAATGAAATTGAGTAAATATGCACAACAGGCGGACGTGATAGTTTGCTGAAAACTCTTCATCTTTGAGTTAGCTGAAGCTTAGTTCCACTTCACAGTATTTCTATCATTTGGAGGTGCTCAGCAGAATATGTTTCGTTTGTACGATAATTTTTCTCGAGAAAGCATTTCTCGCTCCTGGGGATAATCTACAGCGGGCAAACAAATAAAGTTTCAAAATCCATGTGATGTTAACACTCGTCGGAAGGGGCGGGTTGGCTCAGTGGCAGAGCGTGAATCTACTGATCCGAAGGTCCATGGTTCGAACCCGACCTCTGCCTCTCGACTTACACTGTCTAGGCTTGGGCAACCCTCGTGCTTCCTTCTGGTAACGCGGCAGTTAGGCCACAGCTGAACGATTTTTTACGGACAATTCGTTCAAATGACATGCATTTGTGTCATCTTCCTAACGGATCAAGATTTGAAGAAATTTTAGAAAGGCAGTCTGCGAAGGGATGTCAACTGATTCCGGAACATGCCAAGCTGTCGTAAAAATTGGATGAGCTCGTCACTTGTGCGTAGTTTTGCCACTTGATGGGGCGTAATGTCTAACATAGCTGTAGCGTGCTAAGCAAGTATTTTATACCTCCTGCATTGCCGTGTCCATTTGTGTATTGTGAAACCATCCGTAAAAATTCACTATGGTGCTACATAGTTGCCAAAAACAATTGTAAACGCTGCTATCGCAATGGGAGTATGCGAATCTGTGACAGAATAAAACCAGCGAAGAAACTTTGTTATAACGACTCGCCGCATAGTCGACGACAAATCGAGGTGTCCCTATAACAACCAACGTTATGACGAATTTAACCTGTAACCGTCGGTAACCGTCGGTTACAGGACCCAAGATGTCAAGCTGATGAGTGCTTCGGCCTGAAGCTACGCATTAACACACTTGGTTTAGAACAGTAAACCATATTGTCACTGTACATGGGTGAAATATGATCAGGGAAGCAGACAACTTGGCAACTATTGTGAGACATCATGTCTACTCCTAATTTCTATGATGAGCCCGATAAAAACTGATGTTCTGAACACTCGGACAGTTTTATCCTCTGCTCTCATCGAGAGAATTCTATTTAATGGAAACAAATAAGGTGAACAATAGGCTAAACGGGGCGGTGATCTACATGTGATCGAGTGAGTTTTCTACCAAGTACTCTTCCAAAATTACTCTTCCCCGTTTACAGTTATACATCTGAGCGCTTGACTTTCCAATCTTATACTTAATGGGATAATAGCAAAGACCATCAGTGCTACTGGCAAGCCTCTTGCATAAATTCTCACCCCACCAGTCAAACAGAGGCCGACATCAAAAGGACAGTGTTCAGACAGATGGGTTTCGGGCCATTTTTTTATCATTTTCAAGAGAGAGAGTGTATGTTTGTTTTGAAGTTTTGCTGATGGCAATAAATTATTCCAACTGATACAAAAACTGCTCGTTAGTCGGACAGAATGAGTTGCTGTCATTAGTCCATTATTCTCCTACACTCTCACTACACTTTGCTGCCACTGATCAGCCAGACCCGTAGTTTTGATTGCTCCATCCGCTGCTTGTCACAATCCTGAGTTCGCAACTGCGCAATGCCCCTACCTATCTCCGTTCTAATTTCAGGCCTGCATGAGATCGAACAGAGGCGAAAGCTGCCTCCGTGTTACGCATCATACTGTCCCGAATTCTACAATAGATATTTAGACTAACATGCCACTTGTCCGATTTTGAAAAGGATGTCAGTTGAATGTGATAGTTTCCTGGTTATTTCTGAGAATCACGTAAGTGCTTCAAACGCTAAAACAGATCAATTTTTGGACTTCTGATAACTTCGCTTCAGTTAAAATGTATTTGTCGTAATAATTCCGGTTTGGGATTTGAGGACTTCAAGAAATCTTACAATACAACAATTCAAAAATCGTCAAGTGGGATTCAGGCGTCCATAGAGCTCCCTGAATCCGAAGTTCTGACAGTCAGGTCAATCGGTCGACACAACCAGGACAGTTACAAGGTCGTTATTCAAGGCACCGAGTCACGGAGTTCATTCAAGCGTGGACACAACCACCTAGAATAAGATAAACTTGCCCCACACAGGTGGCCATCTACGCTCTTTCTCGATTCTGCCAGTCAACACCTAAGCCGGCAAAAAAACCGGCTGAACGTGAACGAAATCCATAAAATGCGACGGAAATAATGTGGCAACTAGGTCCACTGTACCATCTTTATACGATTAAGAGATAACGGTGTCCATAATACTGAGACCAGTTGAAGATTTTATAGACTGTTTGGGGAAGCATATTGTCTGATTTCAGTTTAAAACTTCCAGACCGATGAGTATCGAGATAGAATGCTTCACCCTTTTTACTCCACTAGCCTAATCTTGATCAACGAGTGTTTTTCTCAGCAAGGGAACGGAATGAAACTTAGCTATTCTCCCACGAACAACAGAGCTGGTACAAGTGAAACGCACAACAGGAACAATTATGGATACGACAGACGAGATAGAACCGCGGGTTTATTAGAAACGGCCTTGACACTACACACAAATTTGTACCCTCCTCCCTCCCGAAGGACGCAAGTCTTCAAGACCGGACAGAATGATGATTATCTTGGAAGTGTTCTCTCTTGGAGGATATATTTGTGCTGTGCTCACGTTCCAGTTTTCCTGGCTTGGGAGCAAACTCCAACCAGTATAACTAGAAATAAATTTAGGAAACATGCTACTAAGCCACTTCAAGTAAAATTGGGAATAATGACTGAATATCAGTTTAGCTTGTTTATCATCAGTTGTTCTGTTGACTGAATGTGACAGTTCTTGCACTCAACCTTTTTTAAATAGAACATTAGAGTAATTCGCCTTGAAAGTACAGGTGGGATAGCTAAACAAGATAACGGATTGGTTCACTGCTGTCACATCCTAGTGTGGCGTTAGTATTTTATACTGGCCAAGTTTCATTCTTGCTTTCCATGTGAAAGAGATCCCGAAGAGTATTGTGCAATAATCACATGATAAGTGAATTGGTGGCCGTCATGAATCAGAACTAGTGAAACAGCAGTCTTCAAAATTATAGTGAGGTGATTTTATAAAGGTTATGATGTGGAAGATTAAAGATATATTGTCGAAATCTCCTTCGATGAGAGATGTTCCGACTTATCAAAATAATCTTTTTTTACTGAATTCTGGGATTTAGATCTGCTTAGATTTGTCAAAATCAATAAGTTTTCTAGAAATCATCCCATACTCTCCACTGGGATTGAACTAATGATGAACAATATATGCATAGTCAAACAACTTGGTCAAGGGTTGTACGATGGTCGTGCGTGACAACGTCCTACACTACACTCGATCAGGGGAACTTTTGCAAAACGAATTTTCCGTGGAAACACACCACTTGGAATAGAACCGTGTTCATCGTTAGCGGTAGAAATTTCATGGATTAAAAGAGTTGACAAACGAATCACGTGGATGTTGCCTTCGGTCTCGGAAGCCCACACCGACAGGATATCACGTAAAACTCAAACTAAATACGGATGACGACTGTGATTTAATTCTATCAGTTTATTGGAGTAGCTACTCGAAAAGTCATGTAAGACTGTTGTCTGTAAGCATATGAATGATGCATCTGGGTTTTAGATTGATTTCATAAACACGAAACACCATGACTTACGAAGTTACCAAGGGATGATTTTGACGCAATTCTATGATGACCGCTGTTGTTCGTTTTGGTGAGAAAACGCTGATTTTTTTGGCCTGAGTGCCTGTAACTGACATACAGACTAGGCTGCAGAAATATTGTTGGCTATTTCTCGATTATCGATCCGTGGTTGTCGGGTTGTCCGTTCGAGTATTGCTGAAAATGCGTGGATAGGATTTCCCTATTCTGTACAATTACATAAGCCCAGGTCGCCGGTCTGCCTGAGGTGATGTAGTCGCTTGACCGTGGGTTGCAGCCATATGAAGCCATTTCCAAAATTTACGGGTTGATCTAAACCAAAAACTGAGCGGTTCGTTTTGGGCTGCATGTTTCTGAGCCATAATCTGTCACATGACTTAAGTTTAGCATTGAACGGCCTGTAATCTATCCCAACGAGACTATGCCTGCTTTATTTGACAGTCCGTTTAGCGGTACCTCCATACTTTCGTGATTTTGCTGGAATATACGCAATGTTTGCTGTCCTGTATATAATATATAGATATATATATGTGTATGTATGTATATGATTTACGATAGTTCTTGAGAGCCAGGATTTTACAGTCATGTAACAGTTAACCAAGTATGGACGGTAAAACCAACTCACCAGACCTTCCAGGATGAGTATATTAACCGAGCTTTGCAGCCGCAAACTAAGCATTCACACGCTTTGGAAGCCATGACAATTACTCGACAGGCATACTAACATGGTGAAGTACCCTAGTGACTATGTCACCACGCTCAGTTTACCGATTTCGTCCTTGTTGCCTCTGTTTTGAATGGGTTGGCTGTACTTCCGGTTAGCAAGACCCACGGATCAAATGGTGGGCGCCATGATGATTTACCAATCAGGAAACACACCCATAGTAGCTGAATCATGTCTGTGTACATCTGAGAATTGGAGCGTGCACCATGTGCGATAAAGGATTTGGCTATTTGAGGCAGTCACCAACACAACAGGGGAGTATGACAATGGAATATGACCCAGAGAATTCGATTGGTGAAAACGCCTCAGGACAAGTACGGGGAATTTCGTGACAACTACGCAGGTATGATTTGACCATAAAATGCAGTCTATCCTGAAATGATTCCTTGGTATCACCAATTGCCATGCTTTGGGTCACCGAACGCAGAATGTAGAGGTGATGTTCCTGATTACATGATGTTTGCGATGGAGATGAGTGACTGAACCCACTCTTCACTGATTGTTGGGATCGGAATGATGCAAGTTAATAAATGTCATACATTTTGGTACACTCAACTGATAAGTATGTCTTTTTAGAGAAATTTAAGCTTCCAAAATTGTTGGGATAGAGACCCCTTTATCAACACCGTAGTATATATCGAATAACCAGACACGTTGATCGAAGACTTTGTATCCTCATGGTGGTTCAAACCGATATAGGCCTATGAATGATCATGCCGTTGTAATTGATAGGTGGGACGGAATGACAATTACTGCCCCTTGTCCGTTTGCATCCAATGGAGGGGAATCGGTCCTTCTGATTGCTTTGACCGTTTATAATTAATCAGGCCAGCGGGCTATGGAGCAACACTTGAGTCTGTCCTGGTCTATGGTGCCTGTGGTCATAACGCAGATGTTATCGTGCGACGAGTCAACGCCTTGGACGCTGATGTTCAGTTGGTAACAGGCCGGTACCTGTCGATACTATAGTACTAGTAGGGTATGAGAATGCCGACTGACCTCGCATATCGACAAATGAATTCTCAACTTATTTGATTCTCCGAGAAATCGTACAGAGTTCTGAGGGCGATTTGCGAAAACTTGCTCAGTAGTTCCACACCTCAAGGAATGTCATTCAAAGAATGCTACAATTTTTTTAAAATCGTCGTTTTGGTGAACTTCAGTTGCAGTATCCAAATGTTGCTGGTTTGGAAAAATGACTGTTGTTATTAAACTCGTTTGCGGATCGTGTGGTTGTGGAGCAGTGTTTAAGTCACATCTAATTCGTCCAAACACCTTTCGGTGGGACAATTCTACACCTGTAAAGGGTCACTCATCCAGCGTAGTTCAAACTCATGGTTTGAACTGGACTGCCAGTTCGAATATCGTTGAGGCTTTCTTTTGCTCAGGTATCGTGACCAATAGTTGGCGCACTGCACTCATTCTTATTCTTTTTCAGTTTTGTCTCTCAAACAGATGTTTCAGAACCGCTCAATCCCGCAATTTAGGGCGGATATTTGAACGCGATGGCAACAAGATGGCACACCACCATGTTATACCCGAGTATTCGGATGAACAGTTCGGAGATAGGTGGGTTTGCCGAATCGGGCCAGTATGTGACCAGCTAGATCATTGAACCTCAGTCCGCTGGGATTTTTCTGTGCGGGTACCTGAAACATACAACCTAAAAGAACAGGCTCAGAAAGTCTGATCAGCTGAGGAACAACATTCTGGAGGCATGTCGTGATAGTACACAGGACATCTTTGTGAGGGTTTTGTCTAATTGCATGAAGCAAATGCCTTTTCGCAAACAAACAGCTGCTGAATACTTTGAGCCACTTAATCTTTGGTGCATTTTATCCCATAGCTCTTTTTCGTTGTTTTACATAACCATGTTTTAGCTAGTTAGTAGACGAACTTCTGTGTGTCGGATTGTTTGTTAAGGTAGCCCCAGGATGCTGATCCATAAAGATCTGGACGTTCCCAGATTAAGAGCGAAGCTAAAGTTTGGAGCCGAAGTCTCGTGTGTTGCATGTACGAATCGAAATAATGTGCAAATATGATGAGATTAGTGTACAGAGTTTCATCACAACTGCTGTACCCTGTGTAAAGTGGTTTCCGTTAAAGTTGGTGACCCCCTTTCCAGTCGGTTAGTTGACTGACGTTCAGTCGGTCGCCGCGTCAATGCCAATCGTATATCGTCCCAATCCAGACCGAAAGATACATGATCTGTGCAAAGTTGAACTTTCGAAACGCTGTTTTAAAACGAATGGACTAGACGTTAGTCTCATTCCAGACGTGTCCTTTTTTCATACTGTGCAATTTATGGTCAGGTTAACTTTTTCATGTTTGAGAAACAAAGTTAGCTGAGATAAGAACACTCTTCACCCGAGTATGACATGAATGCCGCCAATTCAACATCATCGCGTCCACCAGCAAGGAATCAGAAATATTGCTTGCTTCGTTTAAACTGTACAGATTCTTCTCCTTGGTCAAGCTTTGAGAATGCTCGACCAGTGTCATCTTATTCATAGGGTCTGGTTTATTTCTGTGAAGATCCCCGCCAAAGAATTTCCTATGTGTAGACCAAGGGACTTATCATCGCCTTCACCAAAGAGATAAGTGCAGGAGAAAAGATATCTCCTTGAACGGAACTCGAACAGTAGCTTGCAAAACGAAGCGAGATATTTTCCTCTATGCTCGTTATTCCACGTAAAATGGGGATAGACCAGCAGCTCTAAAGGAAATCATGTGATCAATGAAGTTTCCCACACAACGTTAATTGAAATTTCATTGAATATCAAGATTCATAATGGTCGAACATGATAAGGTGATCCTCACTCCGTCAAATAAAGGTAAATGGAGATGTACCTGTACAGTCCGTTCAGCTGTTGTAAGCAGACAATATGCTGAAGGTGACTTAACGACATCTGCGCCAAAAGTAACCCAATAAGCATGTATAATGTGCTTTGTTTGCTATCAGGCCAAGTAAGAACAGCAGCACTGTGGGAACACAGCAAGAGAAGTAGCAATCTCCTGACACATGATTATATCGCTCAAGGGTACGCTCACTGTGTGACCCTACGACGGGTTGATACACTGTAGTGAACTACTGAATAGGTGCTTACTTTGTGACATTTCGTTATCTCATAGCCCTAACTTCAAACACTGTCTAGTTGTCCCCTTGGATTGGATTGTTCAACCCTATTTTGAATGTATACCGTCGAAGCAGTGAGCCTCAAAGGGGATAACGTTTCACCCTGGTTACACTTTCAAACTTCTGGTGGTGCGATATCACTCAGATGTGCGCTAAGTCGGTGTGGGGCAGTAGTGTTTCTCGCTGGAGGAACCGGGCTGTATATCGTACCCACAAATTTTTCCAGTCACATCCACCTGTGTACACCGCAGATGCTCGCGCAATTTTTTGAACGTGGTTACCAGTTCGTTGTCGATTGAAAACCTCTCATTCAACACGGATAGTTCGTACGCCGAGCGAAATAAGTTTATACCCAGTACGAAACGACGCCCTTTGTCATATAGTAGGTGTTGGACGGAGTCTATGCAGAACCGTTTGTAGGTTACCCGTAATCAGTTCTCTCAACCACCTATTCTACTATCTCCACTTCTCATTTGGTGACCTGGCACAGGACCATGCTATCAATAAACTCTATAGATACGTTGTGACTGAACTTGCTCGCATCCGTTGACGAGATGGACTCAGCAAAATGAGGCAGCCTGAAAATCTGGGATCAGCTCGATCCCAGAATTCCACAGGTCGGGCAATCTAGTTGAGAACACATCAAATAGTATCTTAGGTGGTGTATTAAAAGCCCAAAAGCCAATCTCTCGGTGACACAAACGGAACACTTGCCACTGTGGCTGTATGGCTTCGTTTTTCCGCGTGCATTGTGCTTAAGGTGTGAGGATGAAATAGAGACAAGCCAGGACAAGCCACGATCTCATCCGGATTTACCCACCTATATGATGGGCCTCCACACGGAAGAGATACGCTTCGCTAGCTAGTTCTACCAAAAGCGGAATCCGGGCCTAGTATGCTTCATCTGGTATGGACTAATAAAATAATCGCGTAATCACAAGGAGTCGTTCAACTACTCAGACGTTTAACAGACGAGATAAAGCTTCCCTCGGACGGAAAATAATTTGACACTGTCACAAATGCAGTAACTGTGTCAGTAAACAAGCCCTATGACACATACAACAAACTGCGAAATTGTATCATACTCCGCTCCCTTTTATTCCCAGAAAAAAGATGTGGAACAATATCTCATTTCAAGGCTGTGGTAATACATGTTAAATAATGGTGATTTGGGCCTCGGGAACATTTGCCACCTGTTCCAAAAAACTGCACGCACTCTTGGTTGTTCAGTTGTTCGGCTTGATCTCTGACGTATCTCTTTATAGGCCTACTGCATATAGTTCTTGATATGTGACTTCATTATATTCAGTTCACCTAGGATAAACATTATTTTATGAAGTTCGCGACGGTACCCACCTTCAGTCTGACCCAGACTAAGTGAATGGTGTCACAGGCTTAACAGCTTCAAAGATCGAAGGGTTTCTCTGTGAAAACTTTATGAGTAGCGCAGGTTATTATCGTAAACGATAACAGGCCTGCTGACATCCTGTACACGCAACCCAATCAGAAGTACCCGCGTCCGCTGGTTGCAGCAGTGACTTGTTTAAGTTCTTCTTTTGACAGTAAAACCGATGGAGTCAGGGGATGATAGCGGAAAAAACATGAGGAAGATTCCCCTTACTACTGTGCATAATGGCGTGTGCTTGTATACCTCTAAGCGATAAACCAGTGTTTCTGCGGCAAAACAGCTAACGTTTGTTTTATCATTCCAAACGATCAGTCTATCCTCGGTTTCTAACTGCACGACTCGCAAAACGTACCCCTTTCTCGGCCGCTTATTATCTATTGAGTTGTGATGGATTACATGGAATGTAACTGTTTCAGTGTGCGCAAGCATCCATCGAGCAATCTGGCCGGTGTCATTAAACCCACATCCTTGTCAAATTTACCAGCGTAATGTGGACAATGTCACCGCTGAATCGTTTTCGATCCAATTTACCGTTTTCTGTATCGTTCAGAGCAGGCCCGAGAGCTCAGCTCGTTTCCAAAGCTCTTAGTTGGTAGTTGGCTGTTTATATTTTCGCCCAAGTAGTGCCGCTATGTTCTCCCGTTTAAAAATTCCTGACTAACTAGCAACTTGTTTAAACCGAACATCCGTTAAAGGTTGCATCGAGCCACCCCGCTGGTTTCGAGCTGCACGCAATTGATTTGGGATATTTCAGTCAGGCCCTCTACGTTAATTTGCTTGGTAGGATCGAGAATTCTCTGGGAGTCGTCTTTTTCATGTTAAGACAGTCTTCACACTGCACCGAAATCGATAAGGCTTACTGTTGCGCCTAATGCTAGTTTGTCAAAGGGTACACGTGCAACGGTGTATGCTACTTATGAAACATGCTAGTACTGTCTGGTCAAGTGTTAAAGCGTTGTCCCTACATCTGATGGAAGGTTGATATGGACATTATTGAGCTGTTTGTAGTTTTTGCTTACCATTGTTTAGTATTCAGCCAACATCCTCAGGCGTCCTCCTGAACCTTCCTGGACTTTGTCTGAATGCTAAACGATAATGAGCAGTCAGTGCAAAACATTTCACCAATTTCGACATCAATCTTCCAGCAGGTACAGGTATGGCGCCTTGACACTTGATCCGATGGTACACGCATGTCGCACATGTAGTTCGGATCCACCTTGCTGGCTGTGTGCCAAACCGAGCTTATCGGCTAGCCTGACTTTTTAAAGATAGGTTCAGTTCACGTTTTCGACTTGAAAGGGAATATCTAAAGTGCAGTGCCTTATCAAACAAGACAATGCTGAGGCGGCCTGTGTGCAGCACATTCAATTGAAGAACACCATAAATGAGAGATTCACTTGAGTCTCCCGTGAAAACCAAACTGATTTGCAAATGAGTGTAACTGTCGAAATCAGTCCAATTTGGATTCAATTAGAAGATAAGGTTGACGGAAAATTGGGAACCCGCGCCTACCTGATGAGCCCCAAGAAGGACGAAACCGGTCGTGGGCTGTCGAAGCATTTTCAGCAACCTTGTGAGTAGTTTCCTTTACGAAAATAATGCTGATTTTACTTGGTACAACACGCTACTCATAATGTAGCTGAAAATCTTCGACAGCTCACCACTGGTTACATCCGTCTTGGAGTGTATCATTTACGCCTAGTCCCCGGGTTTCCATAAATCTTGTTCTATTTGAACACCAAATAGTGAACTACACTCATCTGCAAATGATGCTGGTGTTAGCGGGAGTCACTCGCTCATGGCTCACATCAGTCTTCGATGCCTGGATTATCGGGCCAAGTGAGACACAAGTCGGCCTTTGTGCAGCACACAGTTGAAGAATACCAGAAACCAGGACAATCTTTGTTTTGCCTTTATGGGCCTCTGTACATCTTCTGGCATTCTACAATGTCAGTTCCATGAGTTGGACCAATCGGGCCACCAGTAGTTGCACCATGGAAGCTTTATCGTAATGTGCGCCTTTGTACCGATTACCTGGCTTTGACGCATTATATGCATCCAGATAAAGAGGTTTGGAATAGATACTCTTTATTATCACCTTACCCGAGCAGTCATAGTTTGTAGTATGGTGTTGCTTGTGCGTTAAAGATGCTGTTCAAAATGAATGACTCAGCTGCTCCACTCTTGGAAGCATCTTGCCCTCTTGTAATACAAGTAAAGTTGGGATCGATTCGTTCATCCATCTTCCTGGATGTACACTATTTTTGGGGGGACGCTCTTCCAGAACTGACGGGCATCACAGCAAACAGTAAAATAATGAAGGAGTAGTTGATTTCGTCCACAAGTGAACGAACTGGTACAGTATGACGAAGTCAAAGTCATTTACTCGACAAGCTGAACGAATAACCTATCGGGGTGTGCACTTTCGTTTTATTTTGGGTAGGCCTCACTATGGAAGACTAGGTGATGGATTCGAACCCGTGTTGATTACTGGCTCATCAGATAAGTTGACTGTTCCACATTGTACCCACCAGGCTGTTTTTTTATAGGTGAGAAACGCCACAGTAGGGAATGGCTATTGCTTTTCACGTGTTTTTGACTTATTGCCATGGCTCCGTAGACGTGTTTGTACCTTACACAAATGTGACATTATGTCCGTGTAAAACTTCCCTAACTGATCACATACAGGTTGGAACGCGTGATTCAGTGGCAATCCACAGGCTAGTACCAATAACATATGAGGCTTTATGAGACCATAGTTAGTGGACAATAAAATGGAAATAGAGAAAATTGTGAAGACGGGTGTCATGTGGTTGAACCAAACGAACGGGACCGAAAAACTTTTTCAGCAGTTGGTGTCTTAACTATCCGGGGCTTTCCGTTCTCCATAAAGGCTCGAAATTTCTTCCTGGATGAAATTTCTCCCATTTGAGAACCGACGTGATTCAAAAGAGGACTTGTCAAACTTTCCTAGCGCACTACTAACAGCATCTCGATTATTGGTTTGGTAACCAAAATGTTGCTCGTTCGAACAGTTCTTGGTGTTCGTATTTTTCTTTGTTCGTCCCTGTGCATTCGGATTTTCCAGTAAAAGCTTCGAAAATAGCTTATTTTCTCTATGGGAGCTCGACTTCACCAACAGAGAATTGCGAGTACAAGGATCTTATTATTTCCTACTGACATGGACGTTTATTGAGCGAATTTGCCTGAGAAACAGCAGACTGTCTGACGAAAGCAAGGACGAATTGTGAATATTCCCATCCGACCACACATCAAGCAGCTGAGTGTGGTTAAGCCGAACACAACAGGTTTTCTTCTGAGTTTCCCACGCAGCTGGTGGACGAATTGCACTACGACCAGTGTTTTTCACACGCACCTACACTCTCACGTAAAGTTACTCTCCGACCAAGGAATTTGGAGCCAACAAAAGCAAACTCCAATCTTAGTGTCAGTGAAAACCGAGGTATAGTGAAGCACATAGAAAATGGCTCAAGCCCACAGTACCGGTTGTACCGTAGGGAAATATGTCAACATTGATGTTGCTGTCTCTCTCTGACGACCGCATCAGACTGATATGTGATAGGAATTTTTTTGAAGAGGAAATCTCAACAGACTTTCCCTTCAGGCATCAGTACAACGTAGTATTTCTATGGGGACAGAACTCAGAATGGAATTGATCTACGTAGTACTGAAGTTAATCAGTACTAAAGCGAACAAGACAACGCTGAACCCATTGCGGTCAAGTATGACCACATGTCCGAGCTAGAAGGTTTCAATACAGTAAAAATATCGATCACCGCATATCATCCGAACCTACAAGGACAGAATGATGAATTTGAGTAGCGCCATCGTGGCATAATTAAACCACAAATCGGATGATTTTCAATCTCACTCGCCACAAAGCGAGTCAGAAGTCACGCAATAGGTATTGGAAACAAAGTTCAACCAAGGCCGCAAAAAAACTGGCCACAACTTCCTTAGTTCGGTTGCTTTGTGCGTACGTCAGTCGAACATAGACAAGACAAGTAGTCCATTACGAATATACATGTATCCCGATATCTCGAATATCGTAGCAACTGGAACATGAGGCGGCCTGGTGCAGCACATTCAGTTGCCTGAAATCATCACAAACGAGAGATTCAGCTGGGTTCCAGGTGAGTCTCTCGCAAAACCAAATTGATTTGCAGATGAGTGTATTTCTCGAAAAACAGTCCAAGCTGGGTTCAAGTAGAACATAAGGTTGACGGAAACTCGGGGACCGCGCCTACCTGATGAGCCCCAAGAAGGGCGAAACCGGTCGTGCGCTGTCGAAGAGTTTTCAGCAACCTTATGAGTAGTCCATTACGAAGTATCTTACTCATTTAGACGGATCTGCAATGATAGGTTGAACATGATTCACTTACACTCATTTGCATATCAATTTGGCTTTCACGAGAAAATCAGCTGAGTCTGTCGTTTATGATATTCTTCTAATGAATGTGCTGCACATAGGCCACCTTATGTTTCTGTTGGTACGATATTTGAGATATCGAAGTACATTTTCATGAAGGAAACTACTCGCAAGTTTGCTGAAAACTCTTCGACAGCCGACGACTGGGGTTCTCATGTAGGTGAAGTTTGGAAGTTTTCGTCAACCTTATGTCCTAATTGAATCCAAACTGGACTGATTTCGATAAATACACTCATTTGCATATCAAGTTGGTTTTCACGGGAGACTCAGGTGACTCTCTCGTTTATGAAGAATATCATAAACGATAGATTCAGTACCAAATTAAGAATGGAGCGGCCTTTGTGCAGCACACTCGGTTGAAGAATACCACAAGCGAGAGGTTCAGTTGAATTTCTGGCGAAAACCAAATTGATGTGCAAATGAGTGTATTTGACGCATTCAGTCCGATTTGGGTTCTAGTAGAACATAAGGCTGACGGAAACTCGGGGACCGCGCCTATCCCCAGGGGCCTCAAAAATGGCGAGACCAGTCAATGGCTATCGAAGAGTTTTCAGCGACCTTGTGAGTAGTTTCCTTTTTGATTCACAATTGATTACTTAATTAATTAAACAACCAATTAATTAATTCGTGCGATTGCAAATAATGCCGACCACCAGTCTGGCCGAATAGGATACACGGAATAGGTGTTTATGGTGTTCTCAAACTAGCAGTCACTTCCTACTGGGTCCCTGAAAGAGGCCGATTGCACCAGCTTGCGTCATTTTTTTCGGTTAGTGTTAATCCCTAAGACCTCCTTGTAACGTACTCAGGCATTTAGTGCCATGAAACTAAACATTGCGACGTCTTGTTGAACACCACTGTTTGCATTTGCTCAGCGTGCCTGTGGAACCCATACCACACTCGTGTTTTTAGTTAAAAAATACCATAAGCTGGTTTTACTCTAGGCTTATGGGCTACAGCTTTGGTGTGCGAACGAAACAAGCAATCTGCGTTGTTTATCTTCGTTTGGCTGCATCACAATCTCGTGTGGCATCTGAAAACGCATTTCACAGGAAACAGCCGGGGTCAACCCGTACTGTACACACTAACAACATCAGAATAGCTCGATTCATTTATGAAAACTTGTAGACTGCGGATCTGGAGCCCACCCAGTCATCCGTATCCGAATGGTTTATCCAAAACAGCACATTAGACGGTATCTCGTCACTGACCTATGCAGGCCTTCTCAGGAGTCGCAGAAGAACGCAGCAATCTAACACGACAACCGAGATCTGGCTAGTACTATGAAAGTGGTGTTCTTAAAGGTAGGAACAGTCCTGACACACTCAGTTGCATTTATTGAAGCTGAGTTCATTTCCGTTTGCGGAATTTTGGGCTGCTCTCTATGCAACCGATAAACGCTGCGGTCCTTTGGGATCATAGTACAATGCAATTTTCCCCAACGATGTCACAGTTAAACGTTGGGGTCTAGACATACAAGACAATCTCATGTATTCCATGACAAACCAAGAAGACAAGTTGTAAGACCTTCTGTAAATGCATGTAATAATCCTCACGGTGATTCGTTCAAAAGTCGATTGCGGACAAGTGTTGAGGCAGGTGGTTTGGAGTTGCTAACGATTCATTACACAGAGACGTTTTGGGTTATAAAGCCGATCGTAAGGTTCAATCACCTAAAAGCTGTGTCTGTTTCTAACTGAAAATGTCGACCGTAAGCAGGCACTCTGTAGGACTTGCATGTGTGGCATATTCGTGTAGGACGTTTCTGATTTTTGCTTAGTAAAGCGAATGCTTCCAAGAATTGATTCTTGGTAGTCCCAAAATGCATAGGTAACACCGCCAAATAGCATAACTGTATAATGAAGTAGGTGACCACTTGAAGTGGACGATATCTCGGTGACAACGAACATATCTGCGGATCTCGGCTGATATCACCCAGACTGTGTGGAAAGATTCCTGTTGCGGTGAATTTTTTTTACAATGAAATTTCCTCATAAGGATCACTTCCATTTCCCAACCGAAAAAAACTGCTCCATTTGGATGATCAGGCTTCAATTGTGTGGGCTTACTGCAGTAGTACAAATATTTCGAAATTGGATGTCTTCCAGGAAACTATCGTAGCTTTAGGATCACTCAATATGTGATGTAAAAACAACGACCAGCTAAGCAGCGGTATGTTCACTCCAACAAAGACTTACTCTCAGTTTACAGCTATATGGGCTTATACGGATTACAGAAAACTGTTATTGAGGCCGACAACAAATGTAATAATGTCAGGTAAAACAATTCATGGGACAATTACTTCCTTATTAACTGGAAGAAAAGTTCTCAAATCTTGAGAATAATGTCGATTTTTCCCGCCGAGTCAGAAACAATGGTTATGAAGGAACCCACTGCAATTCAGTGACAGTCTTGTTAGCACTCGGTAGCACTTTCAATCGTTTAGTTGTACGTAGTTGTAGGAGTTGTAGAAGCTGCTTTCACATCACTCTTGTCTAAACCTTCTTTCTCATGTCTTGGCGCAATTAGTCTAGTGAGTCCAAACAGCAACTATTTTCTGGCGGCCGTCAGCCGCACGCCTATCCAGATGGAGCAGCGCCTTGGTCGGTAAGTCACATCAACAGCTGTTACGGTGGTCGTGTGACATTTTCCAGCTTCGTGACTCACGCAGACCAGTTTCCATGGCTTGAGCTGAAGATATGCAGCTGGTTACTGTGACTATCCAACACAAAATGTCAACTAAGAAAAGCACATTCAGGACTATCGGAACGCAACTGACGTGCGGGGGTTGCATTATCGCATTCGCCGACATTTGTGACAGCCAAACAGTTCGCCCAAACAGTAGACAATACTTCTTTCTGTGGATGAAATGCATCCAGAATAGTCTATATTATTGTTGACAAGGCAATTGACCAGGCACATTTGACATTTCTTTCTTCGGTTTTGGAAAAAGCTGGTGAGCTGTGTGCAAGTGTGCCTGTGAGTAGCTATCATTACTAATGGTTTTAACTAATGTAGCATCCTCTTCAAATGAATCGAGCCAATCATGTGGACAGCCAAATAGCAGTAAACAGTAAATAACAGTAAACGGGCAACACAATTATCCGTCAGCATTTTCACATGTAAAAAAGAAAAATAGCATTTTTTTGCAGCAAACATGCAACTGAGCATCATACAGGAAACACAAAATACTGGTCACACTAATGAATTTTAAATGTCCACCAATAGCTCCACGGGTTAAATAAGATCAAGAAAACCGAGTGCTACAAATTTGATGACCAAAATGATGTTATCGTGCGGTATACCACCAAGCACTATGTAGCATATGTTCAGTAACTGATTAATGAACGAAAAAATTGTAGTAGAAATATAATATTTTGATGATGCTGATGACTGTACTATCATTCCCCAAGGGAACCTTGATTAGACCCAACATAAATAAATCAGAGCCTTTGCTTAAGGCCGAATCCGTGCTAACAAAAATAGGACAAGTCGTCAGAACAACTTTTCCGTGAGAATGACTATGTGTCAATACCGTTCACAACCGGAGAATGTATTCATTGCAATAAAATGACACTGAGTGGACATCATTCATAGGATTACCTGTCTTCAAGAGCAAGAAACGTTGCAAACCCTACAAGCAACTAACCCGTAGTGCTTTCCGTGGTACCCACTGTGCAAAAATCCTAGTTAACTCTATCTGAGACTTCTCTCACATTCCCGCCGTGATTTCCACATCTCAGAGCTATCCTAATCACTCCCAGTTGAATTCAAAATATTACAGCCTGATTAGATTCATCTAGTGACTGTAGGACGGTTGGCTTTGGACACTGTCTATGACTCACACATCCGTTGACGGTACCGAGAAAAGGAAAGCACGTGATAGTTTCAAGTATATTTGTCTCATTTGAAATCGGTGTTATCTGCGAGGCAGTCCTTATTACGAGGGACTTTACTATTGAACCATACTCCAAAGAGCAACCAAAGAGGCCGCATCTGCAAGCTAATCTTCCGAAATGTTAGTTTACCATTAGGTGTTAATTAGGATAGGACCCAATACAGCTGGCGGCGATGCTTTGGCACAAGGTCAACTGCAAAAATTGTGCTCTCAGCCGCTGCACTCTGAACACAGGATCTTCATGAAAGTACTAGTGAGGCGTACTGATATAAGGTACCAAGAAGCAGATTTTGTCTGACTTGAGTTCAGATGAAAGAGAGTGATTTGCAGCTTCATCCCAAAGTCCCGCGCCATTGCTATATGACCTTCGACAACAATGGTTCATCAGCTATTGATATCAAGGGCAGCTGTCTCCAGACAACCTTCATGAGTCCGGGAGACTAAAGTTATAGCAACCGGTTGATGAACGGCGCAATGTTTAACAACACGCTTTTGCTATCGATGACCTTGAGGATTGTTGTAATATCAGGTCGTTCAGCTGTGGCATCCCTCAGAACCATAACTGTCATGCAACCCGTAGGTAGCCCAGGAGTTGAGACACTGCGCAGTTTTCGAGCGTAAACAGGGAGAAAAGAAAAGCAAGTACTAGATTTGGATCAAGAACTTCTCAATCAGTATTTGGCACTGTTTCAAGAATAGGTAATACTTACAGTGTTATTACGTAACATCCCGTCGAACTGCTAGCCAACCAAACAGCTGATTAACCACTGGTGGCTAAATGGTAGTGTCCAACCACTAGCCGGGAGCTTTAAAACCCTGGTGATTGAAACTGCAGGATGAAATTTCCTAAATTCCTCCTACCGTCTGTAAATTAAGGGTAGTCTGCTCAGCAGAGCGAAAATTTCACAAGTCCCACTGGACTTCCATCTACAAAGTCATCGCTATAGAAACTAGTCAACACCTGGTCACGTGACTGAAGCTGTGACTAGAAAATGGTGGCTCAAGTCAATCATTCTAGTGATCCACTACCCGTGACCAAATCGTAGGTTCGAATCACCTTGGATATTCGGCAGATGCGTCCTGCAGATAATCCCTAAAAAAGATGAGCCTGGTGCAAGCTACTTCTCGGCCTATTAACATGACCTGACTTCATTTGAGAGTTGTCCTCTTAAATGAATGTTGTGGAAATTGAGTGAAGTTTTTTCCGGCCATTTCCATTGCTTGTAAACTGACGTCCTTGGATTACATCACACTACATTTTTTTGGGATCCTGTCACGAAGAGGGTAGGCGGAATATTACGATGCTAGAACTACAGTATTATGATTAGCATCGAAAAAAAAAACGAAATGACAGGAGCTTCCTAGTTTCTGGTTATATCAGCCTTATTTTCAGCGTTTTCCTGGTCCCTGTGACAGATTTTGAGCCTGTTGCTCGTCAAACGCGAGGTGGGAAAAATTTCCATTCCCCTGCCAAGCTGGTCAGCTCACAATGCTCTGACAATTTTCTGTCATTACCCAACTGGCTGGTAGAAAGCTGGGACAGCTCTACAGAATTCGCATAAATTACCGATCGGCGCGCGGCGAACGGAAATTGTCCGGTCTACTTTGATTTAAAAAGGTAAATCTGGGCTTGGTAACGACCGTCTCTGTGCTCAGAGCAGAACATCAAAGGTATGCACGTGAGATGACTCACGAAGTACCTTGACAGACACATGTATTTTGTGTAATATTTAACTTTCTTTTAGTCGATGCATACGGCATAGTGGTGAGTCATGACCGCTTTCGATTCAAATATTGCCTATTTTGACAACGTGTTAGTTTTTTCCATTTCTGCGTTTCTGTCTCCTAGTCTTGTCGATTTTCCCTAAACTCTGGGCTTCCGTAGGACCTCCATTTTCAATCAGAAACCGTTGATTGGTTGTTTTGCAACTGCACCGACTGTGAAACGCTGTTCAATGCAGTTGAAACCGTTATACGGCTCGGTTGCGTTGTGTTAGCCGTTCTTCAGAACCAGGGGATTCGACTCGTCACTGCTGTAGTCTGCAAGGTCGTTGTTTTTTTCTTTAAATGTGCAATGTAAGCGCCGAGGTGAAGAGCGTGGTGGTAAAACCTGTAATCCGTGCGTTGTCTTTTCAGTGCTTATACTCTCGCGACTCCGCATATGCGACCGGCCAACTGCAACAGGCCCACTGCGGCAAGGCCCGATAGAGCTGAGTCGAGTGAGCATCGCCTGGATCAAGCGGTAGCCGCATACAGGCTTCGGAAGGTTGAAGAAAGTCCGGTAGGTTCTCTAAATGTGTTAATTGTATGGCTAGTGATGCCACTTGGTTGCATCCAGACAGCGTCCAATATAATTGAGTATTTAAGCCATCCAGCTCAACCGTTTGCTTGGCAAACTTTCGTGTATTTTGAGGGGATGGGAAAACGTGCAACAGTATCTAGCAAGATAACGATAATGACAGGTTTCGGTCTACAGGCGATACAGTCCAGCCCTCATTTTATCGGGCAAGTTAAGCAAGCACGTAAAAAATCGGAAGCAACTTGATTAAATTGCCTAAGGCAGTCAGTCAGTAATATTCCGAGTGACGAATTCTGTAGATTCATTTATTAGCTTAAAGCGGGAAATAAGAGGAACATTGCCGTTGGCTCAACATGCGTATGAAAATGTGACCCTTGGAACACAGATCAGCATGAAGGTATTGACCATTTTTTGGTGTTCTGTGAGGGTGGGTTACTGTCGTGACAGTCAGTTGACAGAAGAGAGTTATGTGAGATTTTTGAGTTTGGGCTTTCTACTTCAGTTCTGTCAATGACTAGCCCAGTGTCAATCCCGTAGAATTGAATTTGTTCCTTGCACGCTTGTCAGTCCTAACAATCGTGCGATGTGCACTTAGGGACACTACTTTATACTTGAAGACGGATAGAGCCCTAAATGAAGATAGTCGAGGATAACAGGACATCGCGCTGCCATCCCCCAAGCACTCAGTTCACGCCACTTAAGTACCACGAGAGGTATTAAGTCGTTGTAATGGAAAAGTATGGTGATTTTTGCCGAGTAATCAGTGTTGGGAAACCGCGGACTTATGTTAAAAGGAAAAGGACTAATCTGGTTGTTTAGTGCTCGTTTGTCCAGGGTAGAACTGACTGATCACAAACCCCGTTCTAGACTATTGGTAAATTATGCAGGATTTCCCGCTCCCGATGAGTGGTTTCCTGATCACCACTAATAGATTATAAGCAACCAGCATTACTGCTGCCTCATCATATGTTCCCTACAAACACACTCGTTCGCAGTGTTTTAAGCCTCATACCTACAAAATTCGCTGTTTACTTGGATCCATTCATACAAAAAACACTCGATATCGGATAAATTACTCGGTTTGGTTAGGATTAACGCCTTATCAATTCGACTAACAGTTCAACAGAATTGAAATTCATCAGTACTAGTATTCTGGTGGCTTTGGTACTTTGCATAGGTCAGAGTACCGTGTGTCACAGAAAACACAGATAGCGTATTCTGATGGCTCACATATTGCTGACCTACTGCCCTCGTCTCAGCTTTAGATGACACATTTGCTGGACAAAGCACTAGGTGTGGCTGAGGCAGGGCCCGACCGAAATGATGTGGGAGGGGCAGTGACGTCAACCGCTGAAGCCGTGCGGGGAGAATGAAGTGACGTTAGGATGGAAGTGACTTTGATGCAAAGGCAGGCGCCAGTATGCCAACGATCGACATCACTGTTGCATTAAGATGGCCACGATACTAAGCTTATGGATTACAAAGAGTGGGAACCTGTGCTTGAAATGAGTCCGTCTATCAGATAGGGCTATCACTTAAGTAGTTCGGAGTATGCTAATTGAAATTCCTGTTGTGACGATCTGATGAGGAGTGCATGAATGAGTGAATGGAGGAAAATTAGTCACATCATACATACAAAACTGCATGGGCATCGTCCCTTAGAATGAAGTCGCTATTGGACGTAGGATAAATTCTGGGTCCTTATACGTTCAGTCGTGTGGCTCCATGTGAACATTAGATACAAGGTCATGACGGGACTTGGATAAGTGATGTTTCTATTTCGGTGAAGATGACTACAAAGACCTTAAACATACCATATTGAGCTCCACGTTCAATTGTCGTTCATCTTGTAATGATAAACTCGGATGTTGGGTCCTTAAAGGAACAAGCGACCCTGAGTGAGTGGAATCATTGATTGTTGGCCTGTTCGCCGAGCTTGGCAGTTGGATTGCAAACGTTTCATCACCAATCGAGGTGACATCATCAGTGCGCCGCACAAACAAACTTGGGAGACATCGATGATGACCTCTGTGCTCTATTGCGGGAGAAAAACCTGACGTAACCATTCGACCCCCAATGTGCTTTTGCGATACTCCACAATCAGTTTACAAAATGCACTTCACTTTGAGCCATCCGATCCAGAGATGTTCGTTCTGGCTTGAGTGCTTCTGAAACATGCTTAACTGCTTTGTCGTTTCGTGAGACAAATACTGAGGTAGTCAAACACAAATGAGTGTAGATTCCCTATCCGTTGAATGAAACATCTACGTAAACACTCTGCCAGCTGTTTAACCGACTAGCTGTTGTCCGGTCTTGACGGGTCTAGTTCGTTTGATGTTTGTCGAACACTCGAAACCAGTTTTATCTTCAGTTCTGGAAACTTCTGTTTCTCCCCTTAGTTGATTAGAGCTTTCAAATGAATAGAAGTAGCCAGTGGGTTGTAAGCAAAACCACTGTAGTCTGAATAGATAATCGGTAGCGCCAAACTGTAAGAAACCCTCGAATACACAATGATTCTGGGAAAAAACGAAAAGAGCTTGTTCATTTTGAGTGGGTAAAACTGAACATTACGTTTATTTATCTCATTCTCGTATTCTAAAAGAGTTCATAAAATCTTTGGTCACACGAGGCATCAGAGTTACACCGTGAAGATGAGTGGGATACAAGCAGTCGAAAATTTTCTGCCCATGGGAGACTCATTTATGTACATAAGAATGCGGACAACACAGACGAAGATCGTCCGTGATGTATTGTCTAATTCCGTTCAGGGAGTTCCAAGCGCGAATCCTTCCCGTGACACTTCCGATCCGGCAGTTAAATAGGCCAACAGGTAGTCAATACGCAGCCACTCGTAGTCCGCTGGTAACTGGTTGCGGTTGACGGAAGTTGAAGATCGACTCTTGTAAAATGAGTGAGTGACAGAAGAAGCCGGAGGGTAGGGAGGACCACTCGCAAGAACCTGAAGTGCAGGATGCATATGATATGAAGACCTCGTCCACCGGAACAGTGACAGTGGGGAAAACAAAACCAAACACAACGCTCTCAAAAGATCGGGCACTCTATGTGGTGTAAACCGGAAAAACCCGTACCTCCCACTCCCGGGTCGTGAGGTTACAAAATCCGGAAGAAAGGCAACGATTGATTTGCACTGAGGAATGCAGTTTCCGGACAAACTAAGCCATAAACTACTGCTATACGTTTAGTTTATTGTTTTTGAAAACATAAGCGCAGCGATCAGGATGTGGAAAAGAAGAATAGTGGACCGACTGGAATCAGCTCTCTTAAGGAACGAATTAACAAAGATCGGTAGTTAAAGGGAGAGTCTAGGCACAAAACATGGCACACACTAGAGCCACCAAACTTTATCGCTGGTTGTCTTGCAGCTCTTATCTTCCTAAAAAGAGAGACAGCCAATCGTTTAGTTGAACAGATTAAGAAGAAAATAATCGTCTAATACTCACTGCATTATGTCGGGCGATGAGAAAAACAAGGTATGGAAATTACCGACTTTCAGTCTCTGATTTAAGAGCAACTATTTATCTTTGATACTTTGGCCCCAAAGAACAAGATCCTAAGTGAAAGCAAGTAAAGTAAAGTAATTTGGTTGTAGCAGAAGATCCCAGTTGAAGAGTATCATAAACGAGAAATTCAGCTCGGATTCAGTTGAGTTTCCCCTTACAAGCAAATTAGTTTGTTAATCAATATATTTCGCAAATCGCTTAGAATCTAGGTTGACGTAAACCCGGAGACGGGCCTTAAGGAGGACGAAACCGTTGCTGGGGTGTCTAACAGTTTTCAGCAACCTTATGAGTAGCATTCCGTTAATTGACAAGAACCTGTAAGAAGCGGTCCACAAAACTTTACCGTTCCTTAGGTTGCTGTTCTACCCATTAGCAAAAATAACGGTAGCTAAAGACACATGTAATGAGCTAAAAATAGTTATACATGTATCTATAAAGCACATTACGGAGCGAGAAGTTCTGAGCTAAAATGCTTGATTCTGATGAATCGATCGAGCGCACCTTCTTCAGGTGCGTAGCTGTTCTCCAGTCACTTAATGGACGTGGTTTTGTTTGCCGAGATTGGACCCACCCCCATGGTAAGACTCAATTCCAGTCACCGTCTGGAATGGCTTCTCCCATGCTGAGTCGTGGTATTCGTGAATACACAGCGTACGAAGATAGAGATCATTGGCGTTGCAGCGACAAGTCACAAGTACAATGAGCAGTACGGTAAAGTCAAAGAATTAAACACAGAAATATCTTTCCGTCCAAAGTGTGATTCCAGATGGGCTCAAGCTACCAGGAAACTCGTTCATTTGGTCAAATATGGGGTACACATTTTCACTCTATGGGCTGAAATATCGGTCCAAAACTATTCGAGGGACCTGCACGTATTCAGTAATTGAGCTGTCTAGTGTAACTTGGCACTAACTGAACACTCAAATCTTTGGGCTCGGCAGGGTACTGGATCGTCACACATTTGTCGCTCTTTTGAGGAAATACTTGAAAGGAAAGATCAAAGGTGTGTCCAGTAGGGAACCAACAAAAACAGGTATTTTCGACTGAGATTTCATCCTATAACTGAGGCCAATATATGCCGAAAAGCAAAGAAGCACTGTTCAGCTGTTTCCACTTTCTTGAGAATAATCAGTAGCGCGCATCTCACGAAACTCCAGATTAGTAGCTTGAACCATTGTCCGTTCGACCATGAGCGGCTGATCGGCATCGTAATTAACTCGCACTAAGTCAGGACATAGCGTCACTCATTCTTCATTCATAGGATCCACACCACGTGGTCAGGTGTTGACTGGCTCCGCGAATGGCGAATTCTCAGATGGAAGTTTCACTCGTCTTGTGAAATAACTCTTCCTCTGAGCTACTTACGGAAGGTACGAGGATGATTGACTGGAAAAACCATTTTATGGGAAGAAATGTTGCACAAAATACCACTCGTTTCAAACTTCTTGCAGTCTATGCTCTCCTTGAGACGCACGACCCGCCAGTTTCAAGTTGTTTTCAAATGTAATTGGCTGTAGTTTGCCCACGCATTGGATTCAGTGGGAAAAACACAGAGTCTAAGTCAGTAAAACGTACATAAGGACGATAGACGACAATAACTGCAATGCGGCGGCAAAATGCCTGAGAACATATGGATTGGTGTGAAAGGCTAGTGTCTCAATGATTCACAAAAACAAAACTATGCTGACAGTTCATAGTCCAACGAAGAGAAACGATGCTTCAAACGCAGCTGAATAGAGAGCGGGAATAATCGGATACAGACAGTGGCTAGGCCATCATGTCCATACCAAAGCCATGAGTTCACACGAGAAAACCAATCCACTCAAGGATACACAATGTTCGGTTTTCGGTTCCCCAGAACTTGTGTGGTACATTCTAGGAAAACTCATGTGCCTAGTTGGTCGTAGGACCGGAAGGATTGGTGTTTTCTAGTCTTCTCCGATAAGAATTCCGACCAAAATATGCTTGAATAAGTAATTCGAGCTAGGAATTGGCCTTGGCAATGTTGCGGAATATATAAGAGCTGTCACAAGCGAATCAAATGGTGAACAACGTGTTTCCTGACATCCACTTCACAATGGAAACGGAGAACAACAAATTGGCGTTGCTAAATGTGCTCGTCACAAGGACAACAGGTGGCCAGCTGCAAACTGAAGTATACACGAAAGGAACGCACACAAACCAGATTCTGAACTACTTCAGCAACCATCCGAACTGTCACAAACGAAGCTGTGTTCAAACCCTATTCAAGCGGATCGAGACGCAATGCAACACAACAGAGTCGAAGACGAAAGAAGAACGGAGACTTTATCAAACATTCCAAAATAATGGTTACCAAAGGAACTTCATATGGAGATGTTTGCTTTACCAAAACAAACAGAACAAAGAAGAGTTACGCTTCTGGATATCAAAATCGCCGAGAAAATGACTGCAAGACATTTGCGACAAAATGGAATAACAGCCGCCTTCAAGCCTGTAAACACGTCGAGATGAACCCTCTCGAAATCAAAAAGAAGACTGGATGTAATGAAGAAGACGAACGTGATCTACAAACTTCAGTACAACGACTGAGACAAACACTATATTGGCTAGACTAGAAGAAAACTTACAACTAGAATACACGAACGCATGCTTGCCAGTAGAGGACATGACCCAATTTCATTTGTTTCAATTCACGAAGAGAGGGAAGAGCAAACTTTCAAATACCTGCTCACGCAAAAATAAAACAGGAACGGGAATATGCCGAGGCGTTGTACTCGACACAGGTCAATAAATAAACCAGTTGATATCGACTCAGTCTGTCAGCCGATACGAATAAAGCAATTACATGGTTACGGGACTCTGAACCATATGTGAAGTCAAACAACCTAACGACAACTAAGGGGTCAGTCCGATTAAAAGAAAGCTACTAAAAATAGAAGGTTATTCAATCAACCAACCAGGTGAAATGAAATCAGACCACAAAGCAAGAAGGAAGCGGGCTCAACCAAAACGGAGGAACACAACTGTCTAATTGAGGGCGCTCAAAGAATCAACCAGACGCAAGGAAATGAGATCAAAACGCAACCCAGAGTCCAAGCTGACCAACCAAATTACGCAATTCACCTCGGGAGCAACCACTCCCTTTGGTTATTAGATACTGTCTAGAAACATAAGCGCAGACAAGAGGAAAAATGTACCCACTCAACCCCGCACTGACGATGTCACCTCGATTGGTGAAAAAACATTTGCAACCCACTGCCAAGCTCAGTGAACAGACCAACAACCAAGGATTAGTCTTTACATAGTCCCAGTAGTTTGAAGAGACCAACACAAGCTGATCTTTTGTGGGAACGGCCTCTCTAAAAATTGACAACTATAATCGGTTTGCATCGACGCACAACGCATAAAAAAGAATAAAAACGTATCAAGCACCTGACCGGCCCCCGCTTCGATCACCCGTCGAAAACTAGTTTCCTTGTCACATCCCGGTCCAAATATGACACGCCAGTTTTTAAATGCCTTCCCGCCAGCCAGACGCCAATGCCGGGCGGCTCGTGCCAGCTCGCGCATCTGATTCGCTTGTTGACGTTGTTCATGTACTTTGGAATTGTTTGCATTGGGGCCGACAGCTAGCACGGCTGGACTGAGCTGCATCAGCAAAGGTTCCGTACCCGGACCACCCCATTCGAAATTACATTCGTCTACCCATCGAGATTCACGAAGACAGGCATCCAAGTAGGACTTGTGAAGGATCCACTTCCCCGTTGCCAGACAAATCAAATACTTTTCACTCCGAGCTAGACAAGAAGAGTTGGTACGGTTACGTTAAGAGAATCCAAGCAGATAAGTCCAGGTACAACAGTGAAGTACAAACGTATGGAAGTAAACCAGTTCTATATCCGGTTATTCTATCATACGAAAGGTTGTCAGCTTCTTCATCAAGCTTATCAAGAACGTAAATCAGTATAGTTGTTTCAAACAGAAATATAGCTCAAGCGTTTATCACTGCTAGCAAATAAGAACGTCGAGGTCTAGCAAGCTTTGTGGGAGCTACCGACATTTTTCGCTGGTGTTTGAGGCTTATCACGGAAACAAGACGGACAGACCGAGTCTCAAATGCAGTAATTCGCGAACACTGTAATCGTACATTGAAGCTCACCGTACGCGTTGAGGGCCATCGGCTACAGTCCCTGAACACAACCTTCATAAATACGAAGACAAGCGATCGATTATGCCGAGTGTCCCAGTCCAGTGTCAGGAATGGCGTTGCTTACTTGGATATCGATTAAACACCTGGATTACCACCGCTAGTCAAAGGTCGAAATCCAGGGACTGTGTCGTTAGAAATGAAATCAGTGATAGATGCGCCATAGTCGAGAATTCCCATGCGGTTCCTTCTGAATGAAATAGATGTGGAAAGTTTAGTAAGCATAAATCGCACTATAAGGTTCATGAGGTACGGTTCTGGGAGCAGTGTGCGGGAAGCTGACTGTGAGATAGAAATGACATAAGGTACTGTCCTGAACAGATACACAGCATTCACTTTAGAAAGACGACCCTCTGTGGAGGAACTGCTGTGTAGAAAACTCTACTGAATAACTCCTCAGAAAAGAAGTCTATTTTACGAGGAGCTGCCAATTAAGGTTGAGTAGTCTCAACCGCATGAGAAGTCAGGTTTCATATCGTGCACCAATATAGAAGAGTTGATGAGAACATCGAACTTAACCTAAAACCAGTAATTAGTATTGTCGAAGCGCTAAAAATAGTCGATTCGCGCTTTATAGTGAAGCTGAAAAGTGCGTTTTATTCTGAAATGGAAGAGGAAAATGAAGAACTGTTATAACCTATTGTTAAACAACGTGCAGTCTTCAAATGTGACTTACTCGGCGTATGGACTATGAGGTGTGTTGTGTGTTCGCTAATGGTCAATTGACTGTCCACCTCACCACCTAGTTGACTGACCACGTGCGCATAGTGATCACGTGCATCGTTGGGCAGACCACTGAACGAAATGACATAGCGCCGCGGTGGTTCTGGCTCGCGTGTCGCTGGGACATCTTTGGTAGCGGTTTGTGGTGGCACGGTAGTCAGTTTATCTTCGGTTATCAAACTGATTGATGAGGTGGGTCTAAGATGGGTAGGAAAATGCAGAGTAGTTTTTTTTAACGAGGTCTACACAACGTACCGGTTTCTCGTAGACAACGTCCATCATATTTGTTCGACTGAGTAATGTGAGGAAATGAGAAAACCTAGGGATTACATAGCAAAGGTGGGGAGAGACGAAAATGATTGATTTAAAAAGGTATAGAAGAGAAATCTTCATACCAATTCCTAAAAAAATAATTCAGACAATGGAGTCACGTTTTCCTATTTGGTGGGAGGAACGAATGGTTCGGCCTTAAGGACCACTCATCAGTGTTTGAAACGGACGATACCAAATGTGAAAACAAAAGGACATGCGTTGTCATCTCGTGCTATTTCTCACAAGCAGGGTACTCTATGTTCTGACTGTGACGTCTTAGGCCACATTATTAGCTTATGTTATTGGCCAAATAGTTTTGGTACCCCCACGTCAATTTCCCAAGTTGAGTATTCTAAGTTTAGATTTTCGCTAGGCAGACGACGTGAGAAAATAAAGTTATCATGTGAGCATGCACATCAGCAACTCGATTCGCATTACAAATACAGTGCAAGTATGGAAAATACCATTTTGGTGGGAGAACAGATAGCTTCAAAAGCATCAACACCATAGGAATGTAATCAACATCTCTCCAAAGGGCTTATTCAGGCCTATCGAATTGGTAATAAAAAACGTACCAAGCGGAAACTGCCCAACAAATCACAAAAAACCTGACTAACAAATTGAAGGTGAATCGTGCAACTGCAGAGAACACGGAAGCTAAGGTTGAACAAACTCGGATTCCGTGGACCGGCACTTGAAGTCTGAAGTGGTCAAATTTCGTTGTCATTCTTTATTAAATATGTATGGGAGACCATCACAGAACTTCTAGCAATAGATAGAGAATATCCTCCGAACAACGTAAAGTTTCGTTATTCGAACTTCGAGGGAAAGGTGATAGTTCAGGCAAAATTTTGGGGCACATTACTGTGCTGTTTACCAGTTCATAATATAACTCGCGATGAAAGCATATGGCCGAACCTTTTAAGTATAGTCTTATTCAAAGATGATTTAAACTTGTATCTGTTACCCATACAAAACACAGTAATCAAGCTACTACTGTGACACCACGGCCTATTCGTTATACGCACATATAGCGTAAGGAACAGGCAAAATGAAGAATGACGACCACCTGAATTGCTAATCGACTTTCATTAAACAGATGTGGTCCTCGCAAAAAATCAGTCACTTTTGTTCGGCCAGCAGCCAAATGGGAAGCACACCACTTCGTCTGGACCATTGTGTGAATATTTTTATTGAGCTTTTACTATAGATTTTCAAGCGTTGGAATTTCGTCGAAAGGGGTATTATTCCCACGCCTATCTAGTTGCAAAGTTTCAGGGTCCTGGGATTGAAGTTGTAAAGTTGTACTTGTGGGAAAAAGGAAGTGGCCGTTGGTTTGTGCACAGTGGTTGAGCACAACCACTGAAGCTCTGCTATGGTCGAGGCCACTTCATAAAAACGCATTGATGATGTCAGCTCGATTGATAGTGGAACATTTGCATTCAAGTTGCTCAGTTCGGCGAACAAACCAACGACCATCTACGCCAACGGAGCTACCAACATCCTCCTCAATATCAAATGGCGAAATGCTAGTTCACCTTGTCGAAATAAAGTTGGTTTAGCCCTAAAGTCCAGGCCTTGCAACCAGTCTGTAGTAAAACAGACTACAGAAATACAGCTCCCCGTTTGATAGCCGTTTAAGCTTGAAGATGGGGGCTGCCATGTGTTTCGATAGAGGAACAAGATATTTTCCAGACTACTCATGAGTAGGCAGGCTTCAGCACCGATATCGCGAACCTATTGAGCCTCTTGAGCTCCAATGGCGCTGCTTAAGCCCCATATTTTGAGTTATTCCTGCGACTGAGTTCACCCAATGGCTTGGAAACGAGAAGCACTATACACTTGTTTCACTCCTGTTGCGAGAATCGATCAATAGCAACAGTGTCCATTTTTCCTTACTGTTTGAGTCCTGGGCACAAGATGCTTTCGGTTCAGCAAAATAATTTCTTCAAGAGACCACCACAAGGAACGACGGTGCTTGAGCTTTCTCCTGAGACCTCACATGAAGTCACGACAGGCTAAGAACATGGTTCTGGACTCTATGAGTGAAGAACTCCTTCTGGAGAATTACTATACTTGCAAAGTAAAATCCTGCACGACGAACTTCAGTATCAATATACGACGTACAGAGCACTAATAGTAGGAAGTCTAGTCGAGTTTGTAGTAGCTGATAGCTAAACTGTAAACACCTAAGATCCCACTAAATGGCGTACAGTCATTTCTCTTCCAGAGGGACACAAATTCATTCAGGTTACTGTGACTGGAGTATGCGTTAAGCATCCCCATCCATTACCTGTCAAAGGGGGTGTAGCTCACCGGTTGTAAAACGAATCTTCAAAAGATTAGCGGTAACAACGAGAACGGGCAAAGCGAGAGCTCTTACGACCAAACAGAGCATTGACTCAGGCCCATGTAATCCTATTTGCTTTGAGGGTGTGGTACTCAGCCAGCCCCAGTGCTATCACAACATGGTCAGTGTCCATCCGCCAAACGTGTGTTGAAGAGAGTACAATGAGATACGGTATGCTGAGTTAGTGGATATTGCAAGGAAGCTGATATCGACCAGCTCAGGTAAGATTAAGGTAAGTTGTCAATGAATGTGCCCAGTATAGCCCAAGGGCTTTTTCCTCTTGGTTTCTGTTTTTAAATGTCTCATAGGTTTTTTTCTTCACCGCAGTTATGCGTACTCTATCGTTGATTACGATTATTGTTATCCCTCGAATCTGTGGTCATACTGAGCGTGTGAGCATACTGATGTGCACTGGTGCAACCACAAGGGACAAGATATATGTAGAATAAATGGCAGGTACTAGTAAGGATTTTCATCTCCATGAAAGTTGAAGACGATAAAATGGGGGTAAGTTTCCGTAAACACGATGTCCCGTTGATGCAGAAAGACGTTAAAAAAATGCATCGCGGGAACGAACATGATAGATCGGTTGACCAAGAAAACTCAAAAGGACTTGGGTTTCTGACAAGTCCAACTTGGCGTGACACTACTATTAAGTTTGAAAAAAATACTTCGACAGTTCTCTCTGTAAGAGATTCTTTTGGGTCCCATTGGGATCACATGTAATATCATCTTAGTCTGCAAAAGCACGCTTAACGTAAACTGGAGTGAGCAAATTTGGCGTTAAAAGGAACCAAACGGGAAACTTAAATAAGGAAAAAAAATATTGTGTTGACCCATTCCGGTCGACAGCGTTACCAAAGCATTGAATGACTTTAAATGTTGATCGGGTTAGCCGCAGAAATCAACCGATTGGCTGAATGGATGGGGGCTTAGTACAGCTCGCGGTAACTGAGCAACCGAGTAAAATTACCTTTTCATGCCACGCTCACGAGTTGCGATTGGCTCAATCCCCATGATACCCTGCCCCGGATTGGAAGGCATCGGCGAATGAGGTGCGCGATGCTGTTCCAATGATGGTGCAGACTGGTTGCTGAGTTCTGGTGATCGAGGAGGAGCATCCTCATATTTCCATCGAACCTGTGGTGAGAAGCGAATAAGTGGGGAATCATGGGGAGCGTAACTCAGCTGTGAGCGATTTGCCTTAGCCAAAATTGGTCGCCAAGAGGCAAACGAGAACTTCGGGGTCCCACTGTACAACAAACAACTTTTGTAGTCGATTGAATAGAACGAAGTGCAGTTCTTGAATTCAGATTTCAAGCGGGAGTCCAAGACTTAAGTACAAAATACTGTTGGGAAGGTATGAAACACCCCTAATTTGAGGGACTGATTATCGGAAAATTCGAGTCAAACATACAGCGGACACAAACTAAAATATGAAAATTTATTTGCTAAACGCCGTAAGGTTGTCCACAAATTCTTGGAACCATTCAATCTAGCAAATATATGTACAGTCAGTGTACCTAAAAAGTATTTCTTAATAAATCTCCTACAATTTTCTTCAGAAAGCGTGTAGCCTGTTCGAGTATAGCTGGGTGTCTGTCTCAACTGCTCCACTTAGTTCCGCTTATTTGCGATGATTGCTTAGGGCCTCATTCCACTTTTTTGGCCTTCTATACGTTCGACCTAATTCAAAAAGGTTTCGAATGATCTTCAGGTGCTCATCTAGACCCAGCTAATTTCAACAATAATAATTGGTATCAATCGAGGTATTGTTTCTTGCTATTTTTGAGTATAACGATACAACGAAACATATTATTCCTGACAATGGCCAACACTCACTGATGCTGTAAACTTTTACTTAATCCGCTCCTGATTTGCTTTGAAGCACCTCGATAACCTCTTCAGCGAGCGACTTACATTCCCGGATAGAAGCTTTCAGTGTAGTTGTACGTTAAACCGCAAAGTTCAAATTGTTTGTTACATTTTGTTCTGCTTTAAGTGGGTGAAAAGTAGTATATTTCGGATAACCTAGTGGGTGAAATAAGATCAAGTTTACAGATTTAACCACCGACTATTTGTATAGCAGTGGCTTACTGCCGTCTGTCAACAAAAATACGCTGTCTTGGGTTCGCTACTGTAGAACTTGCTCTGTGGAGATGATATATCGAAAAAACCGCGGAAATGACCGAACCTTATTCTTTTCATTGGGAGTCTCTTGAGATTAGGGTTGCTTATACAGAGTGTACAGTATTCTTATTGTAAAAAATGGAAATCGCTAAAATCATTTGTTTGGCGTGTCAATGTGTTGAAATTTCTGCTGATTCTTAATTATAGGTCACTTGCACCGCCTTACGCTTTGAAAAACCCATCCTCCGGCTGTTCTGACAGGGAGATAAACAAGCTTGTAAAGTAGCTTGGCATTAACCGGAGACTCAAGTGAAATTTGGTCGGATGTCTCGTTTATAAAATTTTTCGGCTCTGTTGTGTGTTTCATGTTCCAGTTGGAATGATATTCAAGATGTCGAAGTATTTTGTTGTATAGTACACTCTATTATGTAAACATATGTTATATTTTTTGGTACAAAAGAGGGATTCAGTTGATTTCCCGCTGCCCTCAGCTAGAACGAACTTAACTAGCAAATGAGTGTTCATTTTCGCGTACGCCGAATTTGATTCTTCAGTACGGAATGAGTTGACGGAAACTCGGAGACTAGGCCTACCTGGTGGGTCTCAAGAAGGGAGAAACCGTTAGTGGGCTGTCGAGACTTTTTATCAACCTTATGAATAGTGTCAGCTCATAAGTCTGATAATGGTTAAGAAAGCGCACCATGGTCGACCGTTTTTGAGGATTACAGGACCGTACTTTCCAGAGCCCTGAAAAAGCTATGGTTTTGTTGACCACTGTTGCTTTGTATGCTGAAGAAAACAAAAATCTAAAACGAAATTGGTCAAATGGTTCAATTAAGTGCGAAGCACTTAGATGGCTCGCCTTACTGCAGAGATGATTTCCGGTCATTTTGTGGTACACTGCTTTGATTTTTCGGAACAAAACCTTGTTCAGTAAATGTGTCTTCACTTTGTGCAGAAAGGACTAATCCAGGCCGAAATAATCTTTTAAAGAAAACAAGTGTTTTCAAGTGTTGGACAGTCTGCAGACCAACTAGTGCTGTAAAGCTTTTTCACCTTTATTGGGAATCATCGGTATTGTGTGTTCCACGAGCAGCGGGTGTCTCAAAACTAGTATTTGGTGTGAACATTCCAAATTTCAGTAGCTGAGCGCAATTCATCATCGGTCGTTCGAATGCATACTCGAAGCAATGACGCCCACTGCATGCCTAACGTAATGACATAACCGCTAGTATTTTGTGGATAATCACGTGAATCTGAGATTTCCAGGACGAGTTTCATCCTTCTGCTCCGTTGGTCCGTCAGGTTGGTTTGAAAAGCGACTGAGGCGGGTAGTAACAAACCCTTGTGGATGCAGTCTCTTGTGAACACGACTGTATTCAACCTTGATGGGCGAAGATATAAGTATTGGAGTTCCACTTGACTTTGGGGCCGTAAAGTACTTTCATAATGGAAGTTGCAAATTGCGAATAAATGAGCAAAGGGGTGGCTGAGGAAATTTCAGAAGCAGGGTGCGTTTATCGTTTATTCTACTCCCGTCATTCACTCATGACCATAAGGGCTACTGGAAGTGTGATGATGGTCGGAACGGGTTATTTTTTCAGAAAACCAATCCTGACGCTGACTGCCGCCCATCGGTCTAATTATAGTATGGATCTAGTTGGCGTAGCGAAATTGACAACCGTTCGCACGTTATTCCATACGAACTGACGTGTGGGAAAAACGACATGAAAGTACTATCAAGAGTTCCTACCATTAGAGATTGACCGGGTTGTGCTTTGTCCGTAGGGTTAGGTAGTGCTGCCGGAGAAGAAGGATCAGGCACCTCTGAGGGCAGGTTAGTTCCAGAACCCTGTTCCACAACAGCAAGATGTGTTGCGCGACGAGGATTTCGCCTAAGTCTCCGTGGTCCAGAACCAGCACCGTCTGCTAAAAAGGACACGGCACCTTCAACTTCACCGTGGGTGACATCATCAGATATCGGACTTCGCTTCCCCCTCACCTCCGAGCCACCCACGCCAGAAAGTGGAGCTTCCTCGTGTTGATCCAATTTTGACGTCACTCCCAAGACCAACTCCAAACGACGACTGACGTCACCCAGAAGATTCGAAGAGGCTGAAACGCAATGGATGATAGTGTCGTGTTTTCGAATGGTCACACGAGTTGAAAAACGCGACCAATGGAAAGGGAAAACTTTGGCTGCGAACATTAGCATGAAATCTCAAACCATAACCTTAGCCTACTAAGCGCTAACAGAGCCGAATTCTATTGGAAATTCTCACGCTCGTCTGACGAATCTCTATGGACTTCTTACGGGAAACGCGATCATTCGGTAATGGTTCCGATAATTTACAGTGAACGTACTTCAGCTTCAACTTTGGATTAAGAGGACGATACGACGTGCGGCGAACTTTGTAGACCACATTGAACGGCTGTGCTTATTTACCCCGCTAGCCTCGATTGGAGCCGAAGACATGCTGAGGATTGGTTTCCTTATTTCAAGGAAAAGCTAAAATTGTGCTGGTGTACACTCAGCTGACAGCTGTGTTCCCCAGAAAACATTGCAAATGCCCTGCGACACAGCAATCCTGGTCTAGAACAAACGGGTCCGACTCGCAGCTTCAGTAGTTACATTAACTACTGTCCGAATGACTAAGCTACCTCTTTTACACTACAGAATTTTACGCATTCACCTCCCGACTTTTGAAATGACAGAACGTCGTAATGAAAAGTACAGAGTTTATGCGGTGCTGAGGAAATCGCCACGAAATGTCAGGGGTCACAACTGGCTTGGGTAGTATAACAGAACGCTACATATGGCAAAGCGTGGCCTGCGGGGTCCACGGAGGCTGCACATCTCGAGGTGTTGTGAAGAAAAACAGCGATTTCCTTGCGGGAAAAATCCTCTCCCTGCACGACGGAACGATCTTGATTGGTATCATGGGCATTCCCTGCAAAGGGGACTCACCAGTCGAACTTAATTAACAAACGAAAAAGTAGAGGTTTGCTGAACGTTTCCTTCCAGACAATATCAGACAGACCATAAAGTCTACCTTCGACGGAAAATCACTGTTTGCTCGATTATACTTTATCTTTATAAGAATAATATACTATGAAAAAGCAAGTTAATGGGCGATCAGCTGGCTCAGAGAACGGCATGGTCTAGTCACGTAAATGAAATTACGACCAATTGAAATGAATGACTTACCAGTTCTGATTACTTTGCGTGGAGGCTCCCCGGGGGTTTCGAGCATGGGGCGTGAGCTTTCGATTGGAGGAAAATCTTTTTCGGGCTGGCGAGAAGAGCTCGCTTCACAAGAGGTCAGCCACCTGGGGTTCACAATGAATTTTCCGGCACTTCGAGCAGCCGTTACATCTGGATAAGGGTCTTGCTGTTCACCGGATTGATGATCCGAAGGAGGAGCTTGGCCAACAGTCTCATATTCGGCAATGATGTGTGTACATACCTGCAGCGAGATACACGGCGTACACACACTGGTGAACCAACCCAAATTCATTGCCATAATTCACAAAGTTCTCCATTTACTAACAGCGTATTCGAGCTCCGGACTGGTAGACTTTCACTCATCAAAGAAACGTTTAGGCTACCGACTTCATTTGTGAAAAAGTTCATGGGAGTGAAACTTTCAAGGTGAATCCCAGTGCTTTAAGCACGGAATTTATGTTTGCCCCACCTGTACTCTGAATGCTGTGTAATCCAACCAGCCAAGAACACTCAGCATTTCCACTTTGAGTCTAAGTGGGAGTACACGGACCGGAGGCTGTAAAACCACAGACCTTTGCAAATAGCAATATTTGTCTGGTTAATCCATCCTTAAACCCAAAAGCTCAGGCTAAATTCCACTCTATTATAAGTCTGAGTACGCTGTACACAATCCACTGTGTAAGAAAATTTATCACCAGAATGCGGAAGGAGAACAGAGGTGTGTGGATTGAACAAAAGGAATGCTACCCTAAGGATGAATGTGCTGGATAATGGATTAATAAAATAGGACTTACTAGTGGGTCATAAATCCATTTAAAGTCCCCACCAAGTTGCCTGGTAATGCCGTTTAGTTCAACTTGTCGTGAACTCAAATGCTTTGCCACACAAATGACAACGCCTCTCAAGGGCGCTGCATCAGGTTCTTCATCTGAAGTGCATATGAAATGACCGAACAGCTAATGGTTAGAATTGGATTATTAGAGGAAAACGAGAACATATACTCCTTGGTGCAAAATAAATTCTTAGTGTGGCTAGTCATAGACTAGGGTAAGAACGTTAAGCCAATCTTTTCGTCAATTTAGTGGGATTTCCTACTCTCACATAAATGGCTGACCCATTTGTCAACCTTTTCAGTCTGTAAAATATTGTTATAGGTTCAGGAAATAAACATACTGACAATAAACTTAGGCGAACAGAACCCACAAAGTAATAATGAACGGTGTATCTCAAGAGAACATCAAAGTTTTTCTAAGCAGAATTCAAATTGAAGAATACAAGAGCGAGGAAAAATCTGTTTCATGTCCAGCTCTGAGAAGTATTACCCCTAGCCAACTCCAACCATCATGTTCCCGTCAAAGCCAATTAATGCCTATTCACTTTCAGGGAAAATCAATCGGTTTTCGTGATAAGTAACCATTGTCAAACCATGCACGCCAAAAGTTGCAACGTAAACGATTCGTTGGCAGCTTGAGAACGCAATGGCTATCGCGGTCAGACGAAGTTAGTCAGATAAACTACTCGCGATCTATAGCATTCACACGAAACGCAAAAGGTCTGTGAAGCTTGGACAGTCAAAACAAAGACCAAAACTAATTAAAGTAGGGAAGCACAAATATCAAAGCTACAGTCGAGCTGCAGTCGGACATTGCGTACAAGTCGGATTCAATGTTGAGTGAAATTCATTGATCCACATAAATCAGAGCTGGCGTACTGTGACTGAACTGCGACTGAACTTCAGTGACAAAGACAGATTACGCCACACTCTCATTCCTTCTGTGTAACTAAACGGATAAAACAGACATAATTTAAAGACAAAAGCTGCTTCTGTACGTTTGACAAGCATGTCACCTCATGAACGTAAAGATTCATGTTTTCTTATAACCCTCATTCCTCGGACATTCGAAAGTGGTTATGTTCTGTTCGGAAAATGACCGTGCGCAGAATGCGGAAGAGTTTAAGGTCTGACTCCATTCATGTGTTCGAGTGAGTTCGGTACAAGGTGAGAATTTCGTAAGAGACTCGTGAACTGCGTAAGCTACACAGTTACGCCTATCACCAAGCTCTACTTCGGACCTTACACTCAATTGCGGATAGAAATATGATACGCCCATTTTACCAACCATCATTCGAAATGGCAGGGATGAATAAGGAAAACTGCATTTGAAGCATAGAAAATCGGGGAAAGGGTCCGCGTCCGTGTTCAAATTGCTTTCCAGTTCCTCAGCTTATTTATAAAAATCCGCCTATGGATCCGCCTTTCCCGCACACGCGGATTCACCTAATTCAGCGCACATAAAGTGCCCATGATACCAATCAGATGGCCACACAAAATTCAATCTTTTTCTCCTTAACAAAACAATTTCAACTGGCTTCTGAGCTCAGATAGCTGTTCCTTCCTCGTGATAATCCTTCGGGCATTTGTAAGAAAAGTAGCTGTTTGTATACAACCGCCTGGAAGTGCTACGTTCAGTTCATCTATTTCAAACAAATTAACGAATCAAACCGTTAAGTCTGAGATAATTTCAAATGCAAGCAGAAAAGAGGAGGCTGAGTGTGACGAACGACCGCATAGTGAATATCTTTTGCTTCTGAGGCTCATCCCTGCACTTGTAGTTGAAATCCAAGTTCCGATCCAAATGTATGGATTGCTCTGGCCGCGAGTGCTCACAAAATGTACATCACGGTCACCCATGATTCTGAGATTTCTTTCAAAACTGCACGCACGCTTGGCCGAATCAACTTATGACAGTATCCAATGATTTGGAAATGTTCTTGGCAATTTTGTATATTTTGTTGTGCACATTCACCTTAACATGAGTCGTAGAACAGTGATAGCCTTACTGTCCAAAATGCATGGACGCATCAGCAACTCACAACAACTCACATCAACAGGTTATAACAGCTGATGACGGGACATGGACGACGTACTTGCAGTTGGTTCCAATCCACGGTCGAAACTGAAATCGACGTTACTCCTGTAACAAGCCATAAATCTCATCTTGATGCTCTTGAAATTACCCCAACCTCCCAGGTTGGGAAAATCCGATCTGTCAGAATCACCTGAGTGCTGTATGCCGTTTTATTTATCGAGTGCCAGTTAGGATGACTGATACGACATAGGAAGAACTTGACGTTCGTTAGGAAGCCCACAAGAACCGTAGCTATCGAACCACGACGACTTCGACCCATTTTTATGGAAAAATTTACTTGTGTCAGATGCGAAAACTTAGTAATTAGTCCACTTTAGTGAGAATATCCAACAGAACCAACGCAGGCATAACTAACAGAGTAACTCTTAAGAAAAGTTAAGCTACATGTTATCTGAGCTTACCAATTCCCCTTTTTAAGGTGGGCAATAACATTCTGCACGGTATTCCAATAGATAAGTCAACGAGTAAGTGGTTTGGTGAGCATGCTGTCTTACTCGAATATAATTAGGAGAAAGAGAGATATTTCAGCAAACACCAAAAGGAGATGTGGTTATAGTGCATCTAACAATTCTGCTGAGACACAGGGAAACCCGACCAGCACGTGCATGCGTTAGCATAATCGGTCGCTCAGCAAACGAGACAGTTTGTGGCCGGGCTTGAATCTTTTAGTTTCTCAGGTCAGAAGGTCGACTCAGGAAACGTCCCGAACAGAGAGACAATCCTTGGGGAGAACAATAAAAGCAGTAATTGTAACACTTACAAGAGAGGTCGAGCTTGCGCTTCGGAAGTGCTGCAGTTCTCGCAACGGCATTCTTCAGACACTTTGCCACTTGTTCTGATAATGGTGGAGAAGGTCGCGGGAAGTTGTCAAGAGAATCTTTAGAGCTATTACCTATGTCTGTCTGTAGGTTGTTACAAACCCAGTCAGGAGTGCGGAGTGTGCCGAGTAATGAGTCAGATCCAGAAGCTTTATGGCCTGAAGCTGGAGTAGATACGTGTGGTTTATCATGTGGTTCACTAGGCTGAATTTGTTGTGTGTTTGCTTGGATTTCTTTCAGGACTCTTTCTGTTTGCAGCAAGTTGCCTGACTGAGCGTTGGTTGGGTTGGAAGTTGCAACTTGAGTCTGAGTGTCCCCACTGGGGTTCTGGACGGGAAAATCAAGCTCTCTGACCTTCATCCACCGTTCTGCGCAAGCATATAGCCAAGAACGACTCACAGTTGGTATACCCCACGACTGGGCAGCAGGCCATTTTCGTCCGTCCGGCTTGGCAGAAACCAAATGGGTACTTGCCGCCAGGTTTCTTGAAGGTACTGGTTTGCGAAGAAAGCACTCTTGTACAAGAGCTCCAAGGCATTGGGCATATGCGGTGAGCAACGAACGGTCTCTCCCGACAAAACCACTCAGTGAAATGACACATTCCTCCAATGGAGGTGCTCCTGTACGTTCTATCGGCACAAACGCTGGTTCTTTTAGTAGGTCATCCACTTGTAAACCTGATTCAGCTATACAATGTTCAATCCAAGGTGCGGTCACGAGCATGCAGCTTTTCGGGAGCTTTGGGAGTGAACTCACAAAGAATGGTGCCACCAAAAAATCGACATTATGCGGTGAGTCCACAACACGTCCACCAGAAGAACATATTGATTTTCTAAGCTCTTCTCGTATTTTGGCAGACAGTTCATCATGCAGTAAAAAGGATAGGCCGGAAAAAAACCCATCACCATTGACAGTGGTAGAGCCGTTGGCAACAGTGATATCCGTATTGGTTGCGTCAGGAAGAGTTTTATTATTCGAAATGGTCGGTTTTAAATTTTGAGAGCCAGTCGTAAAGTCATCCATATCTGCAAGCCCACCAGATCCGAAGTATTGGTTGATCAGCTGCAAGTCTTCTGTGTCAACAATCCGTTTTGGCTCTTCGTCTGCGGGGACCACAGTTGTTCTATCTTCAGCATCTTCCGTCAGAGGGATAAGATAATTTGTCTCTGACAGTCGTTGTCCGGACTCTTTGCAGGCCACCAACCAAGAACCTTTGACATAAAGCATATCTTTTTCTCTTGTTTGCAGTAATGTAGTTGCGTTTGTAGCACTCCCAACAAGGACATGGGTTACAGCTTCTGATACTTGATCTGGAAGCTCTGTGCAAAGGTTGCCACCCAATTCTCCAACAAGTTTTGAAAATAAAACACTTTCTTCCCTAGTGCAGCCGAACAAGGTGAACACACAATTGCTAAGTATCAAAGGCACACGTGGGACAGGTTTCGGTCGTAGGAAGCTTTCCGCATGTTGATGGTCACTGTGGGTCTCATCAATTCGAGTGGACGCGTTATTCACATGACTGATCACAGATATGTTGTCGAACGAGAAGGAGCGTTTGTTAGCATCACCAACAGGCGTGGATGAAGTTTCACAAGATTCAGATACACGATAATCTTCTTCATCCAATGCGTAACCCTTGTTAACAGAATCCACGAGCCACCGCAAGCTTACTGTCTGAATTTTCCACTTTTTTGCGTGTGAATATTTCAACCCAACTGCTTGCTTGATAATCAGATGTGTTGTTTCACCGACTTTCATAACGCCAGAGTAACGGCCTCCATGCTTTAAAACCAAATCGGATACCTCTTTTCGCTCTTCTGCTGATAACCCAGACACACAAATTACGAGCTGAGAGAAAACGGGGACGCGATAACGTTCCGTGTATGCAGGAAGCATCATGTCGATTGGATCCTGAATAGAGGAGAGCCTCCAAGCTTCACTAATCCACGAAGGAAGCAGAATATGCAAGCCACGACTAGCGCCAACCAAATATTTCTTGGATCCTACTTTTGGAGTTATGACCACGTTCACACCATCGAAGAGATCACGTGATGCCTGTCCATGCAGCATCTGAATCGAACGAAGCAAATATTCTCGTTCAGACCCAGTTACCGAAGTGACCGTGGCGATCGCACCCATAAGGGCTGTTGAGAATAGTGGGTAGGATACTTTTGGTAACGCTTTGTTTTCACGAACATAGTGCAGGATTATCTGTGGTCCATAGATTGCTGCTCCCATCGACCGCAGATGTTCGAAGCATTCACCTTCGAATCGACAGAACACAAACGAGGTGCGTTTTGGAAGCTGCTTTGGATAACGGTTCATTATTTCCACTTCGTCCAGGCGCTTTGTTGTGAGGTTCTCGTAAGAAGAGACAGCATCAAAAGCAGCGGATAGTAGTGGCGTCGCATGATCATTTACAAATACGATTTCAAATTTGTCTCCTTCCATTTGAACGTAACACCAGAACAAGATGAATGGGGCACGTAAAGAAGAGAAGCAGGAATTACTGATTTCCACGTAGGCTGTAATCAAAATACAGGTTATCGTCAGTGGATAATGATACATATTAAACAATAGCAAAGAGTGAGCAAACAACCAAGGACACTGAAGGAAATGTTAACCTACTATTCATTATTGAGTCATAACTGAGTCAACAGTGTGCGACAACGGTCAGATTAGACAAAGGAAAGTACGTTCTGTGTATATATTATTCCTAACAGTACGACGGTTAGGATGCCTCAGATGTCCCTCCAATTGCCGAGCAGGTTACAGAATAGTGAAGTGACGGAGAGGTCTGTTGTAAAGTGACAGCCATGGACTACGATAAAGGAGAAGCCCAGAATAAAACAGCAGCTAGGCTAACATAGATAGATCGAACATTTGCAAACAACAATAAAACATAATCGAGGTTCCAGATATTATCATCACCATCATGCAGGTATTAACCTGAATCTCAGAAAGTTGAAGTAGTATGAATTCGAATAATTCTATGAGAACTCTGAATGCACGTGGATTTGAAGGGAATGAACATGAAAAAATTACGCTTAAGGGGTAAAAACTTGAAAATTGATATTCGAAAGAGAGATTCAGTCAGTTCATAGCCGTTCTTCCCGTACATAGATGCAACTGACTGAGGCGGAATTTTTTGCACTGTGCATTGTCTTACCCGAATTTCGAAGTGCAGAGGTGACTTGTCACAGATCCTAGGTCACGTGTTAGCCAGCCAATCTTCAAAATATTTGTATGATTCCTTGGTCCCCATCGATTCTCCTGATCAGTCTATTACCTGTACCACTTCATTGCCACTGTCCCTCACAAACATACGAGTTTTTTGGTGCCATTCATCTTCTAACTGGGGCTGCATGCAACAATTTTTCGGCTTCCATATATGAGAATACTCAACCTTTCTAAATCTGGCTCGAGATAGCTCATTGGTTAAGACGCCAGCCTACGGACCGGAAGGTACGTGGCTCGAACCCAACCTCAGTATCTCGACCGCTCCTGTCTAGGCTTGGTCAACCTGACAGTACCCCAGCCCTCGTGCCTCCTTTCGTTGGCATAATAATAACAATAGCAATATAATTGTTCGGCTATAAAACCCCTTCGGTGCCTAGCTGCCATGACACCCGAAGGAAGCATGGCAGCTAGGCACCGAAAGGGGGCTACAGCTGAACGATTCACTTTTTTAACGCCGGAAACCCTCATCCCTGAAATGGTCCAAATATGCATGTTTTCGTGGCTATACGAACCGAATACAAACATCGGTGTTCCAACTCATCCCCTTAACCTCGTTCGAGTTGTTTTGTCGCTGGTTTGGAGTCACAGGGAGTCAAATCTGGAATGGGGGAGCGAAATGGCTCAAAGGGTTAGAGCGCGAATTTACTGACCGAAAGGTCCATGGTTCGAACCCGACCTCTGCCTCTCCACTTTCCCTGTCTAGGCTTGGGCAACCTGACAGTATCCCAGTCCTCGTGCTTCCCTCGGATGGCATGGCAGCTAGGCACCGAAAGGGTGTTACAGCTGAACAGTAAATATGGGATGACTGGGGACCAAAATTATGTCGAGGACAGAAACAAGGCATCTGGTACCAAGAAATATAAATCACAGAGCTGTCAGAGGTGACAGTCGGAGAGGAATTGAGGAAAAACTTGCATTGTTAATATCACCGAGTTGGTCTGAGCTTCTTTTAGGAGTGCAAAATTTGGTGAGTGACGGCGACCGCAGTGAGCTTGCCTCTTTCGTTCAGGAGGTTGATGCAGTTGCTGCAGATGCAACTCCCTACGAAGATGGGAGTCTACAGTAGATAATTTATCGTGTATATGGTGGGGTGGCATGGAAAGACAGCACTGAGAACTAGAGACAGGTGTAAGAGGTTGTGGAATAGAGGTGCAGAGTGGGCACACCTGTGTTGCGGGGTGACGCTTGGGGAAAGCCCAAGGGATTGTTCCAGGAACTATGGATTGGGTTTTCAGTCTGAATGATTTCCTAGATGCATACCGTTTGTCAATGATCCCGAACTAGCCAAATAGGGCGGATTTGTGGATGGTACTCTGAGGACGTTTTTAGGACCGCAAGACGTGCAATTGAGGCTGAGTGAGAGGTGGGCGACTGGCGGTAGAAGCAGTAACTCAATATTCGTTAAACGGGAAGGAGCATGTATTTTGAGCGAGCAATTTTGGGACCGGAATTTCCCCCAGATACCCGCAGACGTCGAATTTTCCGTCGAGTATCGTATCCATCACGACAATTAGGTTAATTCATTTTGGACGCCGATATATAGCCACCCAATTGACTATCATAACACTGTGAGTCGGTAGCACGGTCACACTGAGATTTCATTACGTAGCTTTTCAACAGAGACCAATCTATGCTGAAAAGTCTAGACGCACTATACAACTGTTTCGTCCTTCTTTGAAGTCATCAGCAGTGCGCGTCTCAAAAAACTAAGAGGGTTTCGAACTCGCGACCTACCGGCTAATGGGTAGCGAAAAGTGGCTATAGCTAATGTCTCCCTTCTTCATCTTTCACATGGTTTTTCTTCTCCTTCATTGTCACCATTGAGAGCAATGCCAGATGAGAACACCGGTGCTTCCTTATCCTAAACCAAGCCAATTCAATTCAATAAAGCCTTATATACGAAAGAGGGGAGGAGTAGGGATGGGATAGGAATTTAGGGTTAGTCTACCACAACCATCCGAGGATGGAACACCTCCAGCCCTCAGACAATCTGGATAGAAATTGACAGCATGAATGCCACTAACGCCAGTTAGCCGCCACATCGTTCAATGTCTCCAGTCAATCACAGAGGGGTCACGTGGACCAGATACTGGAGGGCGAACAATGTCGACTGCACCCAACAGTTTCGTAAAATCTTTTGTTCCCCTCTACCATGTAAAATTCTGTCCACTCTAGGTTTCCGTCACTCCGAACTATGTATGGTAAACAGCGCTTGTCTCTGCGGGCGGAAACTCGGCACGCCTAAGCCATGGTCGAGCTACCTTAGCTTGCAGTGCTGGATGCCTTCTTTGAGCGAAGTATCTTCTGGTTCACCAAAAACCCGTCTCCTGATCACCTCGTTGTGAATCCGTCAGTTCCGGCCGATTCCAGCTCCAGTTCTGAGAAATCCGTAGCAAAAATCCTGAAAATGTTTCATATTCTCCGCCAAAAGTCGTCGTAGTCGTTCAGCTGTAACACATCCTTTCGGTGCCTAGCTGCCATGCCACCCAAAGGAAGCACGAGGGCTGGGATACTGCCAGGTTGCCCAAGCCTAGACAGAGGAAGTCGAGAGGCAGAGGTCGGACTCGAACTGCGGACCTTCCTATCAGTAAATTCGCGCTCCAACCACTGACCTACATCGCCCCCCTAATTAAAAAAAGCATTTTTTTCAATTAAATCAGGGTCCGAGAGCCCCTCACTGACTGAGCGAGATGTGCGCATCTTGCGCTCCCTTGAAAAGCGCAACGAGAAGCAACGAGCGAGTGCGGATCCGAATCAACATAGTTATTCCAGAACGAGTAACAGTCAGTAACTCACCCACGCTACCTATGGCTACTGGTGACGTGGTCTATCTGGGCTGGAGGTTAACTAGCATGCAAGGAGTGCCACTATGTGGTCAAGAGCATCCGACTGGTTCGGAGCTTAGTACTGCGCAGAAACAGTCCATGGTCAGCACATAACTGCAGTAGGCGTTCGCCATTGTCCGTGATTCTCGATTCCAGTCCTAGACGACCATTCAATTAAGCCTCTACAGCGTCAATTTTACATACTTGCGCATCCGTATCCCCGGCAGCCACAATATCTGAGCCCATATCCGTCCGTAATAAGGCATTCAAAGCATCGTGAAATCTGTTTTTGAATGTATCAGAGATATAGTCTGTTGGGACGTAAGCGAATACGATGAACAGGTAGGGACTATCGGTGCGTTTAGGTGACACTCTAAGGGACGTTGCCAAACGAACAGCAGAGGCGACTATCAACGCGAACCATTGAACCGGAGATCCTTTAGCTAGGTGGCTTAGCACGAAACCAAACTCGACAGAGCCAGTAGCAGCGGTTTCCGGACCACCAGAGGTGCGCAACCAGAACTGAACGGAAACCGATAGGGATGTCAGTTCAACATATGTACTTGAGTCCTGAATCCTTGTTTCCAACAGACAGCACGCATTATTAGCAAAGTCTATCGTATTTGCAAGAGTTGTCTGTTGTCCTGCTTGTTTATGAGTAAGAACGTCAAAGGCCACCAGATAAACTGAGCGATTGGGTTTGAAGAATGATTTCGAGGCTTTTGTGGCCGTAGCGACCGACAAATTGTAGATACTGCAGCTGACAGCAATGGGTGGCGGACAGACCTATCAGTCCCTTAAGAATGGACCTGCGGAGATGCCGCTAGCAACAGCGTAATGAGGGAGAGAAGAGCGAACATATGGAAGAGGAAGAGGGGATACGCTAGCAGTGGCCTGTTTTCACCTGTATGTCCTGCTGTATGTAGAAAATAAGGTGACTCAGCTGATGGCACCACGCGACAGCCGACGTAGCATAAGATTATTGGTAGGCGCGCAATTCATGGTTGTACGTGGGCTGGGATACTGCCAGGGCGTCAAAACCTAGACGGACGATTAAAATCCTTGATTAAAGCGTTTGGGTCAAAAGCCTAGTCTCAGGGCAGCAGCGGGTGGTATGAGACGGTCAAAGCAGCTTATACTTTTTAAGAAGCGTCACCACACATGTTCCAATCCTCGACTTGGGGGATTAGGAGACTGTATTAGACAGATCTCTACCGATTGACAAACCTGGTATAAGAGGACCTTTGAACGTTGCATGTACAATCATTGATGCGATCATGGAAGACTCACTATCAGCCTCTAATGCCTGTGGAGTCGAAGTGCTCCCAGGGCGTCCGCGCACAGATATCGAGTATGCAGACGACATAGCTCTTCTTGGATCCGACTCCGTGGTAATGCAAAGAATATTAAATAATCTAACTAATTCCGCCTCACGGTTCGGCATGCGCTTCACACCTGCAAAGTGTAAAGTGCTAGTGCAAGACTGGGTGGGCCCGAACCCTAGCCTAGTGCTTGCGGGTGAACCGATTGAGGTAGTAGACAAATTTGTCTACCTGGGCAGCTGTATTAGTCCCGGTGGTCTCGCGAAAGATGATATTTCCATCCGAATTGGGAAGGCCCGAGCAGCTTTTGTGAACCTGCGTCACCTGTGGCGTAGGCGTGACATCAGCTTATCCGTCAAGGGTCGAGTTTATAATGCTGCGGTGCGCTCCGTATTACTATACGGATCAGAAACCTGGCCGCTGCGCGCCGAGGACGTCAAACGACTTTCAGTGTTTGACCACCGATGTCTCCGGAGCATTGCCCGAATCTGGTGGGAACACCGGATCAGCAATGCTGAAGTACGTCGAATGGTATTCGGGAGGAATAACTCACCCTCGATAGATGAACTGATCACACTGCATAGGTTGCGCTGGCTTGGCCACGTGCTGCGCATGCCAGTCGACCGACTTCCTCGAAGGGTTCTTTTCGCACAACCACGTGAAGGGTGGAAGAGAGCCAGAGGCGGTCAAACAATGACTTGGCAGCGAAGTATAAAAGCCATTACCAGCAAACTCAGCTGCGCTGGTCACTGCCGTCTTCCTGGATGGGGACCCCGAGACGGGCCACATCAATGGTTAGAGACATTGTCAGACATGGCCCAATCGCGCCCTCAATGGCGCTCATGCATCCAAGCTATTGCCTTCAATGCATAACCCCCTTCCCAATTCCCCGACGTAACAGCCCATTGACAGTGGTGCATTTACGCAGCTCGCGCCTCCAATGCGCAGCTACCTACCTCACCTCCCCAAATCATTGGCGGACGAAACTGTGGCAGCTACAACCACTGTACGACAAGTACACGGTTTCTTACAGCTGATGATGTGATGATGATGCATGTACAATCCCCAGTATAGCTCAATGGGTTATGGAGGTGCACAAACCGTCAATTGTGGTGTCTTCTCTTCGTGAAAACCATTATTAATAATGTCCTTGTGGTCTCACCTGTAACAAATCACCAAGTCAGGACGTGGTAAGAATGGTAAAGGACGCGGCAAAGAAGCGAAGCGCAATCGCAAGGTTCTCCTGGAGAATATCCAGAGGATCACCAAACTCGCCAGTAGCCATCTTATTCGCCGAGGTGGTGTGAAGCGTACCCATGGTTTGATCTACGAGAAAAACCGCGGTGTTGCTGAGGTGTTACTCAAGAACTATTAAGAAAACGCTTCTTTTGGATTCACCCGTCGAAACTGACAACCCCAATCGTCTTGAACCGGTCTTGGCCGCGGCATCTGTGTGTCAGTTGGCACCGACGTTTACGCCAGGTTCATTTGGTTGCCTTTAATGTTGTCCGAGATAGCTCAGTAGTTAAGGCGCTAGCTTACGGATCGGAAGGTCCGTGGTTCGAACCCCACCTCAGCATCCCGACTGCTCCTGCCTAGGCTTTGGCAACCTGGCGTTATCAGAACTCTCGGACCTCCTTCCGTTGACATGGCAGCTAGGCACCGAAAGAGTACTACAGCTAAACGTTTTTTTATGTTCGCACTTCGAAGCAAGCGGGACAATAGAATGCTCTTGCTCGCAAACTGGACCCTCTTGAAATTGACGTATTCTGCGTATCAGAAACGAGAAGTCAAGATCCAAGTACAGCCGCTGGGCTGTTTGCCTCACCACTCTCTTGTCATCCTAGGAAACGTACCTCGGGTGATCTGGAGACAACTGAGACGGCCTGTGCATGGGTCCGCATCCTTCTAAATCACTGGTCGGTAGGGTCTTGCTTACCTGGATATTCGATGGTAGTCGCCTTTGTGCAGTTCATCTGGCAAAACTTGAGGGAAATGTCTGCTTATGTTCCGTCAAAGACCATTTTCAAAACATCCTGATTGATCAGTTGCGGCGCACTGAAAGCTCAGATACCATAATGGTCTCCGGGGTTTTGAATACACAAATGGGTATGCTTAGCGCATGAGATTCAACTGGACGGTGGACTTGAATTGGACTTGGTACGTAGAGACCAAGTCGAACGACCGTCCCATCCATGTGCTGGACGCAGGAATAGCGTGCCGGTCACAGACGCAAATTAATCACATCGTCATCACTTACGAATGGCGGGATCAGCAAGTGACTGTTGTCTCTTTGGGGCACTTGTCTATTCTGATCAATCACCCGTTGGGGGTCTCTTCTCTCTTCACTTTTCGAGGATTACAGTCCGTGGAAAAAAATCGTTCAGCTGTAGCACCCTTTCGGTGCCTTACTGACATGCCACCAGAAGGTTGCATGAGGACTGGAATACTGCCAGGTTGGCCAAGCCTAGACAGGGGAAGTCGAGAGGCAGAGGTCGGGTTCGAATCATGAACCTTCCAGTCAGTAAATTCGCGCTCTAACCAGCTGGGCCATCTCTCGTCGGTGGAAAACTCGCTTAGCAACTGAGGCACGTAGACCCCGAATTTAAACGACCTTATCAGCGCTATCTCTTAGCTGATCCAACCTATGGTGTCAATTCGCACTGGAATGAGATCGCCACGTCCTTGCAAAATGTCGGGAGGGCACCACCAGCTTCAACCAAGCACTAGACATCGGACAGAACATCGGGACTGCTAGAGTATCGTATAGATGTTCCCACCGGTTCCAAGTATAAGTGAATTATCAAACGCCAATTCGAAATCAGCATGCGCGTCGACTATGAGGTCTGGTGGACATGGAAGGGTGAGAAAGTGGAAGAGGCGAAACACATAGGGAATACCTGAGGATTATTTCGGCTTATCCATGTGGTTAGTTCCCAAAAACTGCCTGTGAGCGGACACATAAGAAACCAAACTGGCGCCACCATCTTCAATAAAGACGCATCGACTACTGGACCGAGCAACTCGAGCTGCTGAACGATGAACACAGAGCGCTCCTCAGCCTGGGATGTCTATGACCGCATATCTTCTCCCAAACTCCACGGAGATGGAGGCCGGGGCGGCCTCTTTATCAAATTATTCAAGGATTACAGTCAGATTCTCAGTCAGCGCTTGTCTGATTCACTCATCTCCATGTGGAAAAAATATGACCCCAGATACCTGGGAGACTAGGTGACAGTATTTGTTTTCAAAAAGAATTCGCAGTGAACGCGGCGATCACACGGGAATCAGCTTGACTCCAGATGTAAGGAGACTTTTAGCGTTCTTTTTCTTCGTGGCGTCCTGAGAGCCATTGAGAAAGCTGAATTTTGGTCTGGTAGAAGTTGCTTCATACGCGGTCAGGTGTTTGAACGCCATACGTGTAAGCGATCCATGACCTTAATACTCCTGAGTACAAACTGCATGTCGAAACAAGCAATCACCTCCGATATTATGCTTAGAATAGCTTGTGCGTCAAACAACAGAACTATATCAGAATCAAAATCCATTTCTGTTGAGACTTGCTGAACGGTCACGCAACTGTGTCGGTCCTTGGCTTCCTGCTCCACCCACTATGGTGTATCAAAAGGTATGGTAGCTTAAGACAGCCCTTTATGGAGATAAAGGAAGATAATTACAACCGTATTTATGGGGTTATCACAGAATGTTTCGCAAGGTCGTGTAAGAATCCCAGTGAGGGGGCGAGGAGCATCGAAGTAAAGATGCTCGATCCAGATTGGCTGACATTCTGATCAATCAGGGCATGGTTTCGTTTAGTCCGTAGCCCGCAAGTGACGAGTCCGTCCAATTGACGCTATGTTCGGTTATTGGGAGCGGTTGGCCTCCGGACAAGTTCCGGCACTCTTCCTTCAGGTGTGACTTGGACACCCAGAATCACTGTCACTCGGAGGGTATGCTCAAGGATAGTGTCGATGACAAAACTGAACAGAAATCAGGCAGGTGGAAGGCCTGGCAAAGGCAAATAGTTGTGGGGACACTTTCTGATGGCTCATTGTAAATCTTAACACGAGCAGAATCACGGGAAATACACTGGCAAAACCCAAAGATATTCCTCGTTGGTCGAGTGCATGTAGTTGGTAGTGCATGTAGCCCCTCGAGTCCTCCGGAAGATGACCACTTCCTCATACGAACCCTTGGGCAACTCTCCTCCAGCTACCACTTCACTCATCTCCTGCTGGTAGGTGACTTCAACGCTCCAAAGGCCCCCTGGACGGAGCTCCAGTGCGTCGGATCAAGCGGACCTTTTGCAGCGGCGTTGACCGAAGTCGTTCAACAGAGCGCTTGGACTCAACATGTCATTGCACCCACCAGATAACGCGCAGGTCACATATCATCCCCACAGGGTCTAGATGTCACTGGCGAAAGTCGTTTCGTTGATCAAGAAGAACTTCTACACTGGATTAGGGCTATCATGCCAGATAGGACAGTCACAGTGAACTTTCTCCTTGTGGCTCAGCTCTCAGCCCTCAGTTTTAGGAATATTTCCTTTTTTCCTCTAAATCAACGTCCTCGCAGATATACCTTCAAAACCATGTATACGATTGCGGGATGACTTGAAGTCTTGAAATTCCAAAACTAGCACACTCCGAATGGATGTAGACGCTGCGAAGCATTGGTTACTGATGATTGCATCTTTACACACAATACACACAAAAGTCTATTTTTTCATGAGCTTCAATGTGTGGACGTCCCATTCTTTTTAGGAATCGGCTGCTCACCACCTTACCATGCCTGTCTTCGATAGCTGAAACGCAAGTTCAAGCTCAACAAGCAGGATTTCGACCCGCTTGCTGGTTCATTGGCCATACCCTCGCCCGGAAGAACAGAAATGTGCTGTTCAAATACATGCGACATCGCCGAAGAAACAAGCCATCCGCGTTCTCCCTGAGGGACAGGAACGGGAACCCACGAGTGACCCAATAGTGGTATCTGAGTTCTACAGAGATCACTATGCAGGTCTGTATTCAGTCCCAGCGTCCTCGTCACATCCAACCTTGTCAAGGCGTACCTACGAACGGCCTCTAACCGACTTGGTATTCACGGTGGAGGACATTCGTCAACTCCTGCACAAGATCAACCCATTCTGCGCGTTGGGGCCCGACGAAGTCCACCGGATCCTGAAGGAAACGTCGTACACACTGGCAACTCATTTCATCTGCTGTTTCGTCAGTCGCTTGACGAAGGCCACCTTCCCTCTGTTTGGAAGGAAGCGATTGTCACGCCAATCTACAAAACTGGTGACCGACTATCGCCTGGCAGCTACAGGCCTATAAGCCTCACTAGCGTGCCATGCAAGGTGATGGAACGCATTCTGAAGCGAGCCATTCTAGATCACCTTACTTCCAACAACTTGATTTCTCAAACTCAACACGGATTTCTCCCAAACCGTTCCTGCGTGACGAACATGCTCGTATTTATGGACAGCTTAACCCAAGCCAAGGACGAGGGACTCATATCGGATGCCATATTTTTCGACTTTTCAAAAGCATTTGATCGAGTCCCACACGTCCCTCTGCTCCACAAACTCGAGTCTTACGGGATTCAAGGGAAAATCCTACACTGGATCAAGGCATTCCTATCAGACAGATCATTCCGAGTGAAAGTAGGCTCGACCTACTCTTCTGCGGCGCCGGTCTCCATTGGAGTTCCTCAGGGCTCCGTTTTGGGACCTTTGCTGTTTCTGATATACGTCAATGACCTTCCAGATGTTCTTTCAAGTCCATGTCTACTTTTTGCGGACGACTTGAAATCGTGGAGTTCCAATGCCAGTGCCCTCCAAATTGATGTAGACGCCGCAAAGCAGTGGTCGCTGGACTGGCACCTTCCTCTGAATGACGAAAAGTGCGTCCATATGTCATTTGGAGGAGACTCAGCGAACTCCTTTGTCATGCATGGTGAGAAAGGACCAGAAGACATCACGAGGATAGATGCCAAAAAGATTTGGGTATCTGGCTCTCTCCAAACCTGTCCTTCTCACTGCACCTTGAGAAATCGGCTCAGAAGGCATTCGCTGTTCTACGGATGATTCGGCGTACCTTCTCTCGTATTACTCGCACGGACTTCCAAATACTCTATGGGGCCTATGTCAGACCGCTCCTTGAATATGCCAACCCGGTTGTCTACTCAGGACGCACGAAAGACGTAATCCTCATTGAGCGTGTCCAGCGAGCTGCTACGAAAATGGTTGCCGGTCTCAAGTCCATGGACTACGAAACGCGTCTCGTGGTGCTCGACCTCTTTCCCTTGGAGTATCGTCGCCTCCGAGGGGACTTAATTCTTACTTACGCCCTGTTTGAACAAGGCTTGGCCAACAGGTTTTTCACCGTTGACCCAGCAAACACGGCGGGGACACGGTAAGAAGATTTTTAAGCTCAGAGCGCACACCTTCATTAGGCAAACTTTTTTCTCATTTCGGGTAGTTGCTGCGTGGAATAACCTTCCAGATGGTTGTCCACGCTCCCTCTAGAACTCAGTTCAAAACACTGTTAGACACTTATTTACGCGAGTCCTCGCGCTGGCAAACATACTGCCCCGCGCTGAGAACTTAAAGAGCAGTGCTACACCCTTTTTTCACTTGTGCCTTTCAGGTGAACGACAGCTGCTGAACGACAAGGACAAAACCGACCCGGGAAACTTGGGCGAAAGCCTCGCTCCTGTGTATCAATCCGTGAATCCGTGAATCCGCCGACTCCCTCATTTGATCGGCTTAATGCGCCATTCTGCACAAGCACTTGACGTATGTGGTCAAGACGTCTCCTGCCTGGTCCAAATTCTGTCTCTCAGAATTTCACTCTATTGTGATGTCATGATCCGCAGTAGTATTGAGGTTGGCAACCGTGACAAAACGTGGGAAAGGCTCATACTCCTGTGATTTGAGCGCTCCCTCGAGTGTCTATTTTGAACAAAGATAAAATGACTGATTAACCCCAGGTTGTTGGAATGCATGCTATGTTCAATTGAGTTTAAAAAGTCTGCTCAAAATGGAACTCATGGATCTGTACCATTTTTCTTTCTAGTAAAGCTCATGGTCCAATACCTCTTCAAGGCGGAGAGATATGTTTGTATTTCATAAAATGAGGGAGGTTGCGAAAGCAAAGGCCACACTGCGGAGGTAAGCGGATAGAGTGGGAGATACGGGTACAACGACAGGCTGTTGTCTGAAATATCTATCCCCATGGTCAGTTCTTGCTGAGTTGAACTGACATCTAACAGTCCTTCTGGCTCAACCAGGCTTCTGAAGGGATGCGACGCCTCGTGTGAAGAAACCATAGTAAACATCCTGAAATCTAGTGTGTCCGAGGGCGCGCCGCTCGAAACAACCGACCCCCACGCTTGTTAAACAGATGTCGCGAACCCACATTTTGATTGGTCAGGACACGAGCTTACCAGAATCGAGCACAGTTGCTTAACCCTTCTCTCCTCATTATTAGGAGTCTAGCTTGAACTTGTTCAGGGTTCACCGTGATCCTTCTTTAGATGCGGTTGTAGCAACCTGCCGTTGTCCCCACCAAAGCTCGTCTTATGCTATACGCCTTCAGATGTACCATAGAGCTAAGCCGGCCGAAGGACAGCAAATAGCTACAATAGACGCAGTACGTGTTTAGTTCGCAGCCCTCCAAAGGAACCCCAGGTCAAGTTCCCGGCTGAGTGAATGATAGATTTTACCTAGTTCCGACAGTGGTTGACCTCTGTTGCGGCCGCCACCCCCTAACTCATCGCATAAATACGTTTGATGAGAGCGTGTAATCCGTGGACCCAACCCGTGGGCTAAACGAGGCGTTTGCCTCTTAGCTTACCCCAGAAAACTCATAGGAAATCTTAACACCAGGGAAAAGCATCGACAGGGGTGGCCTTGAGAGCAAGAGTCAAAAAAGGGCATCGCCACTAGTCGCCGACGAACATATGACTTCATAGTTGTCCGTTGACAGCCCAATGGAATCCACAATTGCCAACGAAGTGCGACCTTTAATATGTATCAGCACACTCCTCCCAAGGAAGGATGCACACAGGCACTGTGTGATCTCAAATTAGAACCGCATGGTACAACACTAGTCACAGGTGATTGTAGTTAACTGCGGGCGAAAGAAGGTTCCTTTGATGCTGAGACCACAGCGGCATTAAAGCGGAACAATCAATGCGCGAATTTTTTCCCAGGATTCGATTTGCAACAAGAACTTGTCCTTCCTGAAGAAGAATAAGTGCACAAAAGCTGTGCTGAGATAGCGCTCAGAAGTAGCGCAGCCCAACTTTTGGACTTCAGAGGTTATTCCCGCAAACCGCATAGCAGCCCATTGGCTTCTAACCAACAATGTCAATGGGCGTGGCCGATTATGGGCGACTGTCTCAGTCCGGCTGGATCTCCACTTATAATGGGCCTCTCTCAAACCAGCGCATTAAGCCGAGTGATAGGATTACGTAACGCGCACTTCAAAAACTACCCATCGATGAAAGCTGGTCCTTTTCTGGCGTATGCGATTTTCTGCAAAACCTTTGTCGACGGAAAACATTTGCGGTTAAATGTCGCGTTTGCTGTATGTATGCTCAGACCTAAAACAATCATAATAAGCTTTTCTTTTGTTGGATGCCATTTAAATTAATTCCTCTTTATAATTCCTGGAGCGCATTCACTTTCACATTTGCCGTGCTGTCTCGGGTCGATCAATATAAGCAGACCCAGTTACCTTCGCGGAAACTGTTGGGTTTCAGATGATCAAACTTCTAGTGGACTTTAGTCTATTCCGGCTTGCAGGTTTCAGTGATATGCTTGTATCGTCCGTTACGTAGACACTTGAAATTCCCCACGTTTATTCTGCCCTTATTTGTAACCCCCGCCCCACTTTTGTGTTTAGTGCGTGTATATGGACTGGCATTTGTTTGTCCTTACCACTTCACTCATTTGGCTTTGAGGTCATCCGGCCATTTTGTGGCTGACTTTGTGCACGTGTGACTGTCTCACGTGGGAGCATGTTTGCTCCTTTGGTTTGTACCTTTGTACTCCAAGTGGACCATTTGTTTTGGACGAGTATTCACTGTCGCGTACCGTATAGAAACCCAGCTTCGACTTTGTTTTGCCTTCCCGGAGGTTCTGGTATTACGCGTCACTCGAAGATACCTTTCGCCCGTTACAACGCTGCTGATGGTTTTTGTTTAACTGAGCGAATTTTTAGGGTCACAGACAACCACCGATTCGTAAGTGAATACCAGCTTACGAGCTGAAGCGCCGCTCAGTATTCCAACAATGGAATTGCTCTCTCGAAAGCTACGACCATTTCAGGTTGCCACTTTGTACTGTAGATTGTCAATGCATAATGGATATGTTCGTGTATTACTTCAAATTATCTACATTGGCGATTTGCTTAAATGAGCGAATCTTCAAGGGCAGTAAACACCACTGACTGCGAATATACTGCTCAATGTAATAGGAAATCGCCGAGCCTTAGATGCACACAAAAAATTTCTCTGAAACCAAAGTACACAGGAGGAAAACTTTAACATAGAGTTTCAGCATTCGATGGTATTTATTCGGTCTCTTAAAATCTTTCCATGTGGGCGCAGTTTTGCTAGAAATTGTTTAAACGTACTCGAGGTCCGCCATGGGCGCGAAATCCATATTTTAATGGCTGACAATGGCGTCGTGTGATGTCTACCTGTGGCAGTGGGAAATTTGTGGAAGGGCCGGTTTCTTCACGTGTCTTTTGTATTGCATTTGGAAATAATCTCGAAACGGCGACAACAATAATTGCGCTCCATTTATCGGCACAAACGCAAAAATGAGCAGCCCTTCACGACCTGTATATGAAAAACTCTCCTACCTTTGGCAGGCGTCCTGCCAAACCAAGCCAAGGAATTCGTCACAGCTTGTAAGTATTTTGTTTTTTTATGATGGTTAGTACACGTTATATCGGGCGCAAGGCTATACCGAGCCATCGATAGTGAGAATTAGTGTGTTAATGTGCAGAACAAGCAGACTGCACAATAAGGTGACCAGTTCTCTCAAGTCCTGACATAAATTAAACGGATTGAGGCCATCTTGTGGGTGCACGTAACAACCTCATCCGGTAAATATTGTGGATATGGTGAACTACGGACAATCCATCAGACTGGGTATGGTAGTCACGGTACCATCATCGCGACGCCGTACTTGGGTCTGTGGACAGCCCGGTACATGAACATCTTGGGTGAGTCGTTTAGGATTGTCATTGTAGTTAGAATTCGCCAAGGATTAGTCACAAATTGAGACCAGCATGGATCAAGGATATTCTTGTGTCCATTGTGGGCGTTTCATTGCTGTCATTCAGACGAAGCGATAAGACAGGCGTGCCTACATTGGGGACTCAAAATAGGAAGAGCCTCAGAAAGTCCACTAGGAAGCGCAATGACGCGAGCTAGACTGTGGCCCGAAATAACAAAGCCGAAAGTCGTCACAATTCCTAACTAACTAATGTCTTCTGGACCCCGGTTTTCAAATATCTGACGAAAACCTTGTCGATGTGGAGTGTGCAGACGTCGTTCTTATCTTCAAATAGAAGAAGGTGCAGGTGTTTTTGAATAAACTGACAAAAGTCCTTTGGTGTACACCCTGCACCCACAAAGTGTAAGGTAATAATGATGTTCATTCACGACTGGTGGGTAGCATGATCAAGCAGGCATGATCATAAGATTACATTCCAAACTATACCTGAGCTTGTTCGTAGTTGCAGGTAATGGACCGAGTGGGCGAAAGGGTACAGTCAAGAGTAGGAAGTGATTAGTTGCGGGTGTGCTATCAAACTGGGTATGGCAGTGCCGTGCCATCATTGCACTGACGTGCTTCGGTTTCTGGACAGCCCCGTAACGGACGTCATGTTTGAGATGTTTGAACTGGGACTTGCAATTCTGTGAGCAGCGGGTTTTTTTCAGTTGGCCAAGGGAATTCACAGAGGTAGGACGAAGCCATTCTAAGATCGGAGGTTTTTTCTGGTCCGTTTGGGGAACTCTGGGGGTGTAAAGCACAGACTAGCTTTAACTTCGCTGGGTTCAATAATGTAACAGCAAACAGGGCGTCCAAACCGTGTATTTCCGAAGCTCCAAGCCTGGTATTACAAGGGGAAGGGGATGAGGTCAGTAAGGCCCGGTGAGTTTTAGGAGATATCTGATAGGATAAAGCGCGTTAATACGGAAAAACTGAACGTTTATCACAATCGGGGTGGTGACAACAAGTGAATAAATGAGAAGGGATAGGAATGAACTTGTACTTATTAGACTGGCGATTAGGCGCGGGTTGAGTTTTCTAGGGAATGTTATTATAGTACAAGAGAGCTAGAGCAAACTGGTATAAGCCCGCAGAGGTGGTATGGCTAGGGAAATCAAACATATCTCCTGACGGAAATAGGACCTCCGAGATGATGGACCAGTTTAGTTGGAATTTCCTGAGTGAGTTTGACACTGAACACGCCACTTACAGTCCAACGAGAGGCATACGAATGAAGCGTTATATGTAAATTCGAAGTTGTATTAGTTCTGACTGTGGTGTGACAGATGAGGTCGATGCGCGAATCTGCAATGCTCGGGCCGCGTTTTGTAACTTGAAACACCTATGGCGGTCTATCCCTTGATATCAAGAAACGCTGAAGAACGAGCTGTTTTGCCGTATGGCTGTGATACTTGTCCTGTCCGAGCAGCGGAACTAAGACGTCTTTAGGTTTTTGACAATCGTTGTGTCAGCCGTAGCTCGGCCATGTATAGAGATGATTTCTCATATAGGCACTGGCCTAGCTGTTGCAAAAAAGCCAATGCAGGCGATATCGCGTACGCTTATGAGCATTACGTCCGTCGTTTGCCGTTAAATTAGGTTTGTATGCGTAGTTGAGGCGTCGTATTCATCGGCCCGCACAAATACTGGCCTGATGTTCATTTTTAGTAGCAGAGATAAGCGACAACGCGTGCAGGTATAAGTATGACGGGTTAGATTACCGTGCATAATCAATACTTCGTAGTCAACGCCGCACATGGACACGGACCTAGAAGGTACTATGTGTAGTCAAGTTAAGCGACATCGAGTACAGTTGCGAGTATGACAGACCAGATGAATCGGTGTTTAAAGCGCGAATTTACTAACCGGAAGGTCCGTGGTTCGAACCCGACATCTGCCCCTCGACTTCCCCTGTCTAGACTTGGGCGACCTGGCATTATCCTAGACTTCGCGCTTCCTTCTGGTTGCATGACAGCTAGACACCAAAAGGGTGCTTTCGCTGAACTTTTTTTATGACTGACCGTCAGATTAGGCTATCGCGCATGGTTGTGGCCTTATTTTCACCGATCCGCATACACACTGGCCTGGTATTTACTATCAGTAGCAAAGAGAAGAGACATCGCGCACAGCTCTGTGTGAGAAGCAGTCGTTGGGCATTTGATTAGGTTACTTGCATAGGTGAGGCCTCGTAAGCAGCGTCGCACATTGACACGGGCCTAGCAGTTACGATAAACAGTCGAGGTGAGTGACAACGGCTACCGTTATCACGATGACCGTTTTATGAAGTATTCCACCTATGGTGAGTCATATTCCTAATGGAACTGATACCATTGTGTTGGTAATTTACCTAAGGCTATCTCCTGACGCTGTATTGTCCACAGGCTTGTTACGCATACCTGGGAAGGGCAATCACCCATTGAGATGGTCCTCGCATCTCCACTGCACAATTCGTGCTGTTTTCTGACAATGTTATACCTAATGGAAACTGAGATCCCTACTAAAAAATGTTGTTTTAATAATAATAATAATGTTAATAATAATAATAATAAGGACGAAGTTCACTGAACAAAATTACATCGTTTGTTAAATCTTGGGGGGTATAAAGCAAACAAAAGTCAGTGACCGAGTTTCCTGGGTGTAGTTTGCATTGCATATTCTGTAGAGTTATTTTTATTCCAAAAGAACGCTAAAAGTGCGATTTCGTGTTTCTTCTCTCGTGAACCAGTAAAAAAATGCGAATTGGTTGTGGCCCGCGACCTTGAAATTTTGCTCATTTAAACAAAATGCTATGAGCAACATATCACCTACAAGTGCAAATGGATTAGACTAACTCTCCGTAGAAGTCACAACCTCGAAAACCGTATAGTTTCGGCGCACATAATTTGAGTGTGCTTCTAGTGAGCGGCGCCACTGACATTGGAACTCCAGGCTTTCAAGTCGCCCGCAAAAGTAGGCATGGGCTTGCAAGAACATCCGGAAAGTTGTTGATGTATATCAGAAACGGCAATGGTCCAAAGCAGAGCCTTGCGGAACTTCAATGGGGGCCGGCGCGGAGAAGAATAGTTCGAGCCTACGCCCATCCAAAAGTTTGTCTGCTTAAAACGCCCTAGTCCATCCTGGAATTTCCCCTTAAATACCGTGAGACTCGAGATTTTAGAGCAACGGGGGGCTCGACTGAGTACCGTATAGAAGTCGAAATATATGGCATCCGATATGAATCGCGTGTCCTTGGCTTGGGTTAAGTTGTCCATAAATACGAGCATGTTCGCCACGCAAGAACGGTTCGGAAGGAATTCGTGTTAGGACTGTGAATATCAAGTTATTGGTAGTGAGGAGATTTTGGGATGGCCCGCTTCAGGATGCTTTCCCATACCTTGCGCGATACGCTAGTGAGACTAATAGGCATGCAGCTGCCGGGCGGTGCTTGGTCACCAGTTTTGTATATTGGCGTGACAGTCGCTTCCATCCAAGTATAGGGAAGGTCACCCTCACCAAGTGACTGAAATGCAGAAATGCTTTGCTAGTGCAAAATGCTTTGCCGCGAGAAATTTCATGAAAAAAGCTAATTTCTACGCGTTTTTCTCTTGTATCGTACTTGGAAATATTTTCAAGAGTACAAGAACACCAATCACGTTGTCCTTGGCTGCGCAAGTTCAAAATGGGGCAGCCATCCTTAACCCATGTAGGTAAAGGTATCCTGTCGTTGCATCGATTGCAGTAAGTAGGGTGATAATACTTTGAAGTTTTTGTACAACTTCAGAAGATTGAGACGATATTTCTGACGCATATAACGCTCGGTCTGGAACTGGTGGCGACATGTTAAACTACGGGCAATCCATCAGGCTGGGTACGGTAGTTGCGGTCCCGGAGAGTCCCTGGCCTGAACATCTTGGTTGAGTCAGTTGGGAATGGCAGAGTTGTTGGGATTGCCCAAGATGTGATAAATTAGGACCTTAATAGATCAAATATATCTTTGGTTTCATTGAGGGCACAGAGTGGTTTGTTGCTGCCTTTCATACTAGGCAATATGACAGCCGGGTCTAACTTGGGGACTCAAAATGGGAAGGTATCAAAAAGGTCTGATAAGTAACACTAGGGCTTAAGTTAAGCTGCAGTCCGAACTATCAGACTGATTAGGACAAGACGTAATTTCTAAATTTTGTGGTGTGGCATTGTTCGGTTTCAAGTACCCTGATCTATATGTTGATGGAGATGGCAGGGAATGGCGCTAATCGGCCAGCCCAAACCCCGTAGTCCCATGTGAATATGAAGAACGCACGTTGGCTAAATTTTGCGCCATCGTCCATGAGGCTGGATAGAAGGGGCAAAGGTGTAAGCAGGTGGTTTGCAAGATAGTGACTGAAGCGTGTATGCTAGCTCTTGTGACAGGGCGGTCAGCAGACAGGTATTTGGAGAGGCAGAATTATCGTGTGTTCCAGTGAGGTGGAGTAAAATGGGGAATTATAAAGCCATCACAAAGCTTTTGGAACGGTTCAGTAACGCACATCCGAAAAGTGGGATAGAGGACTGCGCAGGAAAATTTACCAGTTAAGGGCTATGGTGAACAGTAGCATCCTGACTGGGGATATAGATGGCTTTCTGATATGACAAGCTGCGCAGAAATAAGTGATGATTAAACCTGGAAGTTGGACTGGTCAGAGAAATTAGTAGTACGGGGGATGTGGGGAGTATGTATGTGGGGATAAATGTTTGGAGAAAAACGTAAGGTGCATGGTTGGATGGTGAAATGACCTCAGAATGCGGCAGTTACAGCCCGGTAAAATGGCAGAGGCTTTACTAAACCAACTGCGTCAGAGGTGTCATACCGTGTGCATTTTGTGAACCTCTTTTACGTACGCATCAGACGGCATTTTTTAAGCTGCTATAATCGATGTCCTCGACTCACAAGAGGATTTATAGAGATATACGCTACAACCTGGGAAGCTTAAACCACCGGCACGGGCATTGAGGAAGGCTGCTGTCATTTTAGTTTTCTGAGTGCATTTTTGAAGTAATTTATAGCTTCAGTGGCAGGCTTATCGTTAAGAGGTTGGTAAAATTTCCCGCGGTGTCTTTTGGCACCAGGGGAATTCAAATAGCGTGGTGGTATACGAGAAAGGTTTGACCAAGCGTATGTTCAGGGTTGATCGTGGTGTACTTGATATTGTGGGTAGGGCAGTGAATGGAGGAGAATGAAGGCATGAGCCCACGGCAGAAGGTGTAATTTGAGGCCGATCGCGGGGATAGGATGGTTCTTGGGAAGCGGAAGGGCAGTTGCATGGGTAGTTGTCAACCGTGCATTCTATAGCTGTGACTAGCTGCTGAAAATGACTAAAGAACCGGTTTGCAAAAGCAAGCACAGGAGCTTATAAGAGGTGTCCAAACACGGGGCCCCGAGTTGGTAAGAGCTTCACTGCGGTTGACTATGGGATGGTCACCAATTATGATAAGGATGACAAGGCTTTGCTTTTACTAAGCTACCGGATACAAGTGACAGGAAGCAGAAAAAGGCTGAAATCGGGATTTTAGTGCTCTAAAGGAGCAGAGTTGACACCAAGTTCCCGCCCATCTACTAGGCCGTCACCACGGCTGTATCCATGGGTGCACCTTCAAAAACGCATGAAGTCCTGAAGTCTATACCATTTGATTTTATGACAAAATTTTATACACCATTCTGTAGCTTTGACTTTGCTGCGTCCAATGTATATATATATACCCAAAGCTCCTTCACTGTCGAAAATGGTAAGTATATTCTTACAACAGCAACACCTCTGAACAATTTCACCGAATATGTGTAACTAATTATGCATTTTTCCTCTCAGAATTCCTGAAGAGTGAAAGATGTATCCGAAAAATTAGAACAGGAGTGACCACTCCTACTTTTTCACCGATACAAACAACAAACAAAAAGATATCACTCACCGAAGGTGGTTGGGTATTTTCAGGCGTAGGCGTGACAGACGGAAAAAAGTACAAGTATGAAGGAGCATCATCGGCCGTTGAATGGGGCTACCATGTATAATGGAGTCCCCATGATCAGCGGCGCAATCAGTGAACAATGCGTACAGTTACCAAGATGAGGGTCAACGCTTTGGTTTATTTTCCGGAAATCACGTTGCGCTTAAATACGTTACCGAGCCAAGTAAAGTTGCGGGAAAGATATCTCAACGGAATGGTGGTAGTTTAAGTGAAGATTATCCGAAAAGGCCACATTATTTTGAATAGTTGAACATAACTGAGGACAGAGACCGTCGCGGAGATGTATATTTGAATCAGTTTGGAACTATTCATCAAGTAATTTCCTATCATTATACTGCAAACAAGGCGAGCTTCCAGAATGCCGTCGTGCCAAAGTTTGGCGAACAAATCAAAGTAGTTTGTTGCGTCTGACTAGCGTAACCAATCCAGACGTTGAACAAGTATCCAAGGTAAAGGAATTTACATAGAAAATCCTGTGGCTTTTATCTCCTATCCGAAGAACAACACCGACCCGTAGAACATGCTACAATTTTGTTTACTGTTTCAGCTGCCGCGCCTTGGCCGCACAATGCGTTTTTCCACAAAACCCTTCCGAGCAAATGGCGTCGGAGCGTTGGTGTGAGCTACCATGTCGAGGAGAAGCTTACCGCGATGTTGTGTGTTGGAGTGTTTGGTGGGGTAATTTATCAGACGGATATATATATATATAAATATGTTGCACGAAGTTCTGTTTTGGAGTAGATGGCATAGCCGCCGCCTTTTGAGTTTTTCCTATCAGAGCGGTGAATATCATAGCCAGAGATGGCCGTGTCAGGAGTTTCATCTGTGAGCCATGTTTCAGTCACGCAGATCATACTTGGTTGTGCAATGGCGCTAACTGCTCGGAGATTATGGATTTTGGGCAGTAAAGAGCGGGCATTGAACAACATTATTGACAGGCTCATTGGTGAGCAAACGGTACTAAACAGGAACTTTATAACCTCACTCACGGTGGAGCTTAGTACTGGAGGGACTTGGTAGCTGGAGGCAGGGTAGTATGAAGTAGGGTTTAGAGTTCAAGGGGGAGTATTTAATATTGGTGGTGGATGAGTGGATAGTCGGTTAAATAGGTCTGGACCCATGGCAGGAGGTGCTGTATCAGGCTCAGTATAGGGTACGGAATGACTTTGGGAGGATGGCAAGCAGTTGAATACAGAGCTGGGAGGAGTAGGCTTCGTTGAGGGTTAGCAGGAATCCTCTGCGTTGGTTGTATTGGAGGGGGATTTGGAATAAGATGCGGAGGTGCAGTAAAAGGTCGTTGAGATGGAGCTGCACGTGGCTTCGGAAAGGGCGGAGGCTGTGGCGGAGTAGGGAGTTGCTGAAAAGGGATCCCAGGCAAAAAGTACGCGGGTTGCCAGAGGGGCGGAACCTGGTAGGGGCTAGGATAAGGTAACGGTAGTTGTGGTTTAAAGATCCTGTCAGAGAACTGGGTTGCATGGTTAGAGGGGCTACAGATGCGCTTATGAGGAATTACGGGTATAGTCAGGTTTGTAGGAGGGCGAAGAGCAGGAGCTCGGGGAGTTGGTGCAGGAGAAGGGGTTACGGTGCGAGGTTTGGGCGGCAGGTGCTTGAGTCCAAGGGAGAGCATTTAGTGGGAAGACACGAAGTGCCATTAAGTTAGGAGGTCTAGAGAAAGAACCCGTGCTATCATCCGAGACTACAGCCTCATGTGTGGGCTGATTAGCTACCGTATCTCAAATCAGCAGTCGATCTTGTTGGCGTGGTGGAAATCAGACACAACATTTGTGGGTGCCCAGAAATAGAAGTGGAGGGCTCATGGTCATGAGCTTGGGGTGCAGGGCCTGGATCCAACAGGCAGGTTTGTGTGACCTTGTGGCACGCGTTAGCGCAAGTGCTGGCGGTTGATGAGGAAATAGGTTCAGGTAACTTTTTGGTAAGCTGTCTTTGCAATCTAGTACGGGCAGCTTCAATTTTCAAGATTTGGAATTTTTTGGTAGAGAAGAGAAGAGTCTGAGCTGTTAGCAGACGTGCGGCATTCTTTTCATCCTGGATTGCACTATAATTTGGCAGCGCATGGACGGTTTCGATTTCCGGAGCCGCCGAGCTGTGTATATGATGTCCTGCATGCCACGTGCAGTCAGGATGGAAGTTTTGGTATGCCCAAGGGAAATTCGATCAGGTGCATTGAATGTTAGGACTTGATGCCGGCATTCGATGCGTTGACAAATCTCAGAAGCAATCGTGTCAATAAGAATTGACGCTTTTTCTAAGTTGGTTGGATCGCATGTTGCGTCAGGATTTAGAATGCATGCAATCGACTGTATGGTTCGGAGGACAGACATTTCCTTTTCCATCTGGTGCACACGTATTCTGAGATTTTCCAGGTCATTCAGGACCTCAGAACCTACTGGTAGCGGTGAAAGAATAGTGTTGTCAGGTTGAGGAGGCAAAGGTATGTCAGTTAGTACAACTGAACGATCTGAGGTTGCTTGGAATACTGTCTTTGCCGGCCTCGAAAAATGAGCGGGTTTGAAGCTGGGTCTTCTGGCCCTAAGCCGCTTCTTCGAACATACTGGGGGGAGAGCTGATGGGGATTTGGGGTCTGGAAACCGCTCTGGGGGGAGATGGGAGCGGTGTCATAATGAGATGCTTCGGAGCAGGTTGAAGAATGATTGATTTGGTAGAATACAGTTGAGAGAGTTCTGGGGTAGTAGGAAAACTAAGGATCGTATTAATAATAATAATGTTTATTCCAAAATTTTGGGTCACAGCCAATCTTAGATACCTATGTGGGCTGGTAGTTCAGATGGGATTGTGGAAGTGTGGGACAGTGGTAATACGTTGACAGGAACTATTTTGTAGATGAAAACTAAAAGCGCTCTACGAACTGGGGTTAGCATTGATTAGGCCTACTGGAGAAGGGAGACCTGTTTGGACTTTGTGATCGCAGCTAATTGGGGGATCACCGTAAAAAATAGTTATCCAGTATAAAAAACTGGTTAATGACCTATGGATGGGCTAGAATCCTAAAACAAATTCTCCGACAACTGACCTTGAAATTTTGGTTAACGCGGTTCGTGTTGTTACAGAAGTGCCATATAAAAGTTGTCCCGGCATGCCGAGTGGCTCATGCGAGAAGTTGAGCTGCTTACATCGTACTATTGTGATAGACGGCAAATCCTTGAGGGCGACGGGTACGTGCTGAACGTGGTCTGCCGAATGACCACGTATGCATTCTCTCTCGTTTTGCGGCACTTGGTGCCGCGACCAATAAGGCTGCCCTATGAGGACCTATGGATGGGCTAGAATCCTAAAACAAATTCTCCGACAACTGACCTTGAAATTTTGGTTAACGCGGTTCGTGTTGTTACAGAAGTGCCATATAAAAGTTGTCCCGGCATGCCGAGTGGCTCATGCGAGAAGTTGAGCTGCTTACATCGTACTATTGTGATAGACGGCAAATCCTTGAGGGCGACGGGTACGTGCTGAACGTGGTCTGCCGAATGACCACGTATGCATTCTCTCTCGTTTTGCGGCACTTGGTGCCGCGACCAATAAGGCTGCCCTATGAGAGTGTTGGCACAAAGAAGGTGAGGTCAAGCTACGCTAACTAACTTACAGTTTGTGGTTCAAACACCCAGATGCTCGCAGACAATTGACACCTGTGCTGGAGAATGCATGTGCCCGTTCAACCAGGCGATGTAGCTGCCGTGCATACATTTGTCTTCTGTATTTAGAGGTCAATCCGTTCCAAGCAGTAAGAACTGTCCTTCATAGAATTTTTATTAGCTTGCTATCCAATCCACCAACGATGGCTGTCGGATTATAATCTACCGGAAAGAGGTGTACCCCTTACACTTGTTCCGAAACCACGGCCGACAGCCTTTGACGCCCTTCGTAAACAACTAAACCGAGTGCTGGATGAGCTTCAGGAGCTGGAACCCTGAAAGGCCACAGCCATCTTTAAGCATTTGTTTATTCAGGGGCAAATCCTGCTTTTCAAGGCTCAAAGTCTGCAACTGATTGCCTCCCGTCTGTGGTCTAGGGTGCTGCGACTCAACCCAGATAGCGGTCTAGGGACACAAACTTGGGCTTCTGTGTGCTCTGTGACGGGTCAACTACTACCAGTGACCGGTGGTGCGCAACGGATCGAGCATCATATCACGCCGACGGTTGTGATGGTGAACCTTACTTGCTGCGCGGTGATGCTCTTTAGGCTTGCCTAAAGGTAAGTCCACAGAAAAATAATTTACTTTTGCCTCTTAGCTCCCGGCTTGTCCAAAAACGCAAGGGTGTGCTTGTTACCCGGTCCGCAAAGAGGGCGTCTTATGATGTTAACCTGGACCGAAGCACGGAGTCCCGGGACAATGGGTCCCGGAAGTCTGTGTGCGTCCGTGTTTTCGGGCCCAATGAGGAACTACTCGACAGCTGTGAGTAAATTTCTGACTACTACGACTAACGCTGTAGAGCGCCAGTCAGATGAGAGGGACAAAGGTGATTTCATGTGACCCATCAGCTCCATCGGACCCATCAGACAGTTTGTCTGTTAAAGAGACCCCGTGCATTTCATGTACGTCTCGTATTTCTTGATGGATACAGTAAGTAGGCATGCAAACTGGCCGCTGAAGATGGCGTTGTGTAAACAAACATCCACGACGTTATAGCCGTTGAAATGCCCCCATTTCAGGGTAAGTACTTCTCCAGGGTTGTCAGCCGCCTGCCCCATGGTGATATTTTGATAACCTAACTTATATCTTGCTCTCATTTCAGGACGTCAATGGTCAAACCAACGCTCCTCAGGAAGAAGTTTATGCGCCTCTTGGCAGGACATATGTACTTATCCAAACGACCAAACAACTTAGCTTTCTATGTCGTCTATTGTGGACCTTTCCCCCGGTAGAAATGCATGGGCGCGCTCCGGCCAGCTAGGTTCGTTCAGCTGTCCGCTATGATCGACCTAGGTTCCGTGTGGCTGGTTGAGTGGGCATTGTGGACCACTAGCCGCACGTTAGCTCCATCTGGCTTATTGATCAACGTCATGATCTTCCTAGCATAATTCGCAGGCTAGAACGGAAGACTCTGCTGTTTAACAACAAAACTGCACGATTTTTCGTCAACAATGAACGCAGCCTACGCAATTATAACTTTTAACAGCGATTATCGAGCAAAAATTGTTTACGGGAACAACACCACCGCATATTTTGCATCCACAAAGGCCATGCACATTCTAGAGTGTTCAGAGAATTGTTTCAGCTGTAAAACTAACTGAAAGTTCAATGCACTGTAAATGAGTCATCTTTTTGTGCAAAGCACGATTTCTAAGCCGCTCACTAGAAGCACACCCAAAGTATGTCCGCCGAAACTACAGGGTGTTCGAAGTTGTGGCTTTTACGGAGAGTTAGACTAATCCATTTGCACTTGTAGGTGATATGTTGCTCATGACTCTTTGTTCAAGTGAACGAAATTTCAAGGTCACGGACATCACCGATTAGCATTTTGTTATCGGTTTGCGAGAGATAAAACACGAAATCGCACATTGCCATATTTTGGCGTTCTTTAAGAATGAAAGTAACAACTACAGAATATCCAAAGCAAATCCATCCAGGAAACTCGGTCATTGAAATTTGTTTACCTCGTAATCCCCAGATTTAACGAACGGGGTAATTTTGTTCAGCGAACTTCGTCACAACACTTTTTTGTGGGGCTCATTTTCCATTAGGTACAGCATGGCCAGAAAACAGCACAAATTTTGCAGTGGAGGTGCGAGGGCCAGCTATGTATGACTAACCTGCGGACAATACAGCGTCAGGAGGTAGCCTTAGGTAAATTACCAAAATATTAGTATCATTTTTATTGGGAACGTGACTTACCATAGGTGGAATACCTCATAAAGTAGCCATAATGATAACAGTAGCCGTTGTCACTCACCTCGACTACTTAACGTAACTGCTAGACCCGTGTCTATGTGTGACGCTGATTATGAAACCTCACCTATACACAGCAACCTAATTCAGTGTCCAATGGCGGCCTTTCATACTCATAACTGTGCGCGTTTTCAATCATCTGGAATGTTTATTGTAACTGCTAGGCCCGCGTCTATGTGCGATACTGCTTATGAGGCCTCACCTGTGCACAGTAACCTAATCCAATGACCAACGACTGTCTCATACACACAACTGTACGCTATGTCGCTTATCTTTGCCACCTATAGTAAACACCAGGCCAGTATCTATGCGGGCCGGTGAAAGGCCTCCAGTATGCGTAATAGCCTAATCCGACGGCCTGTCATAAAAAAATTCAGCCGTAACATCCTTTTGGTGCCTAGCTGCCACGCAATCAGAGGAAAGCAGGAGGACTGGGATATTGCCAGACTGCCCAAGCCTAGACAGGAGAAGTCGAGAGGCAGAGGTCGCATTCGAAGCAGGCCCATGTCCATGTGCGGCATTGCCTATGAAGCATTGTTATGCGTCCGTCATACTCATAACTACACGCGTTGTCGCATATCTCTGCTACTTAAAATAAAAACCGGTCCAGTATTCGTACGAACCGATGAATACGAGGCTCCAACTACGCACACAAACCTACCCTAAAGCGAACGACGGACGCCCTACTCATAACTGTAAGTAATATCGCCTACCTTGACTTCCTTTTGTAACTGGTAGGCCAGTGCCTATATGCGACGCCGATTATCCGACCTCACTTATGCTTCCCTGATCTAACGGCGAACGAGGGCCCATCATACCCGTAACTGCGTTCCCTGTCGCTTGCTTCTGCTACGTATAGTAAGCATCAGGCCAGCATTTATGCGGGCCGATAAAAATGAGGCCTCAAGTATGCGTGGTATCCTAATCTAACGACAAAAGTGGGTAAGTCATACTCACAGCTGTAGTCGATATCGCCTACTTTGACTGCTTATGGTAGTTGCTAGGACTGTGTCTATGTGCAACGCCGAATTTGAGACCTTAACTGAGCTAAGCAGCCTAACCCGACGGCCAACGGCCGCCCATCCTGCTCATGACCGTACTCGACGTCGCCTTCCGTGGCTACCTGCCGTAACTGAAGGTCCGTACACATGCTCATAACTGACTAATGTCCCAACTATACATAATAGACTAATCCAACGACCAACGGCGGTCCTCCATATCCATACATGGCATCCGTATGCCAATCCCAAGCCTAAAAAATGCACAACCACCTTTAACAAATCATGGTTCTATTTGTTGGTTGCGTCGGTACAAATGTAATGTGTGGTGAATCCAGTTCTCAGCCTCAGGAATCCACCTTTACTAGACAGGGTTTCTGAAAGGAAAAATGTATGATCAAGTGTGGCTCGTAAACATCTTCCGCGATGTCACTTAAAACACAACTAAACAAAGTTGTATTGGCTAACCCACCAAGTGCTTAATAAATACCTTTGTCCACAATTTCAACTTGGTGTCTACGTTGAAGCTGAAATCTTACTGTTATAAGGGTAAACACACTAATTGCTCAATTAGTCCCATTGGCGATAATGAGGGAGCCGTGTGTAAACCGATTATTCGATAGCGGGGCGTACATTTGAGCCCTAGGATCCAAGTGCCACGGGCGTCACCAAACGTGCCCCATTGATGCGGCGGTAACGAAGACCTAGAGAGTGGATCGGTACTTGTTATCAAGTCTGCTCAGTTAGAGCATAAACCCCAACTTTGCTCCATTTCTGATTCCCAAGACCAATGCCATGTAGCTTAATAGAGTCGACTCGTAGCCATCCTATACTCAGCCGCAGTAGCAGTCTCGTCAGCTAGGGGCTACTTTCCGAGGAAGCAATCAGCTAACGTACTTGCGTTTATAATTTCCGCGTCCCATTTTATATAAATAAGCTTCCACATGTCAAGCACGTGGGTTGGAAGGTGCTCGCTAGTTCAGACTATTCTGAGGCTCTTTCCGTGCATGTTGTGTAGATTTAGGCTCCTGTCCAAGTAATGCCGAAGTATTGCAATCCATTCATTTCAGAAATCATCTCCTAGCTACATGGCCGGAAAGCTTACGGCTTCTGACACAACGATTGTCAAAAACCTAAAGACGTCTGGTTCCGCTGCTCGGACAGGGACAAGTATCACAGCCATACGGCAAAACAGCTCGTTCTTCAGCGTTTCTTGATATCAAGGGATAGACCGCTGGAAAGTTTCGGTTACAAAAACGCGGCTCGAGCATTGCAGATTCGCGCATCGACTCATCTGTCGTAGCACTCACAGTCAGAACTAATAAGCTACAACTTCGAATTCCCATATATAACGCTTCATATCTGCATGCCTCTCGTTGGACTGTAAGTGGCGTGTTCAGTGTCAAACTCACTCAGGAAATTCCAACTAAACTGGTCCATCATCTCGAGGTCCTATTTCCGTCAGGAGATATGTTTGATTTCCCTAGCCATACCACCTCTTGCGGGCTTATACCAGTCAAGTTCTTAGCTCTCTTGTACTATAATAACATTCCCTAGAAAACTCAACCCGCGCCTAATCGCCAGTCTAATAAGTACAAGTTCATTCCTATCCCTTCTCATTTATTCACTTGTTGTCACCACCCCGATTGTGATAAACGTTCAGTTTTTCCGTATTAACGCGCGCTTTATCCTATCAGATATCTCCCAAACTCACTGTTTATTGACCTCATCCCCTTCCCCTTGTAATACCAGGCTTGGAGCTTCGAGAAATACATTGGGTTTGGACGCCCTGTTTGCTGTTATCCACTCCAACTAGTCAGTGATTTACATCCCCAGAGTTCCCAAACGGACCAGAAAAACCTCCGATCTTAGAAATGGCTTCGTCCTACCTCTGTGAATCTTTGGCCAACTGGGAAAAAAACCCGCTGCCTGCCAGAATTGCAAAGTCCTGGGTTCAAAACATCTCAAACATGACGTCCGTTACGGGGCTGTCCAGAAACCGAAGCACGTCAGTGCAATGATGGCACGGCACTGCCATACCCAGTTTGATAGAAAGTACATCTGCAACCAATCACTTACTTCTTGATCGTACCCCTTTCGCCCACTCGGTCCATTACCTGCAACTACGAACAAGCTCAGGTATGAAGTTTGGAATGTAATCTTGTGATCATGCCTGCTTGATCATGTGCTACCCACCAGTCGTGAATGAACATCACACAATTTACACTTTGTGGGTGCAGGGTACACCCAAAGTGATTCTTTTGTCAGCTTATTCAAAAATGATTCCGCACCTTCTTCTATTTGGAAGATAAGAAACTGACGTCTGCACACTCCACATCGACAAGGCCGCCTGATATTTGAAAACTGGGGTCCAGAAGACATTAGTTAGTTAGGACCTCAGGATTGATTTTCGCTTTGTTATTTCGGGCCACAGTCTAGCTCGCGTCCACCCCCTCATCTTCCCAAGCTTCGAACTTCGGCAATGCCTGGTTTGGAGGACCTGGTTGCTGTTACCCACTCCACCTGGCCGGTGATGTTCAACCACAGGATCCCAAAAGAACCCTGCGATTCCATATCGGCTTGCCCACCTTGTTTCCTCGACCAGCCTGAAATGAATCCCGCTGCCCAAAGAACTGCACACCCCAGCCCACTCACCTTAAAATGTGACGTCCGTTACGGGGCTGTCCAAAAACTGAAGCATGTCAGGCCAATGATGGCACGGCACTGCCATACCCAGTTCGATAGCACTCCGCAACTATTCCATTCTTCTCGAGACCTGTGCCTCTCGCCCACTCGTTCCATTAACTGCAAATACGACGAACTCCCCAATCGACCCCAGCTGACTCCATGACACATTCATTCCAACCTGCTGAACTGTTGGTTGAAATTTAACCATCTCTGTGTTACTGTGCTTCCCACCAAATCCAATAACTTTCATACAGTTCGCGTTCCGGCTCGTGTGTTGCCACCATCTCTCTTCCAAAGGAACTATTATGCCCGCCTCCACAACAGCGACACCAGTGAGTCACTACAGTTTAACTGTATACCATGCCTGAGATCCCTGTTACCATTTACCCGCTTTGCTGGTCCCTCCATTTCATCATCCCCACTTACGTTTTTGTGACCTGGCCACGAGCCCATAGTCCAAGGCCGCGAGGCCTCAGCGGTTGTTTTTGGCTTCAGTTCAATTTGATCGGCTGGATGATGCCAACTTTGCTGCTTCACCAGATCTGATGTTCTGGTTTCTGATTTTCCACAGCTTACATTTCTTGTCATATTTCAGGCATGAAGCCTCTGTTTTGCCCTCCTCGCTTTGTTTTTGCCCGCCACCTTCAAATCCTAACGATCTGACCTGCTTGATGTTCTCTTCGACAAAAGAGCTTCCCTGCTCTTGCCGGTTTAGTGACGACCACGCTTACATTGGATACAGCTCACCGCCTATGGCGTCCCTTTCTTTTCCACCCAAAACCCCTGTACTCACAGTCCCACCAGTCATACCTTTATTCTGACTGTAACCTTATGATCATGCCTGACGGCATGCCCCCAAAAGTTGGGAATAAACATATTATTATAGCATATTATTATTGCGCCTTCTAGTGGACTTTCTGAGGCTCTTCCTATTTTGAGTCCCAATGGGGCACGCCTGTCTTATCGCTTCGTCTGAATGACAGCAATGAAACGCCCACAATGGACACAAGAATATCCTCCTTGATCCATGCTGGTCTCAATTTGTGACTAACTCTTGGCGAATTCTAACTACAATGACAATCCTAAACGACTCACCCAAGATGTTCATGTACCGGGCCGTCCACAGACCCAAGTACGGCGTCGCGATGATGGTACCGTGACTACCATACCCAGTCTGATGGATTGGGGTCCGTAGTTCACCATATCCACAATATTTACCGATGAGGTTGTTACGTGCACCCACAAGATGGCCTCAATCCGTTTAATTTATGTCAGACTTGAGAGAACTGGTCACCTTATTGTGCAGTCTGCTTGTTCTGCACATTAACACACTAATTCTCACTATCGATGGCTCGGTATAGCCTTGAGCCCGATATAACGTGTACTAATCCATCATAAAAACAAAATACTTACAAGCTGTGACGAATTCCTTGGGCTTGGTTGGTGTACGCCCGCCAAAGGTAGGAGAGTTTTTCATATACAGGTCGTGAAGGGCTGCTCATTTTTGCGTTTGTGCCGATAAATGGAGCGCAATTATTGTTGTCGCTGTTTCGAGATTATTTCAAATGCAATACAAAGACACGTGAAGAAACCGGCCCTTCCGGCCAAATTTCCCCACTGCCACAGGTAGACATCACACGACGCCATTGTCAGCCATTAAAATATGGATTTCGCGCCCATGGCGGACCTCGAGTACGTTTAAACAATTTCAGCGCAAAACTGCGCCCACATGGAAAGATTTCCAAGAGACCGAATAAATAACAATGAATGCTGAAACTCTCATGTTAAAGTTTTCCTCCTGTGTACTTTGGTTTCAGAGAAATTTTTGTGTGCATCTAAGGCTCATGATTTCCCTATTACATTGAGCAGTATTCGCAGTCAGTGGTGTTTACTGCCCTTGAAGATTCGCTCATTTAAGCAAATCGCCAATGTAGATAATTTGAAGTAATACACGAACATATCCATTATGCATTGACAATCTACAGTACAAAGTGGCAACCCTGAAAATGGTCGTAGCTTTCGAGAGAGCAATTCCATTGTTGGAATACTGAGCGGCGCTTCAGCTCGTAAGCTGGTATCACTTACGAATCGGTGGTTGTCTGTGACCCTAAAAATTCGCTCAGTTAAACAAAACCATCAGCAGCGTTGTAACGGGCGAAAGGTATTCTCGAGTGACGCGTAATACCAGAACCTCCGGGAAGGCAAAAACAAAGTCGGAAGCTGGGTTTCTATACGGTACGCGACAGTGAATACTGTCCAAAACAAATGGTCCAATTTTGGAGTGCCACAAAGGTACAAACCAAAGGAGCAACATGTTCTAATGCAGACAGTCACACGTGCACAAAGTCAGCCACAAAATGGCCGATGACCTCAAAGCCAAATGAGTGAAGTGGAAGTGACAAACAAAAGCAGTCCATATACACGCACTAAACACAAAGTGGGGCGGGGGTTACAACAAGGGCAGAATAAACGGGGAATTTCCAAGTGTCTACGTAACTGACGATACAAGCATATCACTGAAACTCGTGCCGGAATAGACTAAAGTCCAGAAGTTTGATCATCTGAAACCCAACAGTTTCCAAGGAAGGTAACTGGGTTCTGCCAGAGTATTGATCGACCCGAGACAGCACGGCAAAATGTGAAAGTGAATGCGCTCCAGGAATTATAAAGAGGAATTAATTTAAATGGCATCCAACAAAAGAAAAGCTTATTATGATTGTTTTAGGTCTGGTTATTACATACAGCAAACGTGCGACATTTAACCGCAAATGTTTTCCGTCGACAAAGGTTTTGCAGAAAATCGCATACGCCAGAAAAGGACCAGCTTTCAGTCGATGTGCTTTAAAGTGCGCGTTACGTAATCCTATCACTCGGCTTAATGTTGGTTTGAGGAGAGGCCCATTATAAGCGGAGATCCAGCCGACCGGAGACAGTCGCCCATAATCGGCCACGCCCATTGACATTGTTGGTTAGAACCAATGGGCTGCTATGCGGTTTGTGGGAATAACCTCTGAAGTCCAAAAGTTGGGCTGCGCTACTTCTGAGCGCTATCTCTAGCACAGCTTTTGTGCACTTATTCTTCAGGAAGGACAAGTTCTTGCTGCAAATCGAATCCTGGGAAAAATTCGCGCATTGGATTGTTCCGCTTTAATGCCGCTGTGGTCTCAGCATCAAAGGAACCTTCTTCGCCCGCAGTTAACTACAATCACCCGTGACTAGTGTTGTACCATGCGGTTCTTAATTTGAGATCACACAGTGCTCAGTGCATCCTTCCTTGGGAGGAGTGCTGGATACATATTAAAGGTCGCACTTCGTTGGCAATTGTGGATTCCATTGGGCTGTCAACGGACAACTATGAAGTCATATGTTCGTCGGCGACCAGTGGCGATGCCCTTTTTTGACTCTTTGCTCTCAAGGCCACCCCTAATGATGCTTTTCCCTGGTGTTAAGATTTCCTATGAGTTTTCGGGGTAAGCTAAGAGGCAAACGCCTCGTTTAGCCCACGGGTTGGGTCCACGGATTACACGCTCTCATCAAACGTATTTATGTGCGATGAGTTAGGGGTGGCGGGCCGCAACAGAGGTCAACCACTGTCGGAACTAGGTAAAATCTATCATTCACTCAGCCGGGAACTTGACCTGGGGTTCCTTTGGAGGGCTGCGAACTAAACACGTACTGCGTCTATTGTAGCTATTTGCTTGTCCTCGGCCGGCTTAGCTCTATGGTACATCTGAAGGCGTATAGCATAAGATTTGAGCTTTGTGGGGACAACGGCAGGTTGCTACAACCGCATCTAAAGAAGCGATCACGGTGAACCCTGAACAAGTTCAAGCTAGACTCCTAATAATGAGGAGAGAAGGGTTAAGCAACTGTGCTCGATTCTGGTAAGCTCGTGTCCTGACCAATCAAATGTGGGTTCGCGACATCTGTTTAACAAGCGTGGGGGTCGGTTGTTGAGCGGCGCGCCCTCGGACACACTAGATTTCAGGATGTTTACTATGGTTTCTTCACACGAGGCGTCGCATCCCCTTCAGAAGCCTGGTTGAGCCAGAAGGAATGTTAGATGTCAGTTCAACTCAGCAAGAACTGACCATGGGGATAGATATTTCAGACAACAGCCTGTCGTTGTACCCAGTATCTCTCCCCACTCTATCCGCTTACCTTTCCGCAGTGTGGGCCTTTGCTTTCGCAACCTCCTCATTTTATGAAATACAAACATATCTCTCCGCCTTGGAAGAGGTATTTTTCAGACCATGAGCTTTACTAGAAAGAAAAATGGTACAGATCCACATGAGTTCCATTTGAGCAGACTTTTTAAAACTCAATTGAACATAGCATGCATTCCAACAACCTGGGGTTAATCAGTCATTTTATCTTGTTCAAAATAGACACTCGAGGGAGCGCTCAAATCACAGGAGTATGAGCCTTTCCCCACGTTTTGTCACGGTTGCCAACCCTACTACGGTGGATCAGTGACATCACACAGAGTGAAATTCCTGAGAGACAGAATTTGGACCAGGTGAGACGTCTTAACATTACACGTCAAGTGCTTGTGCAGAATGGCGCATTGCCGATCAAATGAGGGAGTCGGCGATCACGGATTCACGGATTGATACACAGGAGCGAGGCTTTCGCCCAAGTTTCCCGGGTCGGTTTTGTTCTTGTCGTTCAGCAGCTGTCGTTCACCTGAAAGGCACAAGTGAAAAGGGTGTAGCACTGCTCTTTAAGTTCTCAGCGCGGGGCAGTATGTTTGCCAGCGCGAGGACTCGCGTAAATAAGTGTCTAATAGTGTTTTGAACTGAGTTCTAGAGGGAGCGTGGACAACCGTCTCAGGAAGGTTATTCCACGCAGCAACTACCCGAAATGAGAAAAAGTTTGCCTAATGAAGGTGTGCGCTCTGAGCTTAAAAATCTTCTTACCGTGTCCCCGCCGTGTGTTTGCTGGGTCAACGGTGAAAAACCTGTTGGCCAAGCCTTGTTCAAACAGGGCGTAAGTAAGAATTAAGTCCCCTCGGAGGCGACGATACTCCAAGGGAAAGAGGTCGAGCACCACGAGACGCGTTTCGTAGTCCATGGACTTGAGACCGGCAACCATTTTCGTAGCAGCTCGCTGGACACGCTCAATGAGGATTACGTCTTTCGTGCGTCCTGAGTAGACAACCGGGTTGGCATATTCAAGGAGCGGTCTGACATAGGCCCCATAGAGTATTTGGAAGTCCGTGCGAGTAATACGAGAGAAGGTACGCCGAATCATCCGTAGAACAGCGAATGCCTTCTGAGCCGATTTCTCAAGGTGCAGTGAGAAGGACAGGTTTGGAGAGAGCCAGATACCCAAATCTTTTTGGCATCTATCCTCGTGATGTCTTCTGGTCCTTTCTCACCATGCATGACAAAGGAGTTCGCTGAGTCTCCTCCAAATGACATATGGACGCACTTTTCGTCATTCAGAGGAAGGTGCCAGTCCAACGACCACTGCTTTGCGGCGTCTACATCAATTTGGAGGGCACTGGCATTGGAACTCCACGATTTCAAGTCGTCCGCAAAAAGTAGACATGGACTTGAAAGAACATCTGGAAGGTCATTGACGTATATCAGAAACAGCAAAGGTCCCAAAACGGAGCCCTGAGGAACTCCAATGGAGACCGGCGCCGCAGAAGAGTAGGTCGAGCCTACTTTCACTCGGAATGATCTGTCTGATAGGAATGCCTTGATCCAGTGTAGGATTTTCCCTTGAATCCCGTAAGACTCGAGTTTGTGGAGCAGAGGGACGTGTGGGACTCGATCAAATGCTTTTGAAAAGTCGAAAAATATGGCATCCGATATGAGTCCCTCGTCCTTGGCTTGGGTTAAGCTGTCCATAAATACGAGCATGTTCGTCACGCAGGAACGGTTTGGGAGAAATCCGTGTTGAGTTTGAGAAATCAAGTTGTTGGAAGTAAGGTGATCTAGAATGGCTCGCTTCAGAATGCGTTCCATCACCTTGCATGGCACGCTAGTGAGGCTTATAGGCCTGTAGCTGCCAGGCGATAGTCGGTCACCAGTTTTGTAGATTGGCGTGACAATCGCTTCCTTCCAAACAGAGGGAAGGTGGCCTTCGTCAAGCGACTGACGAAACAGCAGATGGAAATGAGTTGCCAGTGTGTACGACGTTTCCTTCAGGATCCTTGGGTGGACTTCGTCGGGCCCCAACGCGCAGAATGGGTTGATCTTGTGCAGGAGTTGACGAATGTCCTCCACCGTGAATACCAAGTCGGTTAGAGGCCGTTCGTAGGTACGCCTTGACAAGGTTGGATGTGACGAGGACGCTGGGACTGAATACAGACCTGCATAGTGATCTCTGTAGAACTCAGATACCACTATTGGGTCACTCGTGGGTTCCCGTTCCTGTCCCTCAGGGAGAACGCGGATGGCTTGTTTCTTCGGCGATGTCCGCATGTATTTGAACAGCACATTTCTGTTCTTCCGGGCGAGGTCTAGAATGGTGGCTTGTTTTCGTATGTTCCATTGGCGGATTTCCGATTTACAGCGGTTCCGCATTTTACGAAATGCCAGCTCATCTTCTGTGTCTCCTGTAGTCAACTTTTTGAAAAATAGTTGTGACCTCTTTTCCAGAAGACGCCGGATCCTTTTGGGTAGTTTACGGCTCATCCGACTGCGTGCTGGTTTTGGGACGAACATCGCGTCAGCCTCGTGAACTTTCTGGACAATAGTCCTATATAAGTCTTCCACTGAGGCTGGCCCCAGTTTAACTTGGTTAAGAAAGATGCGCATTCCCGAAAAGTCTGCACGGCAGAAGTTTCGAATCCACGTTTGGGGTTCGGGATTTCTGGCCCAATAGCAGATGAAATCAAAGGTGAGCACACAGTGGTCGCTATGTCCCAGTGGAGCGTTAATTGTCACCTGATCAACGAAATGTCTTTCGTTGGTGATGACCAAATCCAGGAGGGACGGTTGTTGGCCCGCGCGGTATCTGGTGGGTGCAACGACATGTTGAGTCCAAGCGCTCTGTTGAACGACTTCGGTCAACGCCGCTGCAAAGGGTCCACTTGATCCGACGCACTGGAGCTCCGTCCAGGGGGCCTTTGAGCGTTGAAGTCACCTACCAGCAGGAGATGAGTGAAGTGGTAGCTGGAGGAGAGTTGCCCAAGGGTTCGTATGAGGAAGTGGTCATCTTCCGGAGGACTCGAGGGGCTACGGTAGACCACACCGAGAAGGAGAGAATCGGACCCGCGCAGCGGGACTTGAAGCCACAGTGCATCACAAAAGGTGCAGGAGTGGTATCAGAGAGGACAATCGGGATTGGCAGGGCCGCATGTAAGTATAAAGCAACCCCACCAGCCTCCCTCGTTTTGAGTCAGCTCGAAAATAGAGTAGCCGTCTATTGAGATCTCCGCGTCAGAGACATCTGGTGTGAGCCAGGTCTCTGTGAGTGCGATAATGGACGGCTGTTCAAGACAAACTGACTGTTTAATATCACAAAGTTTGTTGAAGAGGCTAAGACAGTTTGTGGACAAGCATTTCAACACTGTCTCTGCTGCCTCCGAAGGTGAGGAGCCGAGAGTTGTGTAACCAGGGAGGTTAGCAGGCTTAATAGCTGCACGTCGGGTTTGAGTCGAGGGCTCCGAAGGGACCTCTGAGGCATATTTGTCTGCTCCCTCGATTGGTGGTTTCGTGGGTTGCTTTTCATTTGCAGGGTTTTTTCGCCCTGTGGGAGCCCGGTTTGCGCGGGCCTATTAGTTTTGGTGGACGAAGTTTTTCCCCGTGGGCGAAAATTTCGACCATTGCTACTTGTAGCCCTTTCATTAACTTCTTCTGGACGGCCAGGTTCGCTGTTGCTCAATGGGCGATCTCGCGTCTGTTTGGCTTCTTGGGCATTTTGGCGCGATTTGGTCGGAAAGGTGCCTCTGTGATGCTTTGAGCGCTGGGTGGCAGCACCGGGTAGTTCTTTTGGTGGTGCTCCCATGAGGCTGGTTTTCTCAGAGGACTGCACCTTGAAGCCAGCCAGCAGTTTTCTGATTTGGCGAGTTGTATATGGCTTGTTTGGCCGCAGTCGCCTTTCTTTCGCGCCTGTGTGGTCATCCGAGTCACCCGCGATCAGCGTGGCCAACTGGGTGTATGAGGGACTGTTCGGCTCGCCGTGGTCAGGCTTGTGGCTTTGATTGTCATGGTCCTGGGCAACAGTTGTGTCCACAATCAAAGAGGCTACTTTAGACGGAGTGGAGCTAGAGATTGGCAATTTCACAGCCTCAGTGGATGTACGGTTCTCGCAGCATTCCCCGATGTCGACGTCAGCGCATGTGGTTGGTTTGCCGGTAGGCTTCACCACTTGACTCCGCTCGTCTGACCCAATCCAGCTCGGTTGTAGCTTGGGTGTGGAGTTCACTGTTGCACCTTTGACGTCTGTTACGGAAAGAAGTGCTGATAACTGTACGTACTTTGGGCGCTCCGTCCACGTGAGGCTTGCCTCCTCCAGAGCGTCACTGCCTATAGAATTCGAGGGGTCCGCGGTGGTTGAGTAGAAACTGCTGTCCGGAGTCGCGGTCGTTTGCCTCGGCGTGCTTTCAGGAGCACAAGGGGCTATAACTACAATCGGTTTGGCCTTAAGTTTGGGATCGGCCGAATTGGCGCCATCCGGAAGCTTTTTCCGCACCTCTTCCCTAGAACTGCTGTGGCCTGGCTTCCGTGCGTCTAGAGGGCGATCCTCAGATAGACGCCTGATCGTTGGATTTGCCTTTGGACGCTGACAGCCCGACCCAAAATCTTCTGTACGGCCGACGGCGAGGAAAGGGTAACGAGAAGCCCGAGTGTTCGCTTGCTTCCCTTCTGGCGTAACCAGTCTGCGTGAAGCGATTCGTGGTCAGGCTTTGAGAGGACACTGCCAAGGAGCGATTGTGCCTGCTTCGTTGGCGTGACTTTTCTAGAGAATGACCCCCAGATTATCAGTCTGCTCTCCCTTACGCGTCTGTCCACTAGAGACGCCGTGGCGGTCTTTATTGCCGCATCGGAGAGCTGGATAACCTTTTTCGCAGCCAGCAGACCAGGGGTGGATAGTGCAAGGTACTCGTTCAGCGAGGAAAGTTCCTTGTCAACTTTCGTCCAGATCGCTGCATTTTTAGTGTTTGCGTCTGTCAGAGCTTTAGAGAGAAGCTCGAGTTTCGTCGCGAGTACATCGATTAACGAGGAGCACTTACACTGGTCTGTGTGATTCGGTAGTGAGGAATTGGTCTTGTTTTTTATGGCTTTTTCCCTAGTTGGGGAATGCATTGCACCCTTAATGTAGAGGCAGCTGGCGCATACAAACGGGTCAGGAGAGTTAGCCAGTTGGCTTACCTGGTCGTCCTGTAAACCCGTGCATTTAAAGTGCCACCAGGCCTTGCAGGTGTGGCATTGCATACCCCGTCTCACGTTCGATGGACAGCCATTTCGCCCACATCTGTTGTGGACCATCGATGACTGCAGAGAGCAGCCTGCATTGACTAGTGACATGAGTGCGACTAGATGCAGAAACTGGGTGCAAAGTAACAGGGATTATAACGTAAATGTTATGTTGGTGTGAGAAAATTCAACAAATAACACGTATAAACTCTGTAAATAGTTTGAATAGTGAAAGAATTCTTTCACGAATTAGCACGAGGGAAAAACGAAACCAATTTCGAACGTACCGCGCTCAATTCTACACCCCTTTTTTGCTTGTGCCTTTCAGGTGAACGGAGCCGCTGAACGACGGGGAGAATACCGACCGGGGAAACTTGGGCGAAAACCTCGATCCTTTGTATCAATCCATGAATCCACTTAATTTTCCCAAGGTCGTTTAGTGGCATTGCGTTCACTGCAGATGGCCCTCGGGCTAGCGATGAAATATTCTACTCGGGAGTATTCATCATCTTTATCTGCACTTGGAGTAGTTGAACTCGCTGCGTATCTAGGGATTGGAGCGTGTAGCAGTGACTGTCGCGTTTACATGTAGCACGAAGTGAACCTGACATTGTAGAAATTTTATGACTGTTAGGTGTTGCATATTAGATCACATGCTTCAGAGTTCGTTCCCGTTGCGGGGAAGATAGTTAACTAACCCGAATGCCCACATAAGTACATCTTATTAAACAGTCGACTCTGGCATTCGGATATCCAACAAGAACCGTTGTGTGATCTAGACGCTTCCTGGGGGGGAAGCATCATCCTACCGCGTGCGGTAGGTTGTGGAATCACGATCGGATCTGGGCTTCAGGGAGCTGTGTCATTTGTTCGAAACAGCTTAACGGTTGTGACGCAGAATCACGAACTGGAAGGTTCGTGGTCCGTACTAGTTAGTCATGGTTTTTCGATTGCTCCTGCTCAGGCTTTGGCTAACTGACTGTGTCTAGCTCTCGCGCATTCTTCAAGTGGTATGGGGCCTGTGCCGGGCGCTCATTACTTGTCAATTATCAAGAAGAGACGGTTTACAAAGGTAGGATGTGTTCACCTGCATAACCCATTAGGCTCTACGGAGGAGTGTACATGTTACGCCCCAGTGTTTCTAATACCAGGTTGATTAAAAGGTAGGGGGCCAACTAACACAGTCTCTTGGTCCTGCAGATGAGGACTTTGGGCGCGTGGCGACTTGCTCCTTACAAATCTAGACAGCTCTGGAAGTCTTGTGTCAACACCCGATTCCATGCGGTTAGGTGTTCGAGCCAAAAGCTTTTTTTGGAAACATTAATCATCCTTTTGCGTAGGTCTGAGCGCTCCGGCAGTATTCCAGCCCACGTATAAACATAGGTCGCACAAGTGGAAAGTCGTCAGCTGGCACCGTCAACCGGGTTGTCCTACTTCAAACAATGGGGCGGAAAGGCTACTAATTTCCTTTCACACATTGTGTCTTCTAAGCATTCATACATCCTGCCAGCATGGCATGGCGTGGGTCTGTTATTTAGGACCGGCGAATCATTGCCACCCATTGCCCTTAGTTGGAATCTCTGGTAAACTCGGCCATCACTAACTTATACGCTTCGTATCCATTCCTCAAACCCATGACAGCCCTTGCCATGTGTTCTCTGAGAAACTGGATGACGGACTGCTGTCGTATGTACGCTAGGTCCGCTTCCTGCTAATTTGTATCGTCTATCCGAAAAAGGGTTTTAAAACCCAGTCTCGCTTTGCGGTTTATTGTCTCCTCCAGTTGCTGACTCCCAGCGATTTCTAAGTCACCACGGCTGGTTCGGCAGAGGTTTAGGTCAAAATAATGGGCATGTGCTTGAGTTGTTTGCCCACTGATAGTCATCGTGCGTTTTTTCGATAACATCTATGCCAGCACCCGAACCCCCCAATTATCAGCGCCTATTCATTGCATCTGCTTACATCCAAACAAGCTAGCGCTGATGCCCTAAAAGACAGCTTTTGGGACGATTTGAACACCCAGTTAAGGTGGGATAAGAGGTCAAATAATAATACGGATGATGGAGAGAAATACGAATGTTGGTGGACTTGGAGTTCCGGAAGCTCGTTTGAGCGATCGTCTGGAATTGAATCGAGGTGCACGGACGACGAATGCCTGCTGAAGTAACGTGCTGACCACAAACCGTTTCCGTGCAGCACTTACTTCCGAAACAACCGAAACCACTTAGCTACATGGTGCCCACGCTCGTGGCCAACCTCCAACACAGATAGAACACATCACCAGCTATGGTTGGCGTGGTTAAGTTACTGACTGTTACTCGTTCTGGAAAAATTCTGTGGATTCAAACCACTCATTTGTTCGTTGCTGCTTCCCGTTGCACTTTTTATGAGCGCACAGTCTGGACACATCTCGCCCAGCCATCTAAATTTTTCATACCCACCAAAACCGCTCGTTGAAGTCACACAGGTCACACAAATTTGAATGTTGCTTCAGCTGAAAATTTTGGCCACAATCCTGTAAGATACGGGGCGCTATGTCTGTGGAATGGCGCATCTGAATAGATCTAAACACTGGATCTCGAGCAACACTCGGGCTGGCCTAGAAGAAATAGCTAGTTATATGGAGACATTTTGTTGAATAATAGCTCGCCCTCAGTATGGCTATGTGAGTGGACGCAGTGGATGGGGTCCCGTGCCGCACTTCTGCGTTAATTTCGTGGAACAGCTTCCTTGAGCTAAGTGGTTTAGACTTTTAAGTTAGAGGCCAGGGGAGGGCTCCCCGAACAAAACCCTTCATCGCACTACCCCACGGGCCAGACTTTTCGAGTCACAGGCTCCAAGTAGGGTACCTCAATTGAACCCTCTTCTTCTGCCCGGGTAGCCAGGCAACCCTCACCCACGGCCCGTCCCTACTCATCAAATGATGCACTGCAGTCAATCCGTCGGTCAGTCCCTTATACACTGTTTAGGCACAAGTCATCGTCATCAACGACAGTTTGACATCTGTGTTCAACAGATGCTTCGCTGCCGTACAACCATGATTTATTTGAAAGCCTTATTGTGAAGAAAAGAATAAGTGTTCGGGGAAGGGACTTAGTGCTAATTTGCTACAATCATTCCGAGGTGCCTGCACGTCCGGACACTCATTTAAGCAATCTTGATAGAAACGAAAACAAGAACGCCATTAACATCGGTTAGCAGCCATATCTTACAGATTCTCCAACCAGACGCAGCGGAGATCACGTAGTCCCCATCCTGGAAGGCGAGTAGCACCGACAGCACCCAAGCGTTTCGTGATTTCTTTCATACCCTTCTGCCAGGTCAAGGGTTGGCCACCTCTCTGCTTACGCCACTCTGAATTGGGCATGGAAAAAAGCACTCTCTTCGGCAAACGATGGTTAGGCATGCGCAACACATGCCCCAACCAACGCAGCTTCTGGTGCTGGACACATTCTTCAATAGAAGTACCCGTTGCACAACCGAAAACTCACATTCCAAGTGCCTCGTTACGGCTTTGCCGACATCAGCTCACACGAGCTGTGGTTCTGAGACAACGATTATCGAGCCACTGAAGACGTTTTAGTTCCGCTGCTCGAACATCCCAAGTCTAACAGCCATACACAAGAAAGCAGCCGACACCGTAGCCTGATACACATGTCCCTTGAGATTCAGGGATATACAGCTTTGACGCCATAGGTGTCTTAAGTTGGCAAACTCGACCCGAGTCTTGCAGACACGTGCATTGACCTAATCTGTCACACTACAGTCAAGCTATGTAAAATGCTCCACAATTTCGAGTGCCTCTCCTGGATAGTAAGTGGCGTGTTCAGTAACTGTATGTCCGACAGAGTGCAAAGTGCATACCAAGGGACTTTTGTCAGTTCATCTAGCGCCTTCTCCTTTCCGAAGACGAAAACGATGTCGTCTGCATATTTCAGATCGACAAGGTTTTCGTCAGAGGCTATTTGAACACCGGGGTTTCGAAGACCTTCCAGCGTTCGTCTCATTATCTTATCGATCAGAAATTAAATAGGAATGAAAAGAGTGGGCATCTCTGTTTGACCGTGCTTTGTTTATGGAAGCTTTTGGAGGACTCTCTGGTAGTATAAGAATACAAGGAACCTATTATGTTCAAAATTATCCGGGGCATTCCTTGATGGGCAAGCGTGTCAAAGGGAACAGACCGGCCAACCGAGTCGAATGCTCCTTAGAAGTCCAGGACTAGTAAGATTGTGGGTCGTTTGTACGTATGGCGTTGTTCTAGCACCTGACGGATTGTAAAGATTTGGTCAATGCAACCCCCACCAGGCCGAAATCCCGCTTGTTGCTCTCGAGTCAGTGTTTGGCGAGCCACCATAAGACGATGAAGCGCAGATGATGCCAACAGTCTCGCTACGACGGGGGTCAAGCTGATTCCTTTATGGTTACGAGCCCCTTTTTGAAAATGGGCACTATCACCGACTCTAAGCAGTTGTCTGGGACAGTCTCTTTTTCCCAAATACAGACAAACATATCAGACAAGCGCTGACCGAGGACTTCACCCCCATCTTTGAACAATGCGGGTAGGAGGTCATTTGAACCAGAAGCTCGGTGGCGTTTGAGAGAACGTATGCATCCTGAACCTCTGAGGCCGTAGGGGGTTCCATATTCACCGTCCAGGGTTCTACGTCAGCAGTAGGCTCCAAATGGGTGCCAGATGGTGGCCACCGTAACTGCTTTTCGAAATATTCGGTCCAACGGTTGAGGCGTTCATTATTCAAGACGTTCTCTCCATTCCGATCTTTGATGGTTTCGCTCACAGGTGATTTCCGGGGACCGGTCGCATGGATTAACTGAAATAATCTTCGGGCATTCCCGGCTTTCTGGGCCTCTTCCGCTTCCTTGGCTTTCCGTGTCCACCAGACTTCACGATCAACTCGCACGCTTACTTTCACTTGACGTCTGTTTATTTGTCGGGTCAAGTTATTTTCGGGACCGACTGGGATATTTCTCCGAGATTTAAAGAATGTCACCGTTCGGTCTGATATTTGGTGCTTGAGTGCGCCTGGTGGTGCTGTGCCACAGGCGAAATTCCCAGCACTATGTGAAGAGGTGGCAATCTCGTCCCAGTCTGAGTTCACATTTGATGGTGGAGCATTTGGAAGAGGCTTTAGAAGACGATTCTGATAAGTCCTTCTAACATTCGGATCTGCCGGTCTCTCAGGTGCTAAGCGATTTGTCCGCACCTTACGCGGACCTCGAAAATGAAGGGAGAAGCGACTCCGGACGAGTGCGTGGTCGGAGTTCGTAAATGTGTCCCAAAACGATTGGCAGTCAGTTATTGATCCGCGCCATCGGTAACTGATGCCAACTTGGTCAATTTGAGTTCGTAGCCGGCACACCGTTGAAGGACACCATGTAGCCAGACAACTTAGGCTATTTCGGAAGTCAGTACTGAATGAAAACAGCTTGCGAGCAGCACACAGCTGATCCATTGTCCGCACGTACCGAGTCCAATCCACGTCGACCACCTGAGTCTCAGATGCGCTAATCCTGACATTTTATGCGTTGCGATCTCCGGCAATCTGGACTTTTAGCTTGCCGCAACTAGACATTCCGGGCGTCATAAAACTCGTCTTTGATGGTGTCAGAACTAGTCATTTGGGACGTAAGCAGACACGATAAACTGACATAGATCAACTTTCTGCTTGTGAGACTCCTTCACGGACGTTGCCAGACGAACCACACAGAGGCGACTATCAACTGGTATCCAGTCAAACAAGGATCTTTCCGCCCATTGGCTTAGGACGTTACCAACCCACGTGCATCCGGCTGTAGTGGCTTGCGGATCGCCAGAGTTGCGCAGCCGGAAGCGAGTGGTGGGTGATGAGGCGGTTAGACCAACCATTGTGGTTGCATCATGAAATCTCGTTTCTGATTCAGCACACACCAATGTCAAGTCAGTACAGTGTGAGAGCAAGCACAGCTTGTTGTCCTTCTTGCCTCAGAGATGGCTCAAGTGGTTAGAGCGCGAATTTACTGACCTAAAGATCCGTGGTTCGAACCCGACCTCTGCCTCTCGACTTCCCCTGCCTAGGCTTGGCAACCTGGCAGTATCCCAGTCCTCGTGCTTCCTTCGGGAAGCATGGCAGCTAGGCACCGGAAGGGTGTTACAGCTGAACAGTTCTGCCTCAGAGTGCGGACATTGAAGGCGGCCAGGTAGAATGGGCGTCGAGGCTTGAAGATTGATTTCTGGATGTTTGAGGATGTCCGCGCGGGATGACGCGCAAGTGTTGCTTGCAAAACCGATGCAGGACGAACGGAACCATCAGTCCTAACTGATGGGCCTACAAGGAGTGAGTTATTAGTGGGGTGAGAAGAGGAGGGAGAAAAGTATGTGAAAGGGAAAGAAGGTAGGCGTCAGCAATAGACTGTTTTTGCTTACCTACCCTGCTGCATGCGGCGAGCAAGGCAACCTGGCTAATGGTACCACGCGATGTGCTGATGTGCCATCGGTGTATTGTTAGTTGCAATTATCATGATTTTACGTGGACTGGGATACTGCCAGGGCGCCCAGACCTTGACAGGAGGACGATCAGGGTCCTCAACCAAAGACTGGCTCAAAAGCCTGACCACAATGCACCGGTGTTTGGCGCAAAATGCTAGTGCATTCCAATTTTTACAGGGCAAATCGCCACACATGTTCCAACCCCCAACCTGGAGAACTCGGAGACTGTGTTCGTCAGACTTCTAACCGTTGACCAGCCTGATTTGAGAGACTGTATGTCGCACGGACATCCCCGGTATAGCTCAATGGGTCGCGGAGGTGCACAAACCGTCACACCACGGTGAGGTCCAGTCTCTTCGTGACGGTACGAGTTCGGACACAGAATTCGAGCTCCTTACTAGTCAACTTGCTATTACAGGCCAATAATCTTTCTACTCTTAACGTCAACATACTATCCACCGGGATTCAAGTTTCGCAAAAGTATCGAGTTAAAGAGGTCCAACGTGAGCTTTTGTCGTCGGAGTTCTAATGTGAAGTTCCGGTAGTTCCATTCATGATGATAACTTCACTTCTAACCATCGGCCATAAGCAACAGTAGTTTGTCCCACCAAAGAATGAAGGTGAAATCGCTAGGTACGTTGTCACGGAAGAAACTCGCATCATTTACGTCTGTTTCTCGTGTAGAGCGGCATAAACGTACTGGAAGCCCATAGATATCAGGTAGTTGGACATTCGTGTGCGACATGGCTGCTTGTTGTGATGCCTGATTAGATAACCCTTTGCACCGGTACTATCCAAACTGTCCACAGTATCTTGATCCAAATTTTCGGTCACGTTTGTTTTCTTTACTGACTGCAGGCTGTGACCACGGACATAGTATAGAATACTATTGTCAGATTAATACTCTATTCACCACTCTTCTTAAAAACACGGGAAAATGGTATTTTACACATGGACAAATAGCCAATGGTGATCATTATCTGTACGCTAGGAGCTTACTCTCAGTCTTCTTTCGCCCAGGTGGACAGGTCATCATGTCATCCGCAGAGTTAGCTCAACCGGCTATAGAAGTCTCGTGATTCGCCACTCCCTTTTTCTTCCGGTAGATACAAGAATTCAGGTCACTGAAGGAACACTTGAATCACATTTGTTGGTTGTATTTTTAGAGGTGCTTTCCTGGCACAAGTATCCGCTCTCGTGATAAGCATTTCATCTGACTGTTCATTCTTACCTGAACGCGTGTCACATCTGGTCGTGTTTTCATACCGGTTCTTGAGTTATTTTCCGTTGCTTGACTAGTGAGTGATGATAGTCTGCTCAAATATTTTTTCTTTCAAAATGTTCTAACCTCTACTGGGCTGCACCGACGGGTGGCGCGTTTACAGGTTAGCGTTGGTCGTTTCTTATCAGCTTGTTGATTCATCAGTGGCACTGTGAAGTATGACAATCCATATCTACACGTTCTTTGTCCCTCCGGGTCTTACCACAGGGACTCCTAAAGAGCCAAATTTGATGCCTGATTACGCTTGATTTCCAACATTTTTGTACGCTTTAGATGATTTTTTCAAGAACTCATTCTCTACTAGTCAATAAATCTACCGGGGCTATTTCTGCGATATATGCACGTCTTTCAACTACACACTTTGGATTTCAAACTGTGGATGAAGAAGAAAAACAGCGTAAAGGTCCGCTTAAATGGGGCTGCAGTATTTTTTCCAGTCTTTAATGTGTTCCAGAACGTAGCGGAAAAGTACGATCTCATGAATGACGTCATGAGTGCTGGAATTCATCGCTTGTGGAAAGATAATTTTGTGCACCAAATAATGCCAACACATAACCTCAAGTTCTTAGATGTAGCTGGAGGCACTGGTAAGTTGGTTCGTTTCCTTTTTCAGTCTGCTTGCAGGTGATATTGCATTCCGCATTCACCGCTTTTCCCAAAGATTGCCTTCAATCAATTCAGGAGTTACGAATGGTCCTTCAAATAATTCAGGGCCACAAATTACCCTCTGTGACATCAATCCGGCCATGATGGAGGTAGGAAAGGCTAGGGCTAACAAACTAGGAATTTCCTCGAGTGGGTAGTCACACCGTTTTTGCTAGCGTCTACCTCCAGTTTGTTGGGTGGAAGGCAATGCAGAACAACTTCCGTTCGAAGATAACTCTTTTGACGTCTACACCATTGCATTTGGGATTCGAAACTGCACACATCTGGATAAAGTATGTATCATATTCCAGGGTAAACGAATAGCTTGATACAGGTCTTGTCCGAAGCCCATCGCGTGTTACGACCACATGGACGGTTCTTTTGTTTAGAATTCAGCCAAGTTGTGAATCCTGTTCTGGGCAAGTAAGTCTGTTTGAAGCCATAGTCTTGTTTGTGCTCTTATTTTGTCTTGATGTTTTTTTCATGTGCAAGAAACTGGAAACAGACTGACTCATGGGGGTACAGAATATAATAGCATCTGGCCCTTTAAGATCAAGCTGGCGTAAGCCGAAGTGGTTGGAGCGCGAATTTACCTATCGGAAGGTCCGTCGTTCGAATCCCGCCTCTGCCTCTCGACTTCCCCTGTCTAGGCTTGGGCAACCTGGCAGTATCTCAGCCCTCGTGCTTCCCTCGGGCGGCATGGCAGCTAGGCACCGGAAGGGTGTTACAGCTGAACGATTTTTTTAAGCACAACAAAAAACCAGGAAGTGGTTAATCAAAGAGCTGAGGTTGTTTAGTCGGTACGAAAGACTGTCACGAGGGACTTTCAACAGCCCCAGCTATTGGGTACAGGGACCTTACTTGGCGTATAAGCAAGCCAGACGTCGGGACTGAATAACGAACTTTTGCTCAAGAAACTAGCATTCTTATCATTATACTGGTTGGTCAAGAATTGTAGTTCGTATCTGTCCGTATATGAATTCATACCTGTTAGAATGGTAGCTGATGACTAGATCAACAATTAAGTGCGCTGAATGACAACAGTGTATCGAACATAACCGATCGCACTTGAAATCAGTGCGACTCCAAAAGGCTTAGTCATCCTACCGGCAACTTTGAACCAGGAGAGTTTCTGAAATTTGTTACTTTCACCCACGACAAAACACTTGTATAAATTACCTTTACTTGTGTGTGGAAATTTGAGCTATTTCGGATTATTATTTTCGGTATACTACAAACTCGTACCTGTAGCGAAGCAGTAGTCACGTGATCTGTGGTAAGTGCGGGATTGGTCTTGACAGAAACCTCACGATGGTTCAAGTGGTTAGAGCGCGAATTTACTGACCGAGAGGTCCGTGTTTCGAACCCGACCTCTGCCTCTCGACTTCCCATGTCTAGGCTTGGGCAACCTGACAGTATCCCAGTCATCGTGCTTCCTTCGGGTGGCATGGCAACTAGGCACCGAAAAGGTGTTACAGCTGATCAGATATAACCTCACGATGAAGGTTGGTTGTGTTGGGGAAATGGAAAACCATATGAATCCCAGGGTGTCGTATTAATGGTAGCATTTTCATGTTGAAAGGGATTTGAGATTTGACGTAGAGACTACTAAGGCGAATACACCGCTTCAGCTTGAACAATAACATGGGTTAGTCACGCAGAAGGATCACCCTCCAGGTGGGACAACCTTAAATGGTGGCTCTGGAGCGGATTGCTCCAGAGAACTCCTCATCTCATTTTCGTATTCTCCTCAGGCGATCTTGAGCGGTGAATAATTGTGCTCACTACGGCTTCTGGCGATCCTGGAGTCTATTTTTTGAAAGCAGTATCAGTATCAGATGTGACTTGTTATCCCGTTTACTCGCTCCACAGGTCTGTTGTCTGTATTTGTTTGACATAGTCAACCAGTCAGTCAGTCCACGGCCACCTAATGACTTCTATTAGGACGGAAAGTCTAGTTTGATCGAACCTACATCCACTATCTCAACCTCGCTGTCTTCACAGCAGACCTGATTGATTTTGAATCTCTTACGTGGTTACTTTATCAAAACTGACCACCTCTAGTTAAATTCTGTTTCTTCAGTAAAGTTCCTCTCCAGAGTATATTTTCCGTGGATCCCTTTTATCCTGAGAGGAGTGGTCCTATAAAATTTGGGCTCAATTTTGCAAAGGCTATCTCGAGCTTTAGGTATCCATCAGTAGGAGGCGGTATATGTTAGTTTGATGCTAGTGAATTCGTCTGTGGGGATTAACCGAGTCCTTCGGACCGTACAGTATCTCTATTTCTTGTTTGTTCCAGAATGTACGACATTTATTCGATGCAGCTCATCCCTGTCTTTGGCCAACTGATTGCCGGGGACTGGAATTCTTACCAATATTTGGTAGAGAGCATTCGCCAATTTCCACCGCAGGCAGAATTCGCTGAGCTTATCCGAAGTGCTGGTTTCAGTTCCGTCAACGTTACCAACTATTCTTTTGGCATATGTGCTGTACATAGTGGGTTCAAGGAAACACAACATTCAGAGGAAGTTGAACCTCGCAAATAACATTTTGAGGATTGATTTATCCACAGGCAGACATACTGTAACTCAGCAAGTGATAAAACTCTGTCTTTTCTATTGAGTTCAATTTTATTTTACCTGGGTGTCTTAGGCGGCGCAATACAATCGAGATGATTTTTGTATATATTCTACGGCGAGCCATTTGGTTTGATCCCGAGGAGTGTGTTTCTGGCCGGCGATTTTCACCACTCAGCTTCCAAAGCTTCTTGTTGATCAGGTAGCTGTAGCGAGCTTGATAATTAGTGTGCTCTTGGATGGCCAACAGATCGACGGTTATGTGAACAGCAACCAGCTAACGCACCGAAACCGCTAATAGTTCGAAGAAGTTTGAGGAGTTCTGTTAGATTTATTAGGATTTTGCGATGTGTCGTAAACGCTGAAGACAACATCAAACCACTACTGAACACTGTACATCCAGAAGACTTGCGCGACTCGTTGTGCCCTCTGTCGGCAAAAAAATAGAGATGAGCGTCGGTGAAACAAAGCACTTCCAATTGAAAAGAAAGCCTGAGCCTGAAACCCCAAATTTAGGATGACCAAACGCAGAATCCTGTCATCTCAGCACTTCAGCTTCATTTGACATAGGGATTAACGGAAGATATTTGACTTGACTCCACACCTGCTTATCGATTGTTCGGGTTCAGGTTGGATCACTTCAACCGTATTTCCTACCAATTGCATGACAGTTGCGTCACAAGTGCCCCAGTATTGAATAAGTTACTTGTGATCTGACCTCACCTTCCTCTATTTGAACAACTGAAAATGTTAACAACTGGAACTTCCTCACATCTAGTTGTAGGATCCGAATTTTCAAACCAACCGATTTCGTTTGCTTTCCGAGGAAATGCAGCCAACGGATTTTCGTTCGATTGATTGTGAATTCCATCGTCGGTGATCGCAACAGCTCTAATAAGCCCATTGTTATTATCCATTTCTTATCTCCAGGACTCAGCAGCCACTTGAATGAATGTCTCACAGGGCGCACTACTTTTATTAGTAGTGCGATCTATAGATATTAATAGTATCTAAAATCCCTGCCACGAAGGGACTATGACTCGTTTCCAACTTTTTCCGGTTCAAGGCTCATCCATTCGCACCAACTGGAAAAGATATACGTAGTGTCAGCCCTTTATAATCGGCCCTTACGGTCCCTAGTACAGACGCAAAGCCCTCATTCCAAATGACTTTTCAGGGTGGAGTAATACTGGTTGTGCTGTCACAACTTCTCAGTTTACGTGTCTCTTGACGGGATTGTCGGAATCACAGTATCCGCTTACAGCATGATGAAAACTGAAACCATCTCAACACAGCAACATGGGCTCCTCGCACAATGTTGAATACTGTCCCTTCGTTTCAAACTGACTTTCTACTTGTGGTGCAAGTGCTTAGGTGAGGGGGTCATTGGGATGACATTTGGTAACCGCGAAAGACCACGATTTCCAGGATGAGTTAGTAAAGAGTTGTCATTGTGGTAATGCATCACACTAGTTTCACAGCCAACTCTGTAACTGAAGTTGACAGTCAAAATCGCGACTGACTAACCGACCGACTTCGAACTTTTTCAAACAAATACAATACTTCCGCCTAGTTGGGCAGCAGCAGCTGTTTTCTTGCGTGTTTCGCAGTTCTTTATTGCGACCCAAACAGTCACATCCTTCTCTTCTCAGTCTGTTTCTGTAGTTGGCTGTCGTTAGCAGCGAAATAAGCCTTGCTAACTTTTTCTGATAGGGTTTAACGGATGATTAGCTCTTGAAACATGAAGCGTAGTTACATCAGTGTGAAGTTATGATAATTAAATCACTGAATTTGGAAGACTTGGAAGCCAGAGAGGATGTCTGCAAGCTGGTAAAAGCGATGGAATGTAGCTCGTTTAAGGCTCTCAGTTAAGACAGTTGGCCCGTAGAATAATGTTACTCAGAAATGTATCTGTATGCACGGCGAGTATTTTTAAACGCCGCCCAATCTACACAAATTAGTCGAGTTTTTGTTACAGGTGATGCACTGATGTTATGGCATCGTCAAGCGATATTCTGGTTTACGATCGTAGCAATCTTCATTGGTTGGGACCATTGTTGTCCACTCTTAACTGTCCATCTCTTGCGAGTCCACCATCAAAAAAGGCCAACCGTCAAAAACGACCACTGAGCTTGCTCTGTGAAGTGGATTTCACGGGTAAACTCCCAGAAGAAGTCGATTCCCCTAAACCGCTTTCGGCCAGTCCTTTTCACTCGTTCCTCGAGAGGAAGCATGCACAGCTATATCCTTTTAAAGAGAGGAACTTCTGTAAGAAGTCACTTTGTCCGGTCTTTCTAAATAGTCCTCCAAAAGCCATGATTGTAGCCGTCTCTTTTCCTCTCTAAAAACAGCCACAGGGTATCTTCGCCATTTGGTCTCCTAGGAGATATCTAATCGTTCAAAGTACTTGGATCAAACACAAGTGGCATTGCCCAAAAGCACAGGGGTGAAGCTGCGGTAGTTCTGTTTCTGGTTTTTATTCACACGGATAAAAATAGTATTATGAGGTCCCCAGTAAATTAATGGAACGATTTCTTCACGCCATTTTTCGGACATCAAATTTATGTGAAACCATTGCATGGATGTCACACCCTGGTCTTTGCTATTGAGGAGAATGTTAGTAGCTCAGGTAGCATAGATAGTCGTTGGTTTGTTCGTTGAGCCGGGTACTTTGATTGCAAACATTTCATTACCAATCGAGTTGACATCATCAGTGCGTTTTTATGGAGCGCGGGGATGGGTCGGTGGTTGTGCAATCAAATTGCGCAGCTCAGGGAACAAACCAACAATCACCTTGGTCTTTGCGCGGCTGGCATTTTTTGCTACGATGGACATTAAATGTAGTTGGGCGTTTGTTTCTCAAGAGATGTTGAGTTCAAAGCCGACTGCGCCGGACGGGACTGAAGTGGTCTTGATTCGACGATGGGGAACACCGGTCTCTCTTGATGGGACCACTGTGTTTAGTTTAGTGGTTATTTGTAATCAACTGGCAGCTAGTATTGTCTACCACAATGCCGATTTTAATTGTCACACCAACAACTTCAAGATGGGTGTTACTGCATTACATGATCTACATGAACCTTCGCTTTTTGTAACAGCTCTGTGGATCGTAGTTCTTGAGCATGCGTAACTAAACTGTTTATCGCTAACAGACTTGTGCTGCTATCACAACACACTCATTTGCCAGATAGCATCGTACGGTTAGTGATTACTTGTAGCCGAGGTGGGCTTTGTTAAGACTTGTTTTTGTACAGTGTCCCTGTACGTTGGAACTTGTCAACAATGGCTGACTGTGTCTGTGGATGTTTGACAGCACCTGATCCGCCATGTCTGGCACTGATTTATCCGGACACATTTGCCCATGCGTACTCAGGTCCTCACCTGATGGGACGTTATGCCCTTGTAAAGACCGTCCTATTAATATCTCAAACCGACAGGTCCATCTCATTCGTATCTCTGGGTGTTCTGGTATGTAACCTAGCATTTAAAATTCGTTAAATTCTTATTCTAGAACCATTAAAGTCGATACCAGGATCACCTCAAAGTAACAATACATCATCAGTAATCTGCGGCGTACTCGAAATGTGAATATATGCCCCTTCTAGATAACCACTACCAGCCGATGCCTCTGATGTGCGAAATACCATTGTAAAGTGAAGGCACGAAGTTCTCCAGATGGCGTTCTTTCTTCAAAGAGATTGTACACGAACTCGCACTTTCTGGGAATGGTGTTATGTATTCTCCAGAGGAGTGTTCTCTATTCGGAAAGATCTCTCTTGACGGTGTTGTTGCTCAACTATGCTCAGACGGCTTTACTCCAATTATCTGGGATGTAGACAGAATGGAAAGCCCCGACGGCGATTCATACATTCAAAAATGGCAAGAACATCGTGCGAAAAACATCGGGACATCAATCTAGTAACCATAGCTTCCAAGGTGCTCTTTCTGTCAGTGATTCACATACGTAGCCTTAGGTACGCCTTTTCGTCTAATACTGAAGGTTCATATAAGATCAAAGTCCGATAAATGTGACCTGAAGAGACATGTATCCTAGCCGTAATATTCCCAGTGGAATTGGTGAGACAGGCGTCCCAATTTTGTGCTGTCGTGGGTTTTCCATCTACTTACAATGTTCCAGTAGTTTATAAATCAGCACTTTCAGTGTCCCTGGGCCAGTCTCGGCCTGACCCTCTGGTGTGTCAACGCTTCGCCTGAGCTAAACAGCTTCGTAGAAATACCAGCATTTTTGGCCTCAGCATATATCACTAATGAGGTTTGATTGTTGAGGGTTATCACTATGGACTTCTGTCAAGCAGTATCCTATTGAAGGTAAGAAAAGAAGGCCCATCGTGCACGCCATATCTACAAACGAAAATTACCAAGCGTATACTTGCTGCAACCTACTGGATTTGAACAGGTGGAGTTTAGCAGTGCAGTTCCAAGACCATCCCTGTAGGACAACTAGCTATTGGAGTGAAAACCAATTTCCCAATCACCATTCATGCCGTCTACTCATCCGAGTACTGGTATAAGCATCCCGGCAAATTCTGTCAGCCTCTATTAATTTCTCTATTTTTTTGGCGGCTGGAGAAATCGTGAAGAGAAATCAACCTCTGAATTGTATTGAACTATTCTGACTGCAACACTGAGACTACCCGCCCGATTTTAGGTCATACCGGAAAAGTGTTTGATATCTCTTCAGGTACGATGAATTTCTCTCAGTGCCAATTAGTCCCAGTGGAAAGTTTCCGTGGAGGAAATAAGGCCGGTCGCTTTTTTCTTAGAGTCACATAGTATGAATTCAAGACGGCCAGGGCAGTAACGATTCTTATTTTATATCATTCCACTTGCCATTTGTATGCCCGATAACTCCGTAGGCTGTAACCCTTAACTTTTCCTCACACTCAACTACACTGAATCCCATCATGCGAACGGGGCAAATGCAACCTCTTTCCAAACCTCGAATGGAACTGTTTCATCCACATTACTTTGCACTGGTCTTCTGAAGTACTAATTGCCTTTGTATCTATTTTACCTGGTCAGAAAAATGTGTCGTTACACAGTGGTGGGTCGTCCGAGTAGTAAAACGAAGCCGTTTGATACAATGATAGATCACGACGTGGCAACATAACACATATCCTAATGATTTCTATATAGGTTCTTTAACTGAGTGTTGCATCATGACCAACCGTATTGGCCTAATGTAGGGTTGCGGAAAGCGGGAAAATCCAGGCAGTGGTTTGTCAAAGCCCCAGCAAACTCGTGAGGTCGCTAAAAACTCTGACGGTCCATGAGTGATTTCGCCCTTCTTCGGGCTCATCAGGTAGGCGCAGTCTCCGCGTTTTCATCAACCTTCTGTACTATTTGAATCCAAATTGCGAAATATACTCATTTCAAAACTAATTTGATTCTAACGGGAGACTTAGCTTAATCTCTCGTTTATGGTATTTTTCGGCTGAATTTGCTGCACACAGGCTGTCTCATATTTCATTTGACACGATGCTCGGCTGTAGAGGAGAGTTCAGTAAAATTGCGTAATGTGTTTCGTCTAGTGAATATACTTCGATATCTCGAGCATCGTCCCAACGGAAGCATGATGCGACCTTTGTGCAACACATCCATTTGACGACTACCATAAACGATCGAGATTCAGCTGAGTCCCCCGTTAAAACTAAAGTAATTTGTAAGTGAGTGTATTTGGTTTGTAAATTGGTTCGCACCAGGTTCAGCACTGTTGATGTTGTCCCTCCAAACAACACTATCCCGAGTTCTTCCACTGCAGCCTAGTTTTCCCACTTTGATGGTCTCCTTTGTCTCACTTTAGGAACCAGGATTTCACTGTCGACATCATCGCTTTTCATCCCTCCCGGGTACGCTTTGATGGGCATGTCTACTGCGTTATAACGATGCGACTCACTGTTGGGCCACTATCTGGGGCAGACTCATGTTGATGCCATGGAACTCACATGGTTTAGTCACATCAGCAGCCACTGTGTCACATAGATAGCCAACTAAAACCACTCGTGTTTTATCCTAGAACGACGAACAAACTGGACAAGAGTGATGTAATGAAGCGCGCGTTTGGGCCAATGGTTATGTAGACCTGGGACACAATATCCTGTGATAGCTGCTTTCGAAAACCAATAAAGAGCCCGATTTAACAATGGCTTGTCCAGGGAGATGAATTGCCGCAGTCAGGACACAAATCCTGGACATATGATATTCAAGCACAACAAGTAGAATGTGAACAGCATTATACATTTGATAGAATTGAGGGACGACATATCAATTACATTCCAACGGAATTTGTCCCAGGTTGTCGGTCTGCTTGTGTATTTGTTTTTAGTTTGGTTTTTGTCCCCTATAATCCCTTTAGTTTGTGGTCACATTCCGTCCTTATGAACGGTAAAATCAGCATAACTATCTATTCAGTGTCAAATTAAACGAACAGTCTTTCTTGATATGTACATTCTTTGCATATTGCACCAGCACCCTAACTTCAACGTCGATATTCGTATCATTGCAAGTGTACCTGAGTAGCGAACAGGCACAGTTCGGTTGGCCAATAGCTTGGCGAGTCATATGACATAAAAGGTACCGCAGTATGTCATTTGTGAAAATCACTAACCGGACGTTAGCCGGAATAAACAAATCAATACCAGCTGGTAGTAAGTAACGTAGGTCAGGTAAATGATCTAGTGAATTGACGCAGGATGCTAGCTGTTATCCACCGAACCCAAATAGCTTCCAAACACGAAAGTAATCTCCAATATTTGTCGTCAAATTAGCCCTTCAATTACTATTCACGATGACCTCTCGGTAGAGTGTGTTCAACTTAGGGTGGCTTTTTCAGTCACAGTGCATAAAGTACATGAACATCATTGGACAGCTGAAATAGCACGGGGAAGTTGAATAATTCCATCCTTATTTGATGTGAGGAATGAGAACGGTTTTTCCTTGGAACTTCAATGATGAAACACAATTACCACCGTGCTAGTAGTCCTCAAAATCAGCTCACTGTGTTAGTAACATAATGCATCAATTTGCTGCAGCGACCGATTTGAAGGAAATATGTTCGTTTTCATCTGTCTTTGGCAAAAAAGATGAACCACAAGTCTCTCAGCATATGTTTTCGGCTGCGCTTCCTTTAACAGCCCTACTGCATTTAAGCTGTATGCGTGGGCAGGATTAAGTCGACCCTGTCCGTAGAAAAGGTTCGAAGTCTAAAACCCGACCTCGATTGATTAGCTGTACGCGTCAGTATTCAGGACAAGAAATGCGCAATGCAGTGGATGAGCTGAACAGTTTCAAATGTGAAGGTAGTTTGTCGGGAAAGTGACCGGTCGAATTCGGGTTTCCATTCGTTCACAGAAGACAGCTCTTTATTACTGTGTTCACCATGCTGCGCTAATTCTTGAACAATATTCAGGTTGCTGTAGGTTGCGAATAGACTGATCATACTAGTAACTCATTGGCTAATAACAACGACGCGACGGAAATGGATGGGGCGTGTAGTTCGGTCATTAGTTGGGTTACGAACAGAAGGGTCGTGCCGTATTAACCTGATAAGCGACCGTTGTTCATAAAAAATCTCGAGGCTGCGTAGGCCTGATATTGTAGTGGGGTCCCTTTGATTTCTCTGTCAGGAATCCACTGACCAGGTATGTTCTGGCTAATTGCCAGATTCCTGGTCACGTTACCCACCTGTCCACAGTGGGATAACTGGCTGGCTAGCCAGCCGACAGACTGCTCCACACAGTTTCCTATGTTTCCCGCGGTGGTGGTCCAAATTCTGGACTTCCATGTCGGCATTCGGAGGAACTTGTCTGTCAGCACACCCAGCCCTCAAATTTATCGTTATTCCTAACTAGGCAGTAAACCGTTCAGTGTAGTAGCCTCGTAGCCATATTTATGGTACGATATTGTTTACATTGAATTGAAGCCAAAGCCGTAAATTGTTGACTAGCGAAACTAAGCAGTGCCTATGTATCGTCCTGCACTGGCGCTGCCTGTTCAACAGCGCCTTTTTGTCCACACTGCCAATAGAGCAGTAACGCGGTGCTACAGCAACATTGTAAAAGCCGCTCTTCATACTGCCTTTTAACACCGTTATTATTCATAAATGTTCTGCCATATTTCGTTCGTGTTTGTGACCTACATTAAATCACTATAGTTCTAGACATGCGGGCGCAAGTATGGCTTTCTGCGCTTTCCTTAGTACACGAAATCAGCAAATCGGTCTTATCTTGATGTCCAACTCGACATAGCTCAGCAGAGACTACTGACTGGAAGATCCGTGGTTAGACTGCTCCTTTCAAGTCTTGGGCAACCTAGCAATGTCTCTGCCGTCGTATCTCTGAGTTGCACGGCAGCTATGCACGAGAATGGTGACAAATCCGATCCAGTATTATTACTGACAGTATTTATGTTAGTACTAATTACTACGAACCATGTTAACATTATTACTATTGCTATTGTTGTCTTGGTGTTTCAAGCTTACTAGCTAATGCAAGCCAGTTGTTCACTCTGAATCCTACGCTCATACGACTAAACCCAAGTTGAACCGTTGCGTCAGTCAAGATGCCTGACGCATGCAATGAAATTCTGTTGTTACGTCATACGGAGTTCACATAAGAGATTGTCAACTGGACTGAACAGTCAATAGTTGGTTGAAAAAGACAATTATCCTGACTGAATGAATCACAAGGAGTGGATGAGCTGTCACAGTGAGAAATATTCTTATTCATGAAATTTTCCCCATCGAACACCTGTGGCACACATCCACAAAAAGAGTTGAAAATCTTTCCAACAAGGCTGCACAAAGCTTCCAACAGAACTTTCACGAACTAGAAAATTCCCACACCTTGATTTCACGGCATGGCAAACTGACGTTTTTCACTTACGCATTTTCGCATAACTGCTGTGGTGAACTGGCTGCGTCCTTTCACTATTTCTCTTCAGCAATGACAGCAAGGCACATAAATATAGTGCGTGATGTCTTCACAAAGCCACCCTGTTCTCTGTCCGAGCGCAATACTTATTGGTCTTGTCAGAGACCTACACTTGCACATTACGCCGTAAATCACGCTCTTCGGATTCATAACGGATAATTTGGACGTCACATGTGACGTGTGAGCGGTGCTGGTCACGTAGGTACGCTTGAAAATAACATGTTATTGACTCGTTTGGTATGGCTGAAGAACGTCATACGGTTTGAAAATGCTAAACTACACAAAGTGGACAAACTTGGAAGAGCGGTTTTACAGGATTTTGTGGCCAGCCCTCGGGGTGCTGTCGTGGATAAGGTATCTGAGAGGACAAGATGAGCCTGCTACCTCGAAATGTAATCAAGCAACCGGCATTTCAAACTCAACAACGTGCCTGGACCTGAATATGTGGGTCAGAAGATTACGATAACCGTATCTTTCTTCTTCAAACACGTTATGTGAAGGTGAGGAGAGTAACTTGGCTACTAAAGAGCTGTATCCTTAGGAATGAACCTGGCACAATATCATACATCCTATACAAGTGAGTAGGAAGATATGATTCACCCTGATGAGGGAATGTCCAGTCTAGACGGAATAGTACATCCTTGGCACAGCATTCAGAACTGGTATCGAGTCTCGGAAGGTGGTAGAAAGTAGTACCTGTGTGGTGGATTAAGGTGAAATTTTCGAGGAAGTAAAGAATCTGTTAGCCGTGCCATACTTGGAAAACTTTAGTAGCCTATGTGACGAGCTTAAACAACTTTCTACCCCTTCCATACGTGGTCTCGGGCTGGAAGAATGCTGTCCAAAACTCAGTGTTCATGCTAACACACTGTGAACATGTCAAAATTTTGGCTGCTTTTCAAGAATTTTCGATTAGTGTGTTCATCAGAACCCGAGTCTTACAAACACTGCAAGTATCTGGCGCATCATGGTAAGAGAGACACACTGCTGAAAATGCGTTTTACGCTTTTGGGAGGCGCGTTTTGAGAGCAGCGAGAGAATGATAGAATCCCAAAGCTCATACCACCGTTAACTTAACCACCAATATTTACTGACATATTACTCCGCTTTTCAAGGAGTTTGGTTCACTGAATTGCTTGAACAGATTGCCCTTTGTGTACCTACTCTGATAACTCTAGAACTTCTAAGCGTGCTATTTGGCATGGTTCTCGTAGTCCTGGTGGTTCGGTTATCTTTGTTCACAATTCGAAGTGCCTGTGATGCCAACAACCCCAGATAGTAAGGAAGAAGTTGATCATCCTACTGAAGGAGTCCACCACTAAGAGAGACTCTGTACCTTTTTCCGAGATAGACCCTTTTTGAAGATCACTTCGCAGGCTTCATTGAACACATTTAGAACTCCTACATTCACACCATTCGTCATTCTAGCACCCGTCGCTTGGGCCTACCATTCGAACAAGACAATAACGCACAATTGCCAATTCTGAGCTAGCCAACAAGCAACTAATCCAAATAGATGTTAACTTATCAAGCTTCGATTTGACACATCTTACCCGTGGTTAGCAAAACCTCGGAACGGAATAGCTCACATCCTCTCTAATAGTTTTTTTTACTGTTAACCGCTTCCTGCTTAGCTGCTTTGCATACACTAGCAAAATAGACACGGATGATTCGACGTTTGAAGCGAAACATTGTACATGTTTCGCAAGGCAAGTAGTTCGAAGAGAGCTATTCTTGCCCCCCCCACTAGACCATTTTGAACTTCACTCATGCTCTCCAATAAAAACGTTATTCTCCATAAGAATATTACCGAATTGTTGATATTTTTCTCATACTTGTCACACCGAATTGCATGTCCACTATACTAGTCCAGTAACGCATTATCAACATCCGTTAGAAGTACACTAGATAGACTGTTGCTGCTGCTGCTGCTGCTGCTGCTGCTGCTGCTGCTGCTGCTGCTGCTTTACGTCCAGTATCCACGCGGATTCAGTAAGCACAAAGTTTCCGTTGTCGAGAAGGGCAGCATCGTTTGCTCGGCTAACGGATGAAATTTGAACTTGTAGCAATAATGAACCTGTTAAATTTCGGAAGTTTCCATAACGAGTTTACTGTAGTATATATGTGTTACAGTAGTCGTTATTCACCCGACATATTCCATCCGACGTTTTAGTTAGATTAGGCCTTCTTGAACAGTGACAACCGTCTATTTCGGTACTGAATTCATCGTTCGGCGAAAGAACTGCTTCTCAATATTTTCGAGCTTCTTGAACAGTTTCTGTCGCCTGATGAGATGTTGAATGTCAGCATTTAAGGTACGAAATCACGACATAGCATACTATTGCTCTGCTGGTTCCTCTCTGGTCGACAACAAGACTTCGACTTGTTAACGTTAGTACCGCCATCCTGATACGGTGAAGGCCGCGTGTAATAGGAATACTGGGCCGACACTTAGTGCGGACAACCTCACTGTTGGAAGCCATGTTAGGCGATCTGAAAGGAGTTCAGTAACTTCGTGAAACTTTTAGAGTAGTTCATCGAATTTATGTTGAGTCCCAAAAAAGTTTTACAATCTTGTCTCTTATTCGTTCAAAGGTAATTTACAAAAACCATGGTATGAAACTCTTTGTTTTCTCTCAGTAGCAAAATTTATGAGACCGTTTTTTGCTATCCATACATTGGGCAAAAGAAATCTACACTAGTTTTCAGCCATTAGCATGAGCTTTGAAGATGATCCACCCTAGATATGACTGATTTTCCGCTGGACACACAAGGGGTGTCAAAAACGGATTGTCTTTTTCATCAACGGATTGCATATATAGTAGGTGAAAGGTAAGTAAACTACGGTAAAGGTGCCGGGATAGTTGATTTCAAATATTCTTTCGATAATTTTTAAAGTGCTTCGCGCATGCAGAAATCCAAGCTGCAACACTCATTGTTCCTTCATACGAAAACATACAATGGTACATCTTATTTCACTCATATAAGATATACCTTGCTACAGTTCACTGTGTACAAACAGACATGTATGCGAGAGCGATGCATCACGATCATGCGATAAACTAGCTATCGATAAACTATACAACAGGCGTGCGTGACTGTCTTTCTTATTGATCTCATTTCTTTCTCTGTATGAGCACCCAAAATTGTACCATTACTCATGGGCATGTAACCAGAACCCTGGTGGTTCCATGACACCTCGACAAGCTAACATCATTGTGGTGTAGGCTGATTGGTTGGATGTTTTTTCAATGGCTTCAAAGGCAAGTACAAACTCGTTTATTGACATTTACGTGTCGAATCACGTGTATCCTGTACTGCCAGCCTGGGTTCACACGCATCAGCAGTAGACAGTCCAAACGATCGGTGACCACCTGTAATGTGAGAAGGTTCTACACCTTTTTGCGAGGTCTGTGCACATTGTGCTGGCTCATTCGCACACATGGTTACTGCCGGTCGCGTGGTGGAATTAGCTAGTCGGTACAGTACACAGACTTTCTTTTAGATCAGCAAATTTACCATATGGTAGTAAACCTCTTGTAATTCTGGTATCACCGTACGGCTGTTACGATTGTACGTAATCTCTTGATCTCTGATTTATCCATCGGCACTCGCTTCGTACTTTGTGCAACTGAACTGTTGTATCCATTCTTCAGAACATTAAGCTTCTTGTATGTTGCGCTGAGGACTCAGTTACAGTAACCACACAACGGAACGTACGTCACAGAGACCCTCAAATTCTCTCGCTCCTAAGCGATAAGCTTCTGGGGGGGGGTTGTTTAGTGATTGTTTCCTAATTTGAATAATGTCGCTGTGATTGAAGTTGTAGGCGCTGAAAAGACGGTCGAGAGCTAATATTTCCTCCTGCTCCCTCTGTGACGACTTTGTACAAATGAAGGCAGTATGAGCTGATACAATGTTTCCAACTGCTGATCGGCCTCCGAAACTAAAGTAACATACAACTCTCTACCTCGTTCTGTTTGCATATCGTTTTTATTTATTCGATTACGCTCAGACTTATCATCTGCCGGAGCACCGCTCGATAGAAGACGATGGATTATTTTGTTTTAAAAGTGTTTGTCCCCCAAATTAATGCTCACAAACTGCAAGGATCACCTTTTTTATCAGCATGATACGTTTCCCGGCCACCGCTTACCATTCTTCTAGTGTCGTTACCATTGTCTTATTGGATTTACTACAACACACTGAACCAGCTGGTCCCAACATCCTCTCACACTTGGTGGGGTATCGGGAAATGGTGACAGGGTAATCCACCCACCTGGTCACATTCGATTTACCACTAACATGGGCACTGTAATCGTCCGAGAAAGGCAGAGCCTACCAACACACTCGGGTTGAAACCAACAGGCTAGCATCTCTTCGTTACTGATCCATTTTAACAATCGCTAGACATAAACGGCAGGTCTTTAGCCCCTCAGTGCTCTGGTTTTCAGGAAGTATCGCTTGCTTCACACATTTTAAGCTGTTAGCCTAACCCGGTTCCCTGGATTTCAAGTTGCTTGGCTGTCAGGGCCTTCGCTTTCTTGAAAAGGTAAATTTCTTGTTCGTTTTGCCGAAAGCCTCCTTACCTAAGGTCAAGACTGCTTGTTCTAGACAATTTTTCTTTGTGAGAATCACTCGTCATATAACTTGGACGGAAAGCGGCGCAACTCAGAAGTCTGTTCATTGTAACGAAAAGTTCGTTGTGATAGAAATGCTTGTAGCGTCAGGAGTACTAATGGTTTTTTCACTTGGTCAGGTCACTACGTCCAATATGTTTCTCTCTGACAGCTTGCATTCCAACTACATCATGCGTGCAACCCTCTTGCGCCATCTCCTGCTAGGCTCATTTCTTCCAGTTGTCTTAACATTTTCAAATACCCACAATCAGTAATCACCATCATCATCATCATCATCAACAGCAAGAAATACCCACATGTAATACAGTGGCTAGAGCTGGCGCAGTGTTGTTCACCGATGGTTTGGAGAGATGGGTTAGGTAACTGCTCATTGGATGCGGTTGTTGATATAGCTGATGCACAAGTAAGGGGTCGTCAGTGGACTTTTAATTGGGGAAAATTGGAGGCGAGATGTGCATTGAGGGCAATAGCTTGGATGCACAAGCGTCATTGAAGGCGTGACTGGGCCATATCTGGCAATGTTTCTAAGCATTGATGTGTCCCGTCTCGGGGTCCCCTCCAGGGAGACGGCAATGACCAACGCAACTGAGTTTGCTTGTGATGGCTTTCATACTTCGCTGCCAAGTCATTGGTTGACCTCCACTGGCTCGTTTCCACTCTTCACATGGTTGTGCGAAAAGAACCCTTCGAGGAAGTCGGTCATCCTGCATACGGAACACGTGGCCAAGCCAGCACAACCTATGTAGTGTGGTCAGTTCTTCTATCTTGGGTGAGTTATTTCTTCCCTAAATCATTTGATACTTCAGCCTCGCTGATCCGGTGTTCCCACCAGACTCGTTCAATGCTCCGAAGACATCGATGCTCAAACATTGAAAGTCTTTTGACGTCCTCGGCACCCAGCGGCCACTTTTCTGACCCGTATAATAATATGGAACGCACCGCATCATTGTATTGACCCTTGATCCTGATGTCACTGATGTCACGCCTACCGCACGGGTGATGCAGGTTCACGAAAGCTGCTCGGGTCTTCCAAATCCGCGAGACCACCGGGACAATACAGCCGCTCGGGTGGACCAATTCGTCTGACACCTCAATTGACTTATCCGCAAGCATGAGGCTAGTGCTCGAAGCCCGTCCAGCCTTGCAGTAGCACTTTACACTTTGCAGATATGAAGCGCATGCCAAACTGTGAGGCAGAGTTATTTAGATTATTTAATATTCTTTGCTTTACCCTGGCGTCAGATCCGAGCAGCAGTAAGCAGTACGCAGAGTTGTCAGTTAATCAGATATGATAGTATGAATGGGATAGACTGTCGGCACCTCCCGGTGTCCTGTCCAGGCCGAGAGAGCAACTAATACCTGATGTCATGGCAAAATGCTCAGATAACGGCATAAAGCATTGGGATAATGGTAGAAAAACAATGGGTGAACGGCTAAACAGGTCAGGGAAAGGTGTAGAAGTTGTGAACTGTTCCCCGGTAGGGCGTTGCGTCCATCTTTGTAAATTTTTGTCCAAGGTTTGTCTGGACTTTGATAACCTTCCCTAGTTTTTGTTTTGAACATGCATTCAAAGCTGCACTGCGGTCGATGCCGTATGAACAGTTTCATCAGTATATCGTTTAAGTCCAAAGAAAGTTATGGAAATCGGGCTATAACAGTCGTCAGACCGAGTACAAACTACTGTTGACCCCGCCAACAGTTCTTTGCAGCTTATCCACATACAGATCCGCCCTTGGACGACTGGCTTCGCTTTATGTTTATTCTACGCATTAAAAACTCTACAGAGGTAAGCATATCGATCGAGCAGTGCAGCATTTCATTCACCCATCTTGATGGTTTTTGTGAAAAGCCGTTAAGCAAAGATTACCTAATCAGATCTGACGAATGCTTTTTCCTGATCTGAACGTATTCACAAATGCACACAGTCTACTGCAAGATATACAGCACCTGAATCAGCCGTCTCGAGACCTCAGTGCAACAACATTGGGCTGGTGATTGATAACTCACCCGATGGTTTTGGATACCAATGCTGCAGGGAGGGGAAAAACACAGATTACTTGAAAGATTACTCGTGGGTACGTACATGATTTCCAATAATGTGAGCCTGCTTTTAGGTTATTTTGTGGCCTTGTGCAGAAGCTTTAAGCTCAATGAAACCCATTCGACAGCACACTACCGATATCGCCATTCAGGTGGGTGTGGGCCCGAAGTTTCATTAACCTTATTTTCTAGTTGAACACCGAGTTGTGCATAAATGAACAAATACACTCATCACCGTCAACTCAATTCTACCTGTAGTTTATGCTCTCCTTCAACCGAATGTGCTGCACAAAGACGAATTAATGTTTCAGTTAGAGCTATACTCAGGATATCGAAGTATTCTCCTTGGCAGGAAACTAATGTCAGGATTGATCTAACCCTGCGACGGCTCATACCTACAGTGAGAAAATAAGTTGAGTTTCTCGTTCCTAGTTTGAAAGTAAGTGTTTAACTGCACATGTGAACAATCCGATTTTCATGTATGGAGTAAAATAGACGGAAATGCAAAGGATATTTCTACTGCTTGGGCTTCAAAATGACGAAGCCGATGTTGGAATATCAGAGTTTTTGTCGAGAGTATAAGCGCTGTCGTTTTAAGGAAACTATTTCTACATCTTGTGTATGGCCCAACGGAAACATGGTGTAACCTTCATGTAGCACATTCAACTCACAGACAAGGTTCCCTCTTTAGTGTCACTGAGTGTTTACCTTCATACCCACTTCACATGCAATCATGACCGTATTTGTTTGAAAGCGAACTATTTCTCTAGAATTTCACTCCAACAAAACCATTGATCCAGCAAATGGATTTAATTGGATAAACACTCAGTTTACAGGAATGCGTTGGACGAATTATTTCTTGTCTCTCACTGTGAATATTTCCTAGAACGAGAGGATGAATATCCCAGAAACCCAACGTGTATGCACAGCTGCTATGAATTATTTCCGCGAATCAACAACAACAGCGGTATTCCTCCTCCCTACCTTGGAGTATATTCGAAAGGTGTAGGCGAGAGTGGTTCTCTGTTGGAAGTAAACAGTCTGCTGTCCTCCACTGTTTTGAGCAGCATACACTCATTTTTTGGACACTAAGCAGCAAAATGCTCCGGACGCACGTGAGCTTACATGTGGTAAGAACATGATCGCCCATAGGTCTATCATCTATTGTGTAGGTGTGCGAGCATAAGTGACTGCGTCCAGCAATGAGCTTGTTAATTTATTAAAAAGTGGAAAACCGGGAACAGAATTAGTGATTTGAATTTGAGCATTGCTTAATCCAGATAGGTAGATAGATGGACCAAACAGGAGTCATTCGACTGATGAAGGTCATTGCTGAACATTATTTTTTTCCGGCGTGCACTCACCATCAGCATAAATTGCTCCCAAACGAGAAACGTCTCTGCATCCAATGGGTGAACTTTACCTCAAGGTACTGTGGTGCAATTAGTCACTCAGAACAAGGTTTTTGAATAAATGAAACTTTCGGTTTTCCATAGGGAGAACTGCTAAAACACAACACGTCATCCGGTCCACCGTACTATACTACAAGACACAGCTGAATCCACAGTGGTCCGCGTGGGACTTTTAGGAAAGCAGAGCTGTGAACTGGTGTTTGCAGTAAACTGCCGCATGAAATTGCATTCCCGTCACTCTACTCTAGTCTCGATTGCTCAGTGTCACATGATGTCTCGTTCCGGTTGTTTTCACTTATTGAACTGCTTCAAATGAGGTGTTTGCATGTGTTGTGGGAACGATAGCATGAATGGGTTCTTGCTCCATCAGCCAAGGAAACACGCAGCAACAGATCAAATGGAAGTGGTTTTTCTCTCAAGGTACCATCAGTGCACGGATATTAGATCACCTCTGTAGTAGTAAAGACGACAAAAAAGGCGCTAAAATTTCAAAACACCCAAACCATCCTCACTTGATCGCAACCCCTTAACAATTTTTCATCTAGATCCATGTCGACGAAGTGGCAACATGTGACCGATGAACATGAAACTGGGAACATGAAAACAGGGACAAAGACAGACAACCACCGAAGTTGTTCTGCGTGTGAGCACGGGATACCTGTGGTAGTTTTACAGTGTCATATGTCACAGTGCACAGTAATTGGAGACAGACTGTATAGGGGTAAAACGTATTCATACAACTAATCACAATCATCCACAAGAACATGCTAGAGCCTTCATGAGCAGAGAGAAAGCGCCTAGTTGAAAAGAGCATGCTCGATATTGATTTGTCCTGCTCTGGCCAATCAGGGGCTAATTCTTCTGTTCCGTCGTCAAATCGATGTAATTCTAGATTGATCTAGACGCTTCGGTTCCGGATACTTCCCTGGTAAAAATGCATCCCAATTTAGGAAGGTGGTGGACACTTAGTTCTAGATCAACAAGAATCAGCTGATTTCACAAAGCGATCCTGTCAGAGGTCAAGTTTCTTGAGAAGCTGTTTTTTTCGAATGAACTTCATATTTCAACCTACAGATCCCGAACGGCTCCCAAACTCAATTCGTAGTCTGTAGCTAGTTTCGGTGTCGGTGGCAGTCATATTGAGTGAACTTTTAGGATGTTCCCTGGAACGGTATCTTTTTCTTTAATGTTTCAAAATTTCATGATGTTATTTCCCTCATTTCAGGTGAGCGTGGTCAAGGGTTTTCCGGAGCCTTTCATCCCTTATCGTTGAGAACGTTTATTTCGGATGACCTACTGATGTAAAATACCGCATCTCATCTTATCCAGCAACCTAATTTGGTCTCCACACTCTCACTATATCGCTGATATGTTTTATGGCTTCCTTTTTTACGTTGTCCGCTAAAGCCCCCCCTCCAAGCTGTAGTCTTGATCTCTTTTTGCGGAATGGTTATTTCATATGTTCTTTCTCACTAAACTAAGTATTCCTTGGCTTTTTTAATTATTAGGTCATTGAAACGGGCTCTCAAATGCAACGGAATCCCAAGAAATAGCTCAGTCAGTTTTGTAGTCAGCAAGCTCTTTGAAGTATTTCATAATATCCCCATCGGATGACCAACACCCTTGTCTATTTATCTCAAGCCAAATCCATCTCGCGCATTTAGTCCAATGCAAACCTCTACCTACAGGAACTATCGTATAGTAGAATTCTACTATTCCCTACCTAACCCAGTATCCAGTTAACCTGACGGATTGCACGGTGCGCACCTGTCAGGCCTTCTAGTTTCATTCGCATCCTTTGAGCACTACTTTTTAGCCCTTTGTGCTGAAAATTCACCGCTTCAGGCTGATCCTGGCTTGCATCGCTAATCACATTATAAAACACGTTATGTTCTGGGTTGAAACTCTGTAACAGTCAAAGATGGTGAAATACACTCATTTGCAAATAAATTTGGTTTTTACGAGAGATTCACCTGGAACCCAGCTGAATCTCTCGTTTGTGATGTTTCAGCAACCTTATGAGTAGTGCATTACGAATATACATGTATCGCGGTATCTAGAATATCGCAGCAACTGGAACATGAGGCGGCCTGGCGCAACACATTCAGTTGCCTGGAAACATCAGAAACGAGCGATTCAGCTGGGTTTCAGGAAGGTCTCTCGCAAAAACCAAATTTGTTTGCAAATGAGTGTGTTTCGCTAATTTCGTGCAATTTGGTTTCAAGTAGAACATAAGGTTGACGGAAACTCGAGGACTGCGCCTACCTGATGAGCCCCAAGAAGGGTGAAACCGGTCGTGGGCTGTTGACGAATCTTCAGCAACCTTATGAATAGTGCACTACGACTAGTCAAAGATGGTCTTATTAAGTGACAACAACCCGGGTTGGTTAAAATCACTGTATTGGTCGAGTGATTGTCTGGCTCGGTGCGGTTGGAGCCTGGCAGTGTGTGGATGAACCAGAAGCCTACATCGCAGCTTGATTGCCACACGGGTGTTATGGTCTAAACGGGAACAAATATCTAGACTGGTCCCTGGATGCATGTGTACAATGAAACGACTCATCCTGTTCACATTTTAACAGTCGATTTTGGTCCAGTTCGGGCTACGGAGGATTTGGTTTGGTTGCACCGGATACACTATTGTACTGGACCGCCACGTAACTGAGCTGTTGAGAATAATCAAGGGTGCCAAGTTTCATTTAAAGAGACATACCTAGTTGAGGCACCAGATGATTTTTCGAAAAGAACCTGACCATTTTTCACTGCAAGTCGAGTTTTAGTTCCATGGATGTGATTTCCACACAAGCGGAACGTAGTCAGTCGACAACCAGTATGAGGTAGAAATCGAGCAGTGTGGTGGTCGTCCCCGGGAAATTATCCGGAGTTAAACTAGGGAACTAGCTTAGTTTGTCGCAAATAGTTGTTGAAAAAACAGTTGGTCATTTAGTTTTGCCAAGAAGGTATGTCCAACAGAGTCTATCTCCCCAAGGAGGAACGATTTCGAGTCATGCCAAAATATCTTTCCAAGAGGAGCGCTTGCTCTTGGTAAAGGTGACTAAAACGACATATTTCTGATGGTTTCTGCTACTGGTTGTCTAAAAGTAACTCCAGCGGCTTCGATTAGAATATGATTAAATGTTCACCTAGACCGAACCGAATATTGTGGATTCCCAGTAATAATAACCTGTCTGAAGCGAATATAAGGTCCTATGCCCTCTCTCTGGTCAGGCAATCCTGTAGGACAGAGATTGCACAGATAAATGCCTCAGCACGACCAATTGTACCCTAAAAAAATGAAATGTGACAAGATGGCGTTGAAAATAGTTACAAACTTATAGATGAAAATAATCTCTCAACAGCTACAAGCCAGTCACAGAGGTTATAAGCTATGAGCTGTTTTTCGGATAGTTCAGAATTTTACACAGCTCGGAGTTTCATACAACCAAGCGAAAGGATAGTATTTTGACAAGTATATGGCATGCCTTCACATAGTTTTATCATTAAAGAATAACACCGTTTTCTTGAAGAAATGTCCTCACAAGTTTGCCGAAAACGTTTTGACAACCCCGAGACCTGTTTCGCTCTTCTCGGGGCTCGTCAGGTAGGCGTAGAACCTGAGTTTCTTTCAACCTTATGTTCTAATCAAACCCAAATTGCACCAAATTCGCGAGCTATACTCATCCGCACATTAATTCGATTCTGATAAGACTCAGCTGGATCCCAACTGAATCTCTCACTTAAGATATTTTTATCATAAACGAGAGTTAGTTGGGTCTCCTGTCAAAGCCAAACTGGTATGCAATTCAGTGTATTTCGAAAACCGAGATAATTTGTGTGGTATGACCGATCATTCGGTCGGCCGACGTAACCTATCCAGGGAATTCTTTTAGTTCGAGCTTGTTTAAGAAACCCCAAAATATCATTGGGAAGTACCATAGAACTATGCACACGTACACTTGTACACTGAACATTCGCTCTCACCATGCATTAATCAGCCGACTGTAACTGCTTGTTTGTTACCATAAAACAAAGAACGAAAGGTTAGCCACCGAATAAATTTCAGCCCTATGGCGCTATTGTTTGCCTGATTATCCCACGCAGAACAGTTTGAACCCAATCGGCAAAATGCACGCAGAACTATCGAATCGGTTGATTCCTGATGAAAATGAATTGAAATTCACTTCTGTCTGGGAATTCCTTCTTTTAGTAGTCCTGATACCACAGTTTGTTAAGCTTCACAACACCGATTTTCACCACCGCATAATTTTACTGAGTTATGGAAGCTAATTCACGAATTTTTAAAGAACATCTTTGAAAAAGTCTGTGAAAAACAGACTAAGTGTAAGTTTGGTTGTACAGCCGTCAGCTGGAGAACTTTGTTTTGAATAGACGTCACAAATATCGTTCCTGTTTGCTCGTACTTGAATTCCAGATGCCATGAAGTCACGTGATGGTCGATTAGATTTTCTCAACTCAGTCGCATTTCAATCAATGTTTTAACGCTAACTGAAGGTATGGATACTTTGAATGAATTGTGAGATGATTTGAGTACATTTTATTTGTTGGGCCCTTCTTTAGTACTAACCCTGATCTGTAAATCCAGTTATCACTTAGTTTGATGAATTCAGTGCCCAGTTTACATCAGTACATCCACAGGTTACATTCGATTGCGGAGACTGAGATGAACTCGGTAGCCTGGTTCCTGTACGCGCGTCACTACACACATAAATGTTCTTTTTAACATGTCAGTCAGCTACTGACTCAATATTCAGCCAGCAAGTAACGAACTACAAACCCATTTCATTCGTGATAAAATAGATGGAGCACTTTGTAACTCTGACTGAAAACTTACTTTGTTTTAAATAGAAATTCCATACCCTCAAGCAATCAGTTTCATTCAAATTTGTCTTCCTCTATGGGAGAGATATCGTGCGATAGACTACGCCTGCTTGGTCTTTTATAGTTCATCTCATCAATGAAGAAGAGACCAATTTCGGATCACCCATAGTTTCTTTAGTTAGAGACAATTATACCGGGAACTTTGATACACTCTCTAAAGTCAAACTCGCTCCAGGTCTGAATGAAACTTGAGGTTGCTCAACGACATCTACGATACAAAGGTACCCAACCCCTTAACGGACATATTCTCCTGTTTAAGTTTAGGCATGTTCTTCCTTCTCTGGTACTATCAATTTATTACTGTCAAAGGACAGTGAGGAGACCCGGCTGTTGCTTCCTTTTCAAACGGATACTTTCATGCACGAAAGTCACAGATCACAAGTGCCATGATTGGTCCGCATGGCTGAAATCGTCACTCAAGAAACTAGTCATCATCGGATCACGTGAGGTGATGTAAGTGATTAAAAGATTAGTGCTATCACATTCCTTGTGAGTAACTTATTCACGGTGCTAGTCAGCAACTTGCAGCCGAATTGTGTAAGTGTTCAACCACTAGCAAGAAAGCAGCGCACTGCGTTCCCGGGAGATTCATGAAGTGCGTGCCTTTTGTGGTTCGAAGAGGGACGAAACAGCTGTACAGCGTTTCTCGGCTTCCTAGCAGAGACCAACTCCACTTACAGGATAAAGTCTTTTGAAGCTTCAAGATCTCTCCACTATCCACGACTCAAAGTCGTAGCTGTCCGATGAACGACAAATTACGCCGTACATGGTCACCACTGCACACCAGATCTACTTCATTTCCGCTTCAAAACAGTGGCTGATGTCATCACATATCATTTCCCTGAAAGATCCCTGAAAGATCCACGTATACGCGGTCGCAGAATTTGCTTCGTCTTGTTTCTATGATGCAATGCCCTGTGGCAGCCCATTGTCGGGATGCAATTCTGCATCCGATTTTCTCATAGGTGGATTTCGTTAAGCAGTTTTTAGTCAGCATAAGCCTGTTGCTTTGTCCTAACCAGGAGACCTCCCGTGATGCAATTTCCCACATACCGTGTTTTTCTAACGCCTGCAGACAGACTCAGCCAGTACTTTACTCCCTGTTATCGATAAACCAAGACGGAATGCACGTGACCTCGTTATACTTACTAATATTGTGTCAACTGCTGGAACGTGTTAATATGCGTTTCGAGGCCTGAAAAGCATCTCCATCAATCCACTGAACAATGGGTGAAATGAACACGATTATCTGTCCTGATATGAGAAAGATATTCTTGAAAAGTTTTATCTGAGCTTGGTTCGTGACAGCCCTGTATAGACAGCGAGATGCTGAATGCTACCGTGCAAGTCAATGAAAATACTAGAACACATGCAGTGCAAGTTTTGCTTCATCAAGGACCAGTTTGCTAGAAGCTTCTTTGGATAAAAACGCGGCCCAATATCCTGGGTCGAAAAGATCTACTGAGGCACACTCTTTGAAGCGCAATAGGCTCAACAAAGGTACACATCTGTATCTTAAAATCTCAAACTGTTTGGCTTGACAAAGTCACAAAAGGCTCTCCATTAAGTAACCAACCAAAGGTAACAATCAGGTGCATGTTCAGACAGCCGTGGGAACGCGTAACACACTGTCTTAGACACACCAAATATGAACGGCTCATCGACACTTAAGCGAACGGTTGTCCCCATCACCTCTGCGTCACAAACTGCACCGCATGACGCAACATCGAACGCTTGGTTTGATCTCGTTGTAACTGACATGATTTCAGTACAAACCTGACAGTTGCCGACATCGATCGTCATAGCGCGCTACAGGTGCGGAACTAGTTACAGCAATAATCACACAGTACAGTTGAGGAATGGGTGTTTAAACAAACGGTTCTACCAAAATCGTGATAGACCCAACGCAGCAGGCTGGTGGCATCGTGGAAACTGCGATAGCGAAAAGAATGTTCCCGGTTCAAGCCGATGGCGTCTTGACCTAGAAAATGTTGGTGCCATCCTGGCAAAGCTTTATCGGAACGGGGATTGAGCATTTCCTCGGTGCATTAAATCCATGCTTGATGGGTGAAACTCCTCCCATGACCACAGTATGAAGAAATTCTCCAAGTCTATGAAACTGGGTGTTTCATCGATCTCTACTGTACTGTGATAGTTTTCGAACAAAAGCGCTGTGTAATGTTTTCTACGGAGTAAGAGATTATGGGTTAACTGATAGTGCAGCTTTGTGATAGCCTCAGCTGCAAGAAGGTAAATTTGGGGGCGGGCGGAGATGAGGCCGATTATGGTAGCGGGATGTTTGGGTTTTGTCGTACTGGTATGAAACGCACCGCTCGCCTCGTTCAGATAACACGCTGAATAGTGATTCAGTCACCACTGTTGAATAAATCAACGTTAGGTGTGAGCGAGAGCTAAAACTGCGGCCCCAATGAATCTCCCCTTTTTAATGTACTTCAACCACTTGTGTAGCAAAAGGGTTGCCGAGGTTCCAAACATCTGATTATTTCTTTATTGTACTGTGTATTGGGCGTTGGGCGATACTGCGTAAGATGTGCGAAGTCCGATCTTTCTGGGTGAATGAAAAAGCAACACAAAGTGACTGGTGAGCTAAAATTCAAGTGTAACACAACTGCAGTCACTTGCTTCCATTGTTCACACCAGGTTTGGCCACAGAGTCTTTCAGTGTTTGACCGTCAGTATCATCATCCATGTCGTAGGCAATCTGTTCCAGCAGCACATCTTATTCCGTTTCGGTCATCACACTAGCGTTAAAAAAACTCGTGTCTTGATGACGCAAATGCCACTTTTAGGCACGTCGGCGTCGTTTGGTTGACGTCCTTCGGTATCCGCTAAAGCATCCAAAAACGACGACCCCTGTGCCTACTAGACTCGTATAACTGAACGGAATTGGAAAAAATCTCGGATTCATCTACGAATAACCTGTAAGTAGCTCGGAAGGGAGAGCAATTTGCACAACGAGTGAAACTTTCACCTGATAAGTCCTCTCTCGAGAAGCTAGTCAACACGTGATGTGAATCCTGTGATTAAAGAACGAGTGATGCCATATTGTTCTCCCCGCTCCAGCGCCTTAGCTTCGGAAAAAGACTCGTTTTATCGCGGACAACTGAGTGCAGAAATTACAAGGAGCGTCGCGGTACTCAAAGCGCAATTTTGACCTTGATGCAGGCTGGATTGGGTGAACACCCATCATCGTCGGTCGGGCTTCTGTGGCATGCCTGAACACTCATCACCATCGGTCGTTAATGAATCGATTGATTGATTGAGTGTTCAATCGGGAGCCGGCTTTTCTGGCCCCGATGTTTGACGGCTTCCCGACTGGGATTTTGGTGTGGTTTGAAGGACTCAGTAGGTTTCTGGCATTCTGGGATTACTTTCAGATATCTGCCCTTCTTGACATATATCCTGCCTGAGCGCGAGCTAATCGCGCTGCTGATCAGCCACTGGTGTCAGGAGAGTGAACTGTTCGAACCACTAGCCGGAAAGTCGAGGGTTTCTGGAATCCCTGATAGTCCCCAGACTTTTGTGAGATGCGTACTGCTGATGATCTCCAATAAGGATGAAACAGCTGTGCTCTTGGCTTTCCAGCGTAGACTTGCTTCACTTACAGGATGAAATACCTACTGGAATTTCCAAAATCTTCCCAAATCTTCCCTCTAAGTGTCTCACAGGTAATAACCCTATTGGTGTCGCCATAGAGTGCTTGGAGTAAGAAGGTCGTATTCAGTGAAAACTACTCAATAGTAATTTGACTTAATTTGACTTATCGATCTTCCGCTACTACGTCGTGCACCAACGTAGGCTATCCTCATGCGCACTTCCCGTAAGAGTGTTTACGCACTTACCATTGCCTGCTCATTTGATTATAAATCGGATCTTGAAGCTTCCAGCATTTTATCCTCTTCTGAAAGCATGTCCTTTTGGCCGCAACAAAACATTGGCGCATGTTAGATGCTGAGCTTAGAGAAAGTTATTTGGGTATCGGAGTTTGGATTGTGAGGAAAAGGCGACATGGATGGGACAAAAACGGAAAGCTGTTTTTTAAAAGCATGTGAATACCTGTACGTAATGTTGCCGCTAGAAACGTACAAAACTAGTATACTGCATGCACAGACAATCGTAACTACAGTCAGAGATCCATTAACCTAGGATCCATGGTAAGCAAAATCATGTGATATCATCCTAGTGGTGAGTGGGCTGGAATGAATATCGATGGAGTGATGTGACTTCCATCGGTAAGCAGGAACGGAAAATGGGGGTAATGAGATAAATGTAAATGGGACTGGTTTCGCTTCAACCAATGGGAAGCGAACTTAGAGAAGTGCAGTTTAAATATACTGAAAAAAAGAAAGTGAGGTTGTGGTCTCCAGTTACTAGGTTTAACATCAGATCAACACTAGTAAACAGTTGTTTTCGTCTGCAAAAATAGCTAAAGATTAAATGGCCACAGCTCAGAAAATGCTGGGGATCTGTCAGTGCTTAGAGATAAAGGTAACTTTAAAAAGAATTTTACACCGCGGCCAATCTCCTCAGTCGTTTCGTTATTGAACTTTGACGGTTACTTGTAGCTGAGTTCTGAAACCTGAACGGCAACACGAGTGCGGCTTATTTTGTTGTCCACCTTGTATTTAGGGCGTTGATGGTTGCGGGATCCTGCAGAATACATACTCAAATGATTCTCGTTTGAACAATCATGCTTCTGTCCTAACGCAATAATTCTGATGAGCCCACACTCAAGGGGGGAAGCACTGGACTCGAGTTTTGCTCTTATTAGAGCGCATCAGCAGTGTATAAATCCTGAAACCACCAACAAATGGAACAAAAAGCGTCTGTGGTGCTACCTGAGTGGGAAGTCCTGTCTGGCGGGCCAGTCGATCGACAGAACCAAGGTATGTTACTAGGTCCTCGTTCGAGGCTTTCGGCTCACATCACTCAAGCGCTAACTTGTTTACCTGTTCCGAGGTAAAAATTCACCTGCGTCCAGCGTGCGCTGGTGGAGTAGTGATAACATCTTGTAATTATTGAAGAAATCACTCATGCACCAACTACTCGGTGTGAGATCCAGCGTCTCTACTCGTCAATGCCAACGTCATTTGTCAATTTGATTGTAGCTACGGGTACGTCGATGAGATAAACAAATCCTCACCATTTCTAAAGCTGCTGCCATCCTCTTTTTGGGCTCTTAATGCAGACAAAAACGCCGGTTAATAACGTAAACTTAGCGGGCTTGGTAATTGGATATGTTCCTTTCTTGGCTGTGTTCAAACTGCGTTTCTCCCGTTTCACCAACCACTAACTGGATCAAAAACAGTCTCATTTACATCCTATCTTGTCATATACAATTGCACATTACGCCCAACTTACGTTAATCTTACTTTCCAATTCCGGACCACCCCACCTACCACCCGTTCTAATGTACTCACCACTAGTATCATGTCGTGACTGTACATAGATCAAGTCCTGTTCTGCAGTTCCTAAACCTTCTCAGCCAAACAATATGTGAACTCTTTCGAATGGGCCACGTCCGATAACATCACGGAAGTGACAGTTGAGCTGTGACCAAACTCTGTGACCAAGGCCTATTACATTTCGAACTGAAGCTTTCCAATCTGACCCTAGAGGACCGTCTCTTCAGCCCATTAACTTTGCACTCTGAGATAACCGAAAATGACACAGAGCATGTAGATATGCGTCAGATACGTAATTCCATGTGTCCTGGTGTTTCGTAAAACACACCAGGGGTGTCGATTGTACCCTGTCAACTGTATCCAGTTGCGAAGCCCAACCAAACAGTCCATATTAGCCACCCATGCTCCCCAACGTCGCCTATCCTGGTGTAATATTCGGGTGTCCGGCACCGTCCGATCGGAGCAGCAACACAGTGTAGCACAAGTTCACGTCGGACCCAAACGACACACTTTCCAAGCAACTGTAGAGCACACTGCACTGAGTTCTAAGTAGCTTATCAATTAACTGACTCATGCCTTCACAAAAAGTTAAAATATCTTGAAATACAGGGCAAAACTGCTTTTAGAAGCTTCTGTTCGGATGCGATGCTTTTCGAGCAAGTGCACTTTAAGATGTCAGAGCTCTACCAACATGACCGAGATGGTTATTAAATGTACAGGCGAAAAGCTTAATTTTGTCTGTAATACGTAGTGTCTCATCCTATAAGTGTGGTTACGGGTCATCGAATCACATAACTTGATTTTGACCTCTGCTTGCCATTAAAGTCAGTATAAGCGAAATATCCGGGTGAATTTCGCATTAATCTCTTGTTTATAGTATATTCTGACTGAATATACAACGAAAAGTTCGCCTCAAGTTCCAGTTGGAAGGATATTTATGATATTGAAGTATGGTTCAATACTACTCATAGGTTTGATGATTAGTCTGGACAGCTCAATACCGGGTCCACGATTTTTTGACTTCACTCACGCACAGTTTGAAGTTCAAGTGGGGAATGAGGTCAATTGGAAGTCGGGGACTACCCCTACCTGATGAGCCACAAAAGTAGTCAAATCCGTTAGTGGGCGGTTGAGAGTCTTCGTCGCCCTTATGGATACTTATGATTACATTGCGATCAATACCTTATTATTTCTATTGATCCTGCTTTCTTTTTTCAAACGTGCTCCACGGACGACCTTCCGGTGAACGAATGGCGATGGGGGAAATGAATAACACACACCATCTTCTACGTTTTAAGTGTGTATTGCAGATTCCTCTGAAGAATGTGAAGGCGTTTTGTAAACCATTAATCCAACGATCAGTCCTCTATCTTGGTAGGCAGCTCCTAGCCAGGGTCTTCAAACTTCGTCAGCGGCTGTAAGGTAGACGCTTCGAGATCACAGCCGACAAGAGGCAAGAATCCACGGGTGATCATACATGGATAGTTAAAAGTAGGACAAACTTCGGAAACCATGCCAGAAGCGAAAGTTTTCAGAGCCATTGTATCGCAACACACTGCATTTCAACAAGTCTTGTGTTTGCCTAGCAGTAGCGAGCACCACCTGTTTGGTAAAGTGGTCTTGACGATGGTTGCTACGTTTGTCGGTAGACTCTCCTACACGCTCTTCTGATGTCAGCAGATAGTGTTCTTTCCTTTATGCAATGGTTAGGCAGTAATTTGCTTAGGGTTTTGTCCTCATTCTTCACTTTACCGGCACGGCTGTCCGACAAGACGCTATCAAGAGTAAGTGTTTGCAAACCTGGGACTATCCAACGAACTCAGTCAGCCAATCAGCTTCAAGCACTCCGAAGCTAGCATCACCGAGCAGGCGTATTGTTGCAATGAGACTAACATATAGTATTACTGTGCATCTGTCTGAGTGAATTTTGTTTACAATTGTTGTGCGCTTTTTTATTTACATTCGTCATTTGGAAAATAATGCAATGAGATAAGGCTTTCGGGCCATAGTTGGATCGACTGAACCACGCTGATCTCTAGGTGAATTGACTAGGAGGTTATTCGGTGGCCATGTTGCAGGAGTCGCTCATACGGATTGACGACCGTCGATCACCCAGGTTGGTATCAGCTTTTTTTCGTTTATTGTAATCAATGAACTCAAATCATGGCACACAACAAGAATATCAATCATGAGAAGAATGAAGGTTTCCATGATTGTTCCTCTTGGCTAATACAACACAAGTCTTTATGTTACAAGAAATCAAGTAAAAAGGGTAAAATCGGGGGTACGTACACTAAAGTGAAAATAGAAATCAAAAGAGAAGTGTTGAATTGTGGATCGGTCAATGGGTTACGGGATCAAGTAAGTGACGCCAACGTCAGACGGGCTTGTGGGACAGGAGCTTTATCAGGCCAGTTCAAGTTCAGAGGTCACACACAAGCATCTTTCGGACTCAAAGTTGTGAGTCCAGCTGTCAGATTCCAATCGCCTCTGCGATCGATTGCAATCTGGAGCGTACCAGTTGTGATCGGTTCAGAGGTACTCAGCATATGATAGCGAAAGCTCACTCTTTGTCGATTACATGACTGGTCTCCGCCAAATGTGATGCAACTGCACTTGTACCTGGTTCCTTCCAGCTAACACTCAGAGACACAGGAACGTCTTCTCGTATTCTGTCCGATAACTAGCGGACAATTAACGTAGATGCTCAGCACGAGCATAAGATGAGTACAAATAAAAGCTGACGGTAGAACGTGACAATTTGTCCCTCAAACGGAAACTGATAGTGAGTCTGGAAATGAACCTTAAACAAAGATTACCAGCCATGGATGTCACATCAATAGAGTGTTCAAACCTTCTGGTAATTAGTTCGGCAACCGAGTCACCCTTGAATGGGAGCCTCGTTTAGACGGGCTTCTTTCCAAATGAACATTGTTTAGGTTTGGGCTTCATATACTCTTAAGTACGAACCGTTCAGGATATCCGTTCTGTAGGAGTATGTGTCACAAGAACTTTAGTCCCTCTTGTAAGCAGTCGGAGGAGCATATTTTTATTGCTCTCACAGTCAGACATCTAATTAGATTATGCTTCTGTTGCAACGTAACGAAGCTATCGAAGTGAATAGGCTGAACTCACCACGTTTGCTTTCCGTGGACTTTGCGCTCTTTGGTCCCGTCAGTCTTCTTTTTAATACTGACATCCGTTCCGGCTAGATAGTAACCTTGATATTAGTATGGACTGAACTGAAACCATATGACACATCTGTTAGGCTGGTAGTTTCGTCGGCAAGCACGAAGATATCGTCCACACAGCGACAATACAAGGTTAACTGTGCAATGAACGCGTTTAAGTTTTGAGTCTCGAGCTTGGTCATGAAAAAATCTGCCAGCAGGGGGTTTAGCGGAGACCCCGTCGCGACCCAGTCCCTCTATCTGTAACATTTATTCTTAAAAGTAAACTGAACAATATAGGTAGAGATTAGCAGCAGTTCCTTAAGGTTTGAGATGGGAATGTCAATAAGTTTACCGCTACATTCAATCAAGTCGCAAACACAAATTATTGTCTCAGTGAGTGGTGTTAGTAAACAGTGACTCGACGTGCAGGGAGAACATAGAGTGTCCATCAACCTTCCGATCTTTAATCTGACCAACGAAATCAAAACTGTCTCTCAGGTTGTGTCGACACTTCTTTCCTGATCGGTTCTAACAGACCGAGAAACCATCTAGCCAAGGCTTGATAAGACGAATTAGATGTTTCGGGGATGAACCTTAGATGTAGGACGGGTTTATGCACTTTCGGGATACCATAAAGCCGAAGAATTGTTGTGCCAGTAGGGCGAATGCACTTGAAAGATGTTATTAAGGTTTCTGGGTCGTTTGAGACGTCGTAATATTTTGGACATCCCCCTTTTTCAATCACTGAGTCTTGTCTTTCCTGGATTCCATTCTCTTAAATTTGGTTCTGTCTGAGAGGATGGTATTCATCTTATCAATGTAGTCAGATTTATCCATCAAGACAGTTCCTACGCATTTATCTGGCTTAAACAATTAATCACTTGGTATACCGTTAATTTGCTTACTTAGTGAATATTTCGGTAAGCTCTGGCGAGAAGTCTACAGCTTGGCAGATATTCTGAAACCCCTAACCGGAAAATTTTATACTTACATAAAGAACTCATATGACTTGGCCAACAAAGTAACGGGTGTCACCGTGGAATCAGATGACATTCTCGTAAGTGTCGATACCAATTTGTTATATACAAGTATGCCAAAAGGCGATTCTTTAGAAATAGCCGAGCGACTTCTAGTAGGAGACACCACCCTTTCAGAACAGACACAGCTTACGATAGCTGAAATAGTGGAAGGTATAAAAGCATGCCTGAATCTCACCCACTTCGTTTTCGACTCCGTAGTTTACACTCAAGAATATGGTCTAGAAATGGGATCCCCACGATTCCCCTGTTTGGGCGGGGATTTTTGTGGGAGACTTTGAACAGAAAGCTTTAGCAGAATTCTCGTACCCACTCAATATGTTCTGGCGTTATATAGGTGCCACTTTTTTTCGTGATGGAACGAGATAAGGTCAGCGATTTTTACGACTACTTGAATGACCTGAATCCACACACCAAATTTAGTATGGAGATGGAGTCAACTTCGGGTGCACTATCGGGTGCACTATCGGGTGCACTTGGTCTGCATGACATATAAGGTCGGGGAAAATTAAAGGCCACAGTGTGTGAAGCCAAGTGACCACTAAGGCAATTTTGAACTACTCGTCTGCTCATCCGAAGCCCGTATTCGTTAGTATTGTCTCATCAATGTTTAGCCGTGTAAGGGCCTGTGCACAGAAAAAGTTGATCGGACAGCAGTCCAAATTGAAGTGAAGGGCAAACTTCGAGGTAGTGGATATCCAGCTAGTTTGATTAGGCGTCGATTAAAGGGTGTTGGTACCGGTGGCGAAACCCAGCAGGGAATGGACTTGGACTAGTGTTATTCCATATCAACCAGGGACATCGGAGGTCATTCGAAAGAATCTAAACATGGCCAACATAAAGGGAGGTTTCCAGGAGGAAAACACTGCGCTTTGCACTGGTGCAATTGAAGGATCGCCTTCCGGCGAACAGAACTTGTCTATAAAGTTAACTGCAACGACTGCACTAAGGTCTATATAGGGCACACAGCCAGAGAAATTCACATCAGAATCAGAGAGCACAGGAGAAGAATAAACAATCACCAGCGAGAAACGCAGATGAATATCAAGTGTTACTGAAAGGTTCAGCAATGGAGCAACATGCACCGGGACACAAAATAGATTTCAAAAATGTCGAGGTTTTGAGACGAGGACCACAATCCACACCACATGGAATGATGGCCGAGGCGGTGAGAATCGCCAGTCATCCCGGTGCTAAGAGAATAGAAGGCGTGGAATTGGCAGGCGTGTGGAGAACGGCTTTAGATCAGCCGAGCTGACATGTGTTTGTGTGCGGTTGTCAGAAAGATGAGTCATCAACAGAAGTAGAGTAGATCTCAAGTGCACTAAGTCTCACCCACCTTTCCCGCCTCCAGCCCAAATAAACTGTCGTAGAACTTACAAACCCACACAGACCAGCGAAATCCAAAGCAACAGCCAAGGTGAATCATTGATTGAAGCACCTTGAACCCGAATTTTAAGGAATCAAACCCGATCAGAAATAACTTCAAATTCCTTCAAACCATCAACGATAAGATTTAAGCAACCACGCTAACCGACAAACCCTTTAGCTGACATACGACACTGATCTATTGTGCCAATCTGAAGACATCTCACTGATTAATTCTCCATCTGCCTTAAAACCTGGCCAACCTGATGAGTTGCTCACTTGGCCTGATGAAGCTTTTGTATCAAATGTGAGTTAAAAACTACCGATCGTTTACCAAGCCCTACTGAAACGCCTAAAGCTTCTTTCCTGCATGCTTCTTGTAAGGAGGATCAGTTCATTGAGCAATCGGAAGCTTGAAAGAATGTGTGACTGGAAACTTTGACAAGTCTTCCTGTCTCGTCAGTCTAGCATGGAATTCAAAAGCCAGCTCACGAAATCATCACTTTTGACCGGTTTCTAAATAGATCCCACGTAAAAGTGGTGTTTTTAATAAGCTTAATCCACCATGTTGTTGTCATACATACAAAGGGGAAATAATGATCGGTCCGGTGTTGTTATTCCAGCTCCCAGAAACACCAAAGGACACAATTTTCACTTGTGATGAGATTCATCACTGTCACATCAAAGGTCCAATAAACTCCACAACGAGAAAGTGATCGACCAACTAATGACGTAACAATTATGTGTTTAGCCAACCCAGTACACGTAACTCTTTTTTCAAAGGCCGACAAATTGTACGTCACAGGAATAGTGTTCAGTTCCCATAGCTGATTACGGCGTTGGGCTTATTAGCCTGTCCAAGCTGTTTCATACTGTAGCAAGGAGTTATCACAAAATCCTAAGACCATGCAATCAATTTGTCATTGCCGTTTGTGACCTCTAAATTAGTTCATTCACTAAGCGGCCTTGTCTTCTATCTTACTAAAGTTATGCCATAAAATTATTCTCCTCTTAGCTGTTCTCGCTCGTCACCCAGTTCTCACTTCGGTTTATTGAGGTTTGTCCTGTGGATTCATTTGTCAACTGGTATGTTGGCATTACGTATATATATATATATGGTATGTTGGCTGTTTTGATTTGCATAGAATGCAAGGAAAATGTCAATTGCAATGGTTTGTCTGGGTTTAGTGGAATAGGAGAATGGATGCAACCAACCCCAAAACCTAATAGATATCAAAATTGTAGAACATTGTTTTGCTTTTATTCACACATTTGGTTGAATACCTTTCATTCGGATTTGGGAATCAGTATCAAGCCCACAACAACATAACCCAGCGATAGATTTTACGGACAGAACTCAATACGGTGAGATGTCCAACGGAAGTGCAAACGCGTAACGATGGAGTCAATGGGTTGGGGGAAAAACTTCCCTAAGAAAAGCGAGTGAACAACATCGGTTGTTCTGGACTTGACATTTCTGCTGCTACAGTACATGAAACTCCTGATCGTATCGGATGGTTGTTTCACTATATAATCTCTTCGCACGAACTCTTCAGGGTAGAATCTACTGGTAACCAACTTATATCCGTCCAACGGCACGCCGCACAAGTAAAGTTCAAAGTGAAATAGATTACCTTCTTTATCAATACAGTCCTATCATTATGCTTGTCCATTAGTTTGGGTTGATTTTGATGGTTGTGATTAATGCCGCAATGAATTCTTGAGTAAGTACTCTTTGTTTTAGACGTAATACACTACTCATAAGGTTGCTGAAAACTCTTCGACAGCCCACGACAGGTTTCGTCCTACTTGGGGCTCATCAGGTGGGCGCGGTCCCCAACTTGCACGAAATTAGCGAATTACACTCATTTGCAAACCAATTTGGTTTTGTGGGAGACTCACGTGGAAGCCAGCTGGATCTCTAGTTTGTGATGTTTTTAAGCAACTGAATGTACTGCACCAGGTCACCTCATCATAAATGGGAGGTTTAGCTGGTTTGCAAATGAGCGTATTTCGCTACTCTTCGTTTTATTAAATTCTATCGGTGCTTTCCGGTTGGCGGTTACATCATCGGTTGTCATCTATCCTCCTGAAGGATTGGTCAGTTGTCCATCCTCAAAATCACGTGGGGCATTCAGCAGTCTGCATGTAATAGGTCACGTCAGTTGGATTTATTCCGTAAACAGTGTCAGACAGACAGTCTTATCATGAATTATGTCCCTTGGAAAGAATTCTTGCTTCAAAGTGAGATAGACCTCTTCGACTAGGCCAGCCACTCGAGCTCAGTTCGAATGGATTTTAATGAATCAGTTTAGTGCGCAGCACAAAGTCTACCTGCGTCTTCGTCACACAGCTGTCTTTGTAACGCCAACTTAAAGATTTTTGTCACACACAAGAATGCAACTTAACAGCAACCTGCATATTCATCATGCCTACGCGGTGCATCTATGACAGGCAAGCAGTGCACTGATGACGTTCGCGTCCGCCTTTATTAACTTGTTCACCTTGCAAACAGTGAAGTGCACCGTGACAGGTGGTTACGGTGGAATTAATAACTTCTGATGGTTCCTCATCACACATAAATTAACGGGGTTTTTTAAACGGTTCGTTTCAAAATAATGTGTGTAGAAGCAAAGCTGAAGATAATCCAGTATCCCGGGGTCTGTAAACGCCAAATAATGCCTTAATCAGGATCTTCCGGATGTAGAACATTGGTCAAGGTTCAAGGGCTGTTAGCAATTCGATAAGTCTGATTCTTCCTATTTAGCTGTGGCTGTCAGGTATGAATGTCCGGTGATTAAGGAGGTGCTATTTGACTCGATTCATGTCTCTTGGACTTGATTGTGACACAGTGCGATCTCACTGACGCGTACTCGTCTCCTCATAAACACTGAGAAATATGGTTCGACCACTCAGTTCGTCGGAAAGCCTAAGTCTGCAAACTCCGGACGTGTCTTAAATCCTTCGGATGCATCTTGCTTCATAAAATAGTAGCTATTTTGACGAAAGTGAACGTCTCAACAAGGAATGAACAACGAGTTGGTGGGCCAGTTATTCACGAAACAGTGTGCCGACACTTCACAGAGTATCCTACGTGACATGTAGTTTGGCGCATCTTTACTCAACAATGTGATACCATGTTCGAGGAGAATGAGAATCAGCAAAAATCCTAAAATATTTGGCACTTATTCGGAATTCGTCTTGTGGGTTCAGACTCTTCTAGACTCCGTTACACATTAGATCCTCCTGTCGATAAGATTTCAGATTCTCGTTCACTAGCCTCGAGAGTATTTAAGTGAATAAGTTTGAAAAAGTTTGCACATGGCAACCGAAACGTCGGATTATAACATCTTATTGCACTACGGTGTTTCGACTTTAAAAGGATTCTATAGAAGATAAATAATTTTTTCAATAAGCAGCATCACTGCCAGGATCTTGTTGTTTGAGGGAATAGGTACATTTGTTTACTTATGTGGAGATTATTGAAGGTTCCAATACGCGTCTTTAGTGTTGAGACACCCTCAAAACTGCCCCTGTAAACTTTACTGACAGTGGCCGTGGTCACAGTACGTTTTCCACGGTATGCTATGATGGGTTCATAGAATGTTTTCATTTGTCGTTTACCTCTAGGAAACAGACGAAGTTTCCTGCAATATTTCAGGTTGACTGAACTGGACTAGCTTGAAGGTCAGGCTGGCTTCACTATTCTGGGATAATTGCTGGGCAGTAGATATCGGTTTTGAAAAGTCATGGAAACCCGTACAGTATCTATTGATTCCTTCATCGGTTGCAACGGACCCTCCCACGGGGATTTGTGAACATCTGAACTGCTTAATATCCCTTACAAATGCTGTCTTAGGAGCACCCTGCAAAAATGCATACAGACTAAAATATGAATCTACTCTGTTGGTCACCTTACTTATGTGACACAAAAAATCGGCTCGTCGCACCACCAGCTTAGCGCCCGCAGTCGTCAAGGTGTTACTACAACCGACCAACTTCTCGCTATAATTGATGTGCGTTAGCCTCTCTCAGTAAACACTAGATGTGGTTTCGTCCGAGAATATATTCTTCACAAATAATATTCGACCCACACAACGGTTGGGACGTTTTGAAGAAACAAAACCACGATGCGTGATTGAAAGGAATATAATTGCCTTTCAGAAGCTAGTGTGCCATTTATTTTATAGAGCGAGTCAGTTCAGCAGCCCTGCTTCCGCGGAAACTGAAATGCATCTGACTAAAACAGTCCTATCCGAAGCACAAAATTTGAGAACAATCGTTTGAAGGTAGACAGTTCGGTCGAAAATGTACCACTAAACAGAAAGTTTTTCCATCCGCCCTTTTTAAATGCCCTATTGTCTCGGGGTCGTCAACTCATACGCAGTGAACAAACTATGTCCGACTCTTAAAATGGACGTTCTAGCCAAAACACATCCTTTTACTGCTCAGCGCCCGGAAGACGGGCTCACTTTTCTGCCCAGCTCTCCTGTTTAGTGCTTCACTAGCTGGGCTAGTGGTATACATTACTTAAAACACAAAGTGGATACTTATCCAAAAGTATACATGAACGCGTCTCAACGTCCTCGATCGGAGGCATCACGAAGTGGAGGAACAGTGCACTACGTGAGCGATTTGTTCTAAGTAGCCGTTAGGTGTACTGTCCAATCACGTTCAAACTGTCACTCAAAAGGACCTTTCATTTAAACTTTATCCACAGCGGAAGCTATTTCGATCGCAGTCTTTATGCCTGAGGTGTCCATTCACAAATTCAATCACTTCTGCCGCAGTCGTTCTAGCCACTGTTTATTCGTCATTGCTTGTCAGTGTACCTACCTACTCGGTCACCTGTGTTATGATCTGGTTGATTTTTTTGTCGTTTCACTACAATCTTGTCTGTTCTCAACAATTCCATGTGTTTTGTTTGGTGTCCGGCCCTTTGAAAACTTGTTCCCGATAAAGTCTCAATCAGCAGACGCAGTTCTAGAAGGAATAGACTGTTAAATCTTGTGAAAAGTCGGCTTACGCAGTTAAGATAGTAAATCGATACTGAAGTCACAACCAGAGAAAAACAAGCACGCTAGGTGGTCGGCTAAAACAGTAACAGCACAGTCGCGTGACTTTTCTGGTTGGCTGATGTAGTCGACTGGCAACTGTTTCTCACTGGTGTGTTATGTCAAACGAACTTGGAGCGATTTGATGACGCTCGATCAAATAGGATGGGCAACTCAACTAGATTGATTATGATGAAAAAGTCCTCGACGCTATTTCCATGGGTGAACTCAAACAAGAAGTAGAACGGCTAACAATTTGCCGAGGCTACGTCCGTCGCACATTTACTGTCTAATATTGCCACTCCGCAACCGCAGCTCTTAATTCGAGACTTAAGTCGGTACTCCAATTCACTGCCAGACAAGAGGTCAACAAAACTTTTCAGTGCTTCGGCTAATTGGAGCCAAGATGGGACACCCCAGTGATTAATAAATTGACATGTCCTGATCACTATGCATATTTCCACAACTTTGGAGGCACGAAATCTTGTCAAAAGTCTGGCGAACAGGGCTCATAAAACCTGCAACTGGATACAAGCTTGACCCGCATAGGCAGAAGAAGTTTACACTGACCTTTATAGCAGAGGAGGAGAAAATCCGATCAATCCAAAATATGTCTATCTACATCATGCTACTACTCAGAAGTAACGGAGTTTCTGAAACAGTCGGGCGGAGTTCAATCAGAAGAACGTCCAGGTTCGCTCAGTTAGAGAAACACATCAGTAGTCATCGGCCGTCTGATAAAAAATTCAGGTTTGACTTGCAAGTTCGCGATTCTTCGATGGTATTATGTTTATTCGTTTACGAATGTTCCGCAATCTGCGAGGACTGGACTGTGAGACAAGTACCTAAGGGAATTTTGATCTGATGCAGTCATACAGTGAAACCGAGTAACCAAACCATGGGGCGAGAGCGACAGCATTCCACCTGATTGACGGAAATTACCTGATCAATCCGGTTGAGTCTTTCAACATGAAGTATATGGTGTCACCAACTCGTTTTGAGGTCTTTAGACAAAACACACCCGCAAAAGTAGACGTGATAGCAAAACAACCATTTGTCACCGAAAACATGGCGCGAAAACTGTGCCCCTAGTTTGCCTGATAAATCAGCGTTCTTGATCAACCCCGGTCGAGTTACATACTGTCATTTCAGCATGCCTTAACAGACTGATCTGCTTTGTGCAAAAATCTGATCCCGTATTCTATTTATAACTTCACGTGCCAGTCGAAAGTTTATAGAAAAAATTGTTCGCAGTACCAGATGGTTTCACTTTCCTCACTTCGGTCCAGTGGGATTCACTGTTTGTTTTACATCAAGAAAATTATGACGACTAGGCTTCAGTAGGACTGTGCAACTGAATTCGGTGTGTGTTTGCCTGACGTGATTTAACTAAAACGAATTCCACCTCATCTCTTGTCTTTCTATGACTTATGGAGCACCGTTGATTATAAAAACTGTCTTGATTTACATACAGAGAGAGTTGCTTGCTTAAGTATCAAAGTATGGTAAGTCACAGGAATTCACCCATTGGGCTGAGAGGGTTATTTAACTTGTCTGGGAAATCATCATGCTATTGCGGAATGGGTAGCAAGACCTATTCCCTTACCACGACATCCTGTCAATACGAAAGAAAGAGGAACATGGGCCTTGAAAGCTCACTGTTGGTTTCATTGAGCTTCTCCTCCCAGAGAAGTGAGCCAACAGACAAATTTTGGGAGAAGTTGGATGCATAAAGGGAAACTGAGGGATAGTACAACCGTATTTACCCATCAACAGTCTTTTCAACAACCATGAGATTCTGATAGAAATAAAACACGTACGCGTCTTCAGCCGCAAAACTCTTATGCGCTGAAAGATCACCTGGGCGTACAAAGGCTGTGGACGCACATTCACACAAAGTCTGGCGGCTTCTGTATCGAATTCCATTTAATCTTTCGAAAAACAGCCGAATCACAGTCGCAGGGGATTAGTGATGTGAAATAAGGATATATGAAAGCCACCTTTTTAGTCACCAAGATATAACTCGGAAAAAACGAGTTAACAACAACATTCACTATTCGGTAAAAAAAATATATACGAGGTACTCAGCATTGGTATATGCATCCGTCTTGCACGTTCCCTAAAACAATTCGGGCATTTGTCGCTTACTCCATTGGACTGCTTCAAAAAAGATTATCTGCATTATCGCAATGCTGGATGACATGCTCAAACTAAGAGTCATGGAGGATACAAAATCATGTGCTCCGATCGGTCTTCCCAACCCAGGTTACTACTTGCTTTTTCTCTGCGTTACCTAACCGACTGAAGCCACAATATATCCAGACCACCAAGAAATACATTCTAAGCGAAACTTGTACTCTGTATTACCCAGCGTAAAAACCATATTCACGAACAATCTGAACAATGAACTAAGCTCGCTCGGTTATCTACAGCATTTCCGCGCACCGTTGTCATTCTGAATCTCGCTAGTGCAGCAGGGGTGAACACAGACAGCCATCAGACTTCCGCCCACTGGCGTCAAATTTGCTTCGGTCTGAAAATTCGAGCACTGCAAACTATAGGCGATCGCATCTTTCGTGGTCATTGCATCAATAATTCGGATGTCGCTAACAGAAACTCAGGCACGACCGTCCTGATGCCTCACCGTAAGCACAATCCCTTTCTGCACCTTGTAGTACACATGTATTTTTGTGAGGAGGCTGGGCAACCCGATATACATACATATATATTGAGGGCCGCTTCTTAGAGGAAACTATGTTAGTTCAATATGACAGATTTTACCGCTCCTTCCGTTGATTGCTCGGTAGTCAGTGCAATGGAATATTCCATGCGATGGGGTCAGTGTACATGATACGGACGATGTTCCCACTTTGGAGCTACAGTTTGTTGGATGTGAATAAGCATCATCTGAAAAGTTTTGATGTTCATTGCCTTGACATGATACAGTAATAAGAAGGTTGTTGAAAACCCTTCGACTGCCCATAATCTGCTTCGCCTATGTTGCAACTCAGAGGGTAGGCTTGGTCTCCGAGTTTCCATCAACCCTATGTTCAACTTGAACCTCAAACTGTAAGCTACTGATGTAGCAAACTGTTTTGCAAATTACCTTGATGGTGACGGTAGGTTCAAATAAATCTATCGTTTGTGCTGTTCTTCAACACTGAATGCGTCGCACAAAGGTGTTCCGTGTTTCGTTTGCTACGATACTAGACGCACCGAAGTATACCGTCTCTACATGGCACGATAACAGTGACACATAAAAAAAACACTTCGAAATCCCACTACTGGTTTCATTCGGAGAATACCATAAAAGAGTAATTCGGCTGGGCCTCTCGTTAAGAGCAGAGTAAATTGCGACTGAATGTTCTTCTCCCCTTGCCTGTGAATTGGTGTTCATTTAGAATGTAAGGTTGATGGAAACCTCGGGGCTGGGACGAGTCACACGAAGTGTTAAGCCGGTAGCGGGCTATCGAAGACTGTTCAGCAACCCTTTGAATGGTGTGTTATCTTAAGAAAGTATACTTTGATGTCTCGAAACATAAGATGTCCTTAGTGCTCCACACCCAGTTGAGGCATATCACAAACAGAAGATTTATTCCAGTAACTCGATAGCACAAGGTTGACTGGCAAAATCTTGTCATTTACTTCACGGAACAGGCCACTTGTAAGGTTGTTGAAAACAGCTGACAATCAGTTTCCCCCCTATTATAGCTCATCAGGTAGGTGCGGTCTCCGAGTTCCTATCAACCTTATATTCAACTTGAACTCTAAATTGTAAGTGAGGGGAGAAGTGCACTCATTTGCGAATTAGGGTGCTGTTAACGTGACACTTAACTGAGTACTCTTGTTTGGGAGGTTCTTCCACTAAATTTTTCACACAAACATCGCCTCGTTTCAGTTGGTACTATATTTGAGACATCACATTTTATTTCCTTGATGGAATCCACTGCTGAGATTCAGCTGCGACTCATGAGTCTTCAGTTAACACCAACTGGACATGCCAGGTGTTATCTCATCTTAAATTTCAGTTCTCTCAAGAACTCCATAAAAATGTACATTTTGCCCTGAGGAACCGAAAGCAACTGGACATATGCATATGCTCAAGTTACTTTGAACATGATTCAAAAGAGTGAAAAAAGAATATCAGCTCTGGTCGTATAGAAGTTAGCTGTATTGATTTAACTATATATGACCCATCACTGACCTTAAAACTCGCAGCAGACCAACTGAGAGGAGCGTCCTGGCTGGGCTCTTCGCTACTGAACGGGTATTCACGAAGAATTTTATTCACAATTAGCGTCTACGCAAAGGTTATTCTTCGATGCTATCAAGTCTTATGTTTTGGGTCATTGATCGCATCACATGTGGTCGTGTTCCTGAGCATTAGTGCCCGTCAACAGGAGGTCGCCGGGACACACCTACTAGTTCTTCAAGTCACAACGGTTCAGCATGAACAGATGTTATGCAAAACACTTTCACACACTGATTTGGCTTGTTCTTCCATTAGAACTCAGTACTGGAATCCAAACTTCAAAAGCTGTCGGTAAAATCCATCCCTGTTTGTACAATGATGTATACCGAAACGCTGGGTACGCTAATCGTGGTCCGGTATCCAAATTTCGTTGCATTCCGAACCTACATGCACTTGTAAACAGTCTGTGGTTGAACCACTATACCAAACTGAGGACCATGGATCAGAAGTGTGTATTACCGTTTTCTTCTCAACCGTCGCACCACCATTTTTTTCGAACAATCTCCACGCTGTCTGCTGCACATAGAAGCTCACCACTTTAGAGCCTCTAGCTATAAATATTTTTTTAGAAGACTTCCTATAACCACCTAAATCTCGCCTCCTACACACTCAGTCCAAGATAGCAATTTTGCACATGTGGACGTGAAGAGGCACGTGCAAACCCAAGCCACCCACTATGTAACTGTTCACAGCCTACGAGAATTCACTATCACAATGGTCTGTGAGCTTTACACATGAGCTTGGCAGCAGGTGAGCTGGTAAACTGCACAGTGAACTCAAGTCTGTTTTCTAAACCAGCTCCAAGATCTTTGTGCCAAAACTTCCATCCAAGCTGCATGGTGAAGGCAGGCACAGGTGAGGACAAAGGCACCAACCTGCCTGCGGTTCAACACTTCGTCCCAACGGTCAACTTCAGAGAACAAGGGGTTTGCGTGGCCACGAAGTATTCGCTCCTCCTGGATGGAGCGATTAGAGAGACCCTTCAAAGATTGATACAGGATGAAAGGGCCTCATCATTTCGTGAAATGCCATGTCAGAGTACACGTAATGTAAAAATAAGACAGACCTGGGCTGGAATCCAATAGCCAAATTTCCACTCAATGCACGGGTCCTGCATCGAATGAGCTATCGGTGATGCTATCCCTCGTCGCGCTTTGTGCACTGTATTCACCCAGGCTTGCAGAGCAGACTCAGACATGTCCTCTATCCTAAGCACTCGTTGTGCTCGGAATATTTGAACGCAGTTGTGAAGAAGTGCACGTTGGATGCTAATGACAGAAAATCTGTTGCGAATAGTACTGTTACTGTGGTTCTTTGCGATAGACTAATCTGAGAATCAAAAGAGTTCGTCATAGCGAGACCCCCGTGACCACCATGACGCAAAAATATGTCCACTTTACAGCTGCTTATTGTAGTGGCGTTCGCTGTAGCTTTAGGATGCCTGCAACGAACTTAGGTGGATTAAATTCTGTAACAGTCTTTGTGTTACCCCACTGTTACTGACTCTTGCTTACAAACTGCACATAGTCCGATTAACTATTTTAGTGGTAGTCCGCGCGCGCGTACTCCTAGCCACCGCACTGCAAGAAATAGCTACGTCACTGTGTCCAACTTTAAAAGATACTTAGTATTTCTGGTTTTGTAGAGTACATATGAAATGTAGTTACCATATCCAATGTAGATATCCATATAGTTCTGGGTGGAGAATTTGTGTGGAGACAACTTAATACCGATTAAATTGATGCATGAGAAGCGGAACGTGTGGATAAGGCAGCGCTACTAGCACTACCTTGCTCAGACGCGAAACTGCGCGATGCAAAGCAAGAGTGGTCACTCTTTTGTGTAAGTATTTGATGTTAATACCTCCGAATGATCACTAGCTCCTGATCAATCTCTGCATAATGATGAAACCACGATTCAATATCTGTGGTATGATGTAACCCAAATGGTTCTCAAGTAAGCTGACGAACGGAACGGAGTTCCACTCACCTTCCAGATGAAGTATCACCTCACACACCGCTTTTTGTCATGAAAAGCTTGTCCATTGAGTTGCTGCAGTATGTGCTCTGGACTATCTGTACTCGACACCATTTTCTCTGGTCTGCATTCTCTCTTCAAAAGTGCGGGACGAAGTTCCGTATTTGTCTATTCTACACAGTTCACCTTCTTGTTAGTTTCCATCCCTCGCTTAACAAAGGACCAAATCAATGAGTAGGTATAACAAGCACTGTTTTTTCCGCCAACCAAGCTAGGACCTTCTGCAACTTCGTACAGCACACTCAGCTGAAGAGTACCATTAACAAATTAGGTGAATTTCAGCTGAGCTTCACATCACCAACTTAGCTTGAGAACAAATGCTTACCGCAAAAAGAAAAGATGTTTGAGAAGCCGTTGTTGCCATTAGGCGAGCTACGTGTTACATCAGTTTCCAAAACTCGGGTTGATGGCGATGAACTGTTTGCCTAGTTTAATTAGAGGTGCCATGGTATCCCCAGAATGGCAAGAAATTTCCTGGTCCAAACGCGGAGAAAAAGAGAGAAAAAGAATAAGAGAATCGAAAGGCAGTACCGTTAGAAACGAAAACAAAGGAACCATCAACACCTATGGTTCTAAACGTGACAACAATGCCCAGTAATCTGTTGCCTTACTTTGCAGCCGAATAAAACCTTGTGATGGGGATGTGATGGCGATTTCATCCCGTAAGCGAAGCCATTCTATACTGGAAAGCTGACGCGACCATTTCATCCGAATTGCAAAATAAAGTTTAACTTACATTAGAAGACATCGAAATTCAAGGATAAGCTGAACGGTACTGGACTATCTGCAGCATCTGCACTCAGAAGCATCCTTTTCGTAATACATTCATTTACCGTTCTTGTGGACAGATGTTACTATATGTGACGTTGTACACTCATTTGCAAACTGTTAGGGTGGGGACCCGGTGCACATCAGTCGAATCTGTCCTTTGCAATAATGATTTGATGCAAAATTGTTGTCTCATGTTTGAGTTGGAACAACTTTTAGGATGTTGAAGTGGGCGGTCAGATTTCGGCAAGTATGAATGATGTTGGGTCAAGAAATAATTCGAAATCTTGAATATCATTCCTCCTACAGATTCTAGGACAGCGAGACTGCTTCAAACAAGGAGCGATGGTTGTGTTCCTTGACTTGAAGGCTGTCTTTGACTCTGTGGACCGTCAGGCACTATGGCAGTGTCTATGGAGCAGAGATGTCCCCCATAAATTCGTGACCCTCCTCGAGGCGCTGTACACCAACTCCCGCGGACGTGTGAAGGTGTACGGAAAGCTCTGGCCTGAGTTCACCACACCAAGTGGTGTCTTCAACTTCGCCACTGATACGATTATGGAAGACTAGCTATCAAACTCTAATGCCTGTGGGGTCGAAATGCTCCCAGGGCGTTCGCCCATATGTCGAGTACGCACATGACATAACTCTTCTTGGATCGGATCTGGATATTAAATAATCTAAATAATTCTGCCTCACGGTTTGGCATGCTCTTCACATCTGCAAAGTGTAAAGTGCTACTGCAAGGCTGGACGGGACTCGAGCCCTTGTCTCACGCTTGCGAATGAGCCAATTGAGGTGGCAGACAGATTTGCCTACCCGGCATATTTGTACCGGTGGTCTCGCGAAAGATGATATTTCCAACCGGATTGGGAAGGCCCGAGCAGCTTTTGTGAACCTGCGTCACCCGTGGCGTAGGCATGACATCAGTGACATCGTCATCAAGGGTCAATACAATGATGCGGTGCGTTCCATATCATTAGATGGGTCAGAAACGTGGCCGGTGCGTGCCAAGACTTCCAGTGTTTGAGCATCGATGTCTTCGGAGCGTTGCACGAGTTTGGTGGGAACACCAGATCAAACACTGGATCGAATGGTTTATGAAAGAAACAACCAATCCACGATAGATGAACTGATCGCACTACGTAGGTTGTGCTGGCTTGGCCACGTGCTCCGTATGCAGGTCACTCGAATTCCTCGAAGAGTTATTTTCGCACAACCACGCGAAGAATGGAAACGAGCTAGAGGAGGTCAATGACTTGGTAGCGAAGTATGAAAGCCATTACCAGTAAACCCAGTTGCGCTGGTCATTGTCGTCTCCCTGGATGGGGAGCAGGAGTCGGGACAGATCAATGCTTAGAAACATTGTCAGACATGGCCCAGTCACGCCTTCAATGACGCTTGTGCATCCAAGCTATTGCCCTCAATGCATAGCTCCGTTACAAATTTTTCCACTTACGGAGCTACTGACAACCCTGTATTTACACATTGTCAGCTCCCGCGTCCAATATGCAGCTACCTAGCCGACCTCCCCAAATCTTCGGTGAACGAAACTGTGGCAGCTATAACCACTGTACCACAAGTACGCTGTTCTTGCAGCTGATAAGGATATCATTCTAGCTGAAATGAGGTGATCTCCGTGGAGCACGCTTAGTTAAATATAGAAAACGAGCTTCCGCAGGAATTCAGCTGGGTCACCCGTTAACACCGACCTAATTTGCAAATGTTTCGCCACTTGCGTACAAGTTGGTGTTCAATAGTAACTAAGGTGGATGTAACCGGGGATTGCGCCCGCCTGATGAGTATAAAGAAGCGCAAAAGCGACACTGAGTTGCCGAATAGTTGCCACTGTCCTTACGAGTATCGCTGGATTGAGGCAGTAAGTACCTAATATCATATGTTCTATGCTCCTTGTCTATCTCTACGATTTGCAGCACGATGCACTCCGAAATCATGTTGTCTGCTCAGTGATAGGACAACGTAAATCTCCGGCGCTAATCACATGCCAAAGCCCTGGGCCATTCAAATTTTCAATCCTTGCTAATTTATAAGTTAGGAGGCCATATAAGGAAGTCTATGACGCGCCGCCGTTAGGAACGCAGGCAGGCAGGGCCTGCGCGACTTATTTGTCTGGCTTCGGATTAGCATGTCTCATTTTCCACTGAAAACATCCTCTCCTAGGACCACTGTTGACATGGTCGATTGTCATTGTGAACAAAGTAGAAGTCTACCTGTTACTACTCGTGTTTCCTATGCAAAGTCCTAAAGTTCGTCTAGTAAGCGGTGAAACGGGAACCATATGCAGTTCAAGTGAGGTGAGGACTACAAAAAACAAAACGCACACTTTAGCTGACCTTACTTAATCCGAAGCCGTATACGACTTTCACCTAAGCAACCGCCTACCTATTATTGAAACATTATACACAAGAGCCCGTGTTGCTCCTTCAAAAAGAAACGGCATGGCCGGTCTAATCCACTGCCACTTAACGACGTTTGCACTTAAATCTCCTTTAGTGAAAACAACTGTGAGAATTCTGGCAAATCAGGTCAAGACGGTACTTAATGTTCCATTCCAGTTTTCTTGAGGACAACCATAGACTTTGGGTGCTGATTTGAAGGTGACCATGTAAAAGTTAACCTGCTAAAGCATTTTTCGAGCCGTCTCAGTAGTTTGCAGTGCAGAACAAATGTGATAATAGTGAAGATGCATTTCACGGTGAACACGGATTTCTTGGTCCACCGTTGGTCATCTTAGTAGTCCCGAAAACGGCTTTAGTCACATGGGAATGCACCACCGGAAAACCCGAACATTGTCCTGTTGATCCCAAGGACGAGTGACGGAGCAATCAATCGCCAAATCAATATGAACTGCCGACCGAACCACTGGTTTTCTAATCGTTTGTCAGTGGCATCAACATCTTACTGGAATACTTGGAATATCAAAGTCCTTATTACGAAACAAAGGGTTTGGATTGTGTTGGCATGATCATGCCAGTTTTTAATCCCTGTTGGGATGCCCAAGAAGGAGACTAAACAGTCTGCTGATTGGGTCATTCGAAGCAGAAAATTTAGCCATAGAGTACGAACTTGGAGACACCCAAAATTATGTTACTATGATGGTTTTTAGGTGTGTAAGAGATTTCGAGACAAGTCTCAATCTCCCCAGGGAAGACACCACTGCATGGATTTGCTCTAGTAGGATGGTTAATGTTGCACATGGCCAACGGGGCTCTGGTGCCACCAGGGCGTGGTGGATTTCCGGTCGGCATCCAAACCTTCTACAGAACGCCACACAGGCCAACTGACATCAGATGACCAGCGTTACCCCGCCATAGAGGGGATTCACGTGCCACGAGAATATGGACGTCTGGCCAGTATGTAGTGCTACCGTATTGGTGTACAAATGGTGACGCTCACCGGCAGTTACGAAACCCACTGCCCTGCGGGCTGAACTTGAATGTGCAAGGGCTAGACAAGTTAACTCGAACAAATGCCAGATTTGACAGAGTGGGCTGATGAGGTTGACCCATGCTCCAGTGACCTCTCCGGTCGTTCCGCCCTCCACATCTTGCTACCATGAAATCCACACCTGGTTGTGCAAAGACTAGAATTACGCTCCGGCACAAAAGCCGTGGTGCTGGAAACGTCGCTCTAACACAAATTCGTGCCAATCCGTGAATATATCCTATGTGCAAGGCTTCGTTCATGCTACGACGTCCTCTGTAAGCAACGCCCCTGACAACAGTTCAACCGTCGTGGTGACAAACGCGCAACCCGGGCCTCCTCATCTTCCCTCAAGATCGACAATGCACTGCATATAGGCTGCTGGGATGTCTGTACTGTTTGCCTTGAAAAACCAGATTCTCAGCGTACAAAGCCTCTTCGAGTACCAAGTTGATACTACATGCCTTTCAGAGACAGACTCTTGGTTTCGGTTCACGTGTCCTACTGGCTGTACCATAGCGGTCCAAATGATAATTCTGGTGTGCATGAGCACCTTAGACAAGCTGTAGCTATGGTATACACAGAAAATAACCGTTCGGTTGTAACACACCTTCGGTGCCTAGCTGCCATGTCACCCGAAGGGAACATGAGTGCTGAGATACTGCCAGGTTGCCCAGGCCTAGACAGGAGCAGTCGAGATATCGAGGTTGGATTCAAGCCAAAGACCTTCGGGTCAGTAAGTCCGCACTCTATCTCGAGTAGGTACATTGAGGAGCCGTGGTTTGAGGTGACAGAGATTGTGAATCCTGTCAAGAAAACCAAGAGGGTCCCTCAGGCCATATAGCGCTTGTTTAGACCGATGGATCTTAGCTAGACAGCCATTATCATAGTCAACTACAGAACCAAGTTATAAGTGGTGCTCTGACGAACTGTACCGAGACTGCTTGTTGGATCAAAATGGCGACAAATTGACGGTAACCAGTGCGCAAAACCTAAATCTTTCAGCATTGTCAACAAACGATGCAATTGTCGCCGTGACAGCATTTCCAAGCCGCTCGACGCGTTCGACCAACGGTTTTGAGGCAATCAGTTTTTGTGACCAGTTTCACCTAACTATTGTGAGATAGGCTTTTCTTGCACCATATTCTTATTTTCGCCACAGATTTACTGCCCCCAACAAAACTGTGCATTAAGCCTTTACACATGCTAGTGATTATCGGACTGATGTGGTGTGTCCAAAAACCTCACCTTGCAGCTCAATTATTCACTCTTGAATGTGAATGTACTTGTGCAGCCAAATGGAGGCAGGCGAAACGAGTGAATTAGTTGTTTGGTTGATAACTTGTACTTCTCTGCTTTGTTGAAATTAGTGAAGAGAACTGAGTAAACGAAATTTTCAGCTACTTGTTGAGACCTCACCCGACTGTCAAGTTTCACAAGATCATACGTGTCTAGAAACAGAACAGTCCGCTTCATCTGAGTTTACTCTTCCATGTTCGCGCGAAACTCCGAATTTGGCGTTAATGATTATGAAAAATGGCTTAGAACCGGCTACTATCCTTTCTGTGAAGAAATCTATCTTGAATGTCCCACTTAAAGTGCGAAAATGTTGTGAGCACAATAGTGGTATTTCATTCTTCTGTCACTAAATGGCTAACACTGACTGGCATTTCAGTTGTATGGACATTTGTTTCGCTCTGCAAGGGACCGCGTTTGGGGCTTTATAACCGACTTCCTGCAGTTGGAACATTGAAACTTCATCGGAAAAAGATAACGTTATACTCTAAACCCTCGCGCCTATGGTACAGGTTGCTATGCGTTCTGAAAAACTATCAAATGCTACCAGCGCGATACACCGATTTTGCATGCAAACTCAGATCAGATTTTCAACGGTTTAAGGGAATGTTTCCTCTCGGTCAGGGACGGTGGTGCAAACTAGATTCCAGGCCTGTTCATCAGCTATCTGTTGCTAACCTAATGGCAACCCGTTCGTCCGCGCCGCTTGGATGGACAGACAGACGGTTTGGAAGTCATACCCTGGAGAAATGAACACAAATGAATAGAATGAAGCTACACTTTTAGTTCAAACGCGTGTGCAGACATGCGGCTGTCCAACGCGTGCAATATCCTGCCATAGACAAACACGCAATCCGGGCTAAAATCAGACCACTACCATTGCGATTGATCGATGGGCTGCAGTGACATGCACAGACGCAGTAGTGAAGCTCAGTTGAGTCAACTCAGGAGACTAAAATAGACTACATTTGAGTAGTGAGAACAGAATGAGGATCACGAGAAAACTTCGCCTTATCTTACCCCAGATGTGAAAACAGTGTTCTATCTAAGGGTTCAACACTTGCGTTTGTCCAAATACCTCTAAGACACAACTGCCACCAAATAAAATGGAAAGTATAGAGGGGCTTGGGTGAGGTAACTAGGACAATACCTGTGACAATACCCAAGGCATTCCGTTACGCCTCGCCCGCATCAGATGGAGGGAATTGGCTTGACGACAATGGACAAGAGCGAGGTTTAGCAAAATGCTCACAAAGACGAAATCGTCGAATCTTTCAAATGTATCTTTCGAGTACAGGGTTGTCACACTGCTCGGCGTACACAAGAACAGTCAAATTCAGAGAGCATACCTTTTAGTTAGGAGCGGCAGATACACCTGTTGGTCAGCTCGAGCTCTAATGCGTAGTGAAATGGGCCAACTGCTAGATAGGATAATAAATGGCAGTCCATTGAGTCTCGAACTGGAATAAAGTCTAGATGCCCGTGGCGAAGAGATAGGACCTCATCGTGGGGCGACAATTTTCATACCTCAGTAAATCACTCAGCCGTACTGGAGGATGCACATTCAACGCCCATCGTTTTTCTTACCAAACTGGCCATTGGATGAAGGTATGATAAACGGTTCCCTGACTCTCCAGATTGGAGGCCCGAACAAGTGTGGTAATTTGTTCCTCAACACTAGGACTGCTCGAATAGTTCATGTCGACTACCAGGCTTTCGAGCCAAAGGTCTTGTTTGAGGACAACAATCATTCTCCTATGTTTTGGCGTTCTGGCAATATCTTAGACAAAGTGCAACCATGAACTTTATGGATAAAAGTACCTTCATGGTGTGTCTAGATATCGAGTTGAGGCTCTGGAACAGAGGTTTGGGAACCACTAGTCAGTAAGTATCAAGAAATACGTCTTATCGTAGCGGTGACAAAAGATAATTTATCGCACTTGCGAAAGTTCAGACGCTCCCTACGGTCTGTAGAGGGCCAGGGAATCAGGAAATTCGTCAGCACACTGGAAGACATAGACGCGAAAGTCATTCAAAAATTCAAAATGTAGGGTTAACAGCCCCCGAGTGACAATTGTCTACCTACGGAACATCAGATCATAAGAAACCCTGGATCTCCAGCTGTCATTAACCATGACCGCGTTCTTAGAGTTTAATGTTCACACAAGTGTAGAACAATGGCCGGAACTGCACCCAATCACGAGGCTGTAGTAATTGCAGGCATAACGCCGGCGATTTCAATCCTGAAACAGGAGATAGTCGCCATAAAACTAAGTAATCTTGAGTCTGCTACTGAGTGTTTGACTCCACACATGTCCACTGTAGTGTGCACGTAGGAATTTGGGGCTAGGTTTAACTGATTAGCATGAGATGTACGAAAACCAATAGAACTTACAGCCACTTTCTTAAACCTGACAAATATCATTAGGGGGAAACATTTTGGCCGCAACATAACATGAGGCGATCTTTGTGCGGCATACTTGGTTGAAGAATATTCTAAACGAGAAAATCAATTGAGTCTAACGCGAACACTACTTCAGTCCTTAAATCCATATACACGGACATCTTCAGGGTTCGATTGCCTGATGATTGGTGGATTGACCACTGTCCAGGTGGTCACATCTATTTGGCTAGAAAGCAAAACAAAACTTAGGTTAGGCTTGTATGTTCTCCATTGGTTCACCTAAGTAAGCGGACCTAGCTGGACTTTGTCATTCGTTGGGTTTCCGGCGGATTACATGACAACAAAAACAATCTTATAGGCGGAAGAATGTATAAAGTGGTACCGACTTAAAGTCCGGGTAAGCTTCGTCTACTACGAAAAGTAGTAGGTAACTAAGTTTCGAGTCGTTCTTATTTTTGAGTTATAACTTTCAATATTCAATGCAGACTACCGGCCAAACTCCAAGCATCGGATAAGAACACGGGATACCCAAGCTCCTTGTCTTATATCAAAGATTAGTCTGAGGACAAGCAGCTTGAATACAGTTAAAGATATCAGGAGCACCTGGGCATGAACATATTTTGATTCAGGTCATGACTACAGTGCATCAGAAACAGCTGGGGCGCCAAAAACTAGAGTGGTTGGGGTTTCTATCTTGCGCCCCTGACCCGAAAGCACTGCTGATCGGCATAAGAGTACTGATAGTCTTAATTTTAGGGGACAAACAGCCTCACTTGTTCTTCCCCCAAAAGTGACCATCGCACGCAACATCTACCACTGAGCTAACCAACCTAGTATACGAGAGAGAATTAAGTGCGAATAGGTACAATTCAGCACTATCCACAGGGTTAGTGGAGCAGGCAAATGGAAGGGAGGTCAGTCATAAAAACAAAAAAAACAACAAAGATTTGGTTAAGAGCAAATGAAGAGACGTCACGCTATTATAAATCGGGTCGCTAGGATGTGTATAAAAAACATCCGTTCCAACCTGTTGCAGAACCACCCGATGGCTAGTGGGAATGAGCCAATATTCATCTCGAGAAACCCGTTATTGAGAGCTGTGCTAAACCCTTTCGTTAAGTGGTACTTTTTCAAGGCAAGTTTGGTAGCTAACAAGAGACAAACATGGTAGCATGGCAGTTGCTCGCGAACATCTAGGCACCCAAAGCTAGGTTAAATAGATGCTAAACAACTCTCACAAAACTAGCACTGAACACGGGACTACAAATATACTTGGGTCATTCGACGACACCATATTCATCACATTAGGACAGTTAGAAGGCTTCTTGAACTCTCGGTTGAACAATGACTCATACGCTTTGGCACTACTGGTATGCTGCGTGCAGTCCTCAAAACAGATTGGGAGCGACGCATGCGACGCCAAACTTCTTGATACCTAGATAAGTCTGTGAATCAACCCAATGATATGGTAGCTCTGTCTTCTCAGGAACGGTAGAAAAGCAATTTTTCTCTTCAATGAAAATTTGTATAGAGATGTGATTGAAAATGGGTAGAGGTTAGGTGGATCGACAAAGTCGTCTTCAGGAAATGATGGTTAGATGCCGGGCAAACATAGTGTCCATCACTGAGCGGCAACAGGTTGTACAGTATCCGCAGTCTCTGTGGAGGACAAAATATTAGGTAATCATGTTTGCAAAGCTTACCATCTCCTTGAATATCGGAGTTCCACAAGGTCAAATTGTCCCTCAAGAGTTGCATTATGAGAGTGGTGTCTTTGTAATTCTCATCGCGAAGTTTGTCGAGATCATCAACAGCAAGTTTATACGCCTCTTGAGCGAGTTGGCAAGCTCGATGGGGATTGTTGAGAATCTCGTAGTAGAACACAGAGAAGTTTAACGCCAAACCCAGTCTGACAGGGTTTGTGGTCTGCAGCTCTTGACTGGCTATATCAGAAGCCGCCTTGTACGCAACCAGGCTATTTTCAGCCGCTTGCTTACGGGCGTCACCAGAGGCGATTTCCGCCAAGTAGCGCTCGTAATCACCCTTCCTAACAGAAGAAAGGATATAAAAAGGGGAAAGGAAATTTCACGTACATCTTGTAAAAAAACACTTTGCACTCGGGTGTTTGAGCGGATGGAATGAGATGTTTGTCCAACAGACTCAGGATACTTCCACAAACTTCGCTAAGTTCTTTTTCCACAGTAGTCTGCAGCATCCTTTGAGCCTGAGCTTCGGGTGAATTTTCATCACCATCTTTTTGTTCGATGCTACTGAGCATTCGCCATGAAGACCGCTTCGCTCCGATCACATTTTTGTACGCTACAGAAAGCAATTGTCCGCCTTCAAGTCTCTATGTAAGATAGGTGGCTGTATTTTGTGGTGCATATAGCGAAGGGCATCCAATATCTGGTGCCACCATCGAGTGATTAGGGGGAATTTGAGAATACACTGTCCCTCGAGAAAATTCTTCCGGATAACACTGCCAACGAAAATTGGGTGGGTTAATAATGAAAAAAGGCGGAATACCTTTTCAATGTGCCTTCACCCATTAATTCCTGAATAATTACCACACCCTTCTCTTCGATCTGATTGTTCGGGTCTTCCATATCTATCCATTCGCGGAAAACATCGAAACACCGAACAATGTGAGGATGATTCATTTTTAGCATGATTTCGGTCTCTTTGAACATTTGTTGGCGTTTTTCTTTGGTGTCCACGTGCTCTCGCTAAAAATTGTATGCATAAAATTCAACTCGTGTTTCTTGCCTTGAATTCACACCAGGCCACATTACGAGCTTCCACCGTGTCGTAGCCTCGATAGACAAACTTGTAACTTCATAACTTTCAACATCTCTAAAGGTGAGAAATCGGTTAAGGATGATTAAGTATGGCCGAATATTAAATGCAATGAGTGCCGATGTACATATACAAAAAAGATCTTGAGGTATTTAAGAACGTGGACAAACTAACATCAGCCGTCCTTAGTGATGAGTTTTCTTTTAAAGCACGGATAACCGAGTTGGCTTACTGAACGAACATATCGGCCAGAGCGCCAAAATTCTCAGTTACCTAAACCTCCCCAAATCACCAGTGAACGAAACTGTGGCAGCTACAACCACTGTACGACAAGTACGTGGTTCTTACAGCTGATTCATGATGAAGTTACGTAACGATGCAGCACGCTGCGTTGAAGCCCACGAGACTAAACCCTAACGCATTACCATTTTAGCAGCAGGCCGTATAATGCTCCAGTTGTTACAGGGTGGAGGAACTATTGGGAATATCAGTATCCACAGAAGCCGTTTGATTTCCGAGTTATTGCCAATTTTATTTCCTGAAAATTTGGACTTTTAAATTCCGCCCCCTTTCCGCCATGATCCAAAAAGACCGCGCTTCTTTCCTATTAGCCACTTGGACTTTGTGTACGCTAAAGAATTTATTATATATATATATATATATATATATATATATATATGTATATAATTCCACGATGCTCCCGCTGTACTTCACTTTTGGTTGAGGCAGTAAAAGCTCTCTTCTGAAGGTCCGGCCTTCTCTCTCCGCCTAAGAAGTGGTTGGGCTCGCATCACAGCTGGGGATTTGTGCGCTCGTTCTCAAGTCGTGTAAAGTCGTTGATCGTACCCGTTCAGATACATAACAGTAATTGATCAGAGAGTGAAACACGGCTAACACAATGCGTCTCATTCGATGACAAAGGTAGCCAAAAGTAACAATAAATTCTCGCGAAAAGACAACCGGTTTCGCCAGAGAAAAATAGACAGCCTAACAGCTATTCTCAACTGAATGGCGATGGTTTCAGTAGACATGTACAGCTGTTCGACAGACCACCACTAGCCCACACTACAGGCAAAAAACAACGCGCACGGGTTGTTCAACCACTAGAACTCAAGTGAAGTCTGACTGCGGGAGTTGAACCTATTTGTAATGGCTTACTTTTGAGGCCAGAAAAAGTGCACCTTTGAAATACGGTACGTGGGGCATACGATTTGGTCAATCAATTCAAACCAGATTAGTGTGCGCTTTCTCGTTGTTCCACCTAACTGCACTTTTCCACTTCAGGTCATTCCTTAGCAAAATACCAATAGGGCGTTAAGTGAAATGTGGTCATCTGTGTGAAAGCTTGTTTTACCTGATTCTTTTTGTGCTTGATTAAGCCTCACTAAACTCAGGACCCTGATCTGAGTCGGTTGGTACTGAGTGCGCCAACGGAACGCTTATCACAAATGAACAGGTGATTACGAATTTTAATGAAAGTTAACACTCGAGATTACACATATTTAATCGGAGCACTCAAGGGCGATCAACTCAGTTAAACAGGGGTGACCAGGACATGTAGGCGTCCGATCCAAGCCAGCATTTTAGCGCAAATCGAATAAATTAAGTACCTTACCGCTTTCTAGCTAACAAAAAGGAATACAATTTGGTGTTATGGCAAAAAGAAAAGAAATCAGTACAATCAATTAAGGCACACGGTCGGCTTTAGTATGCCCCACGAACCGCTACTCGAAAGCGAAATTTGCCTGGCGTGACAGTCCCAGGAGACGCTCGGTAGTGGTCTCTTGGCTGAAAATCCTTCCAGATGATAAGGCAACTGAACGTATTCTTCCAAAAGGAAACATATACCTCTACCGTGCTTATACATATCGTGAAGTCGTCCCGATAACGAGATTTTCAGCAACTGTACGAGTTAGTAAAAGTTACCCGCACAATCAATTCTAGATGTGCAGGCCCATAAGTAAAGTGGAAACAGCTAACAAGATAGCTCCGTCAAATTCAACTCACAAGCACGTCTAAGCGCATAGGTCGAAACAACACAGCCCAGTTAAGCTTCGAACAAGCAGAAAACATGCACGTGGCTGCAAGATAAGCAAGTCTCAGTGAGTCGCTACTGAGTAACGGTTATATTTCACAAGCCATTTCCTAAAAACATCTCGTCACAACGACTGTATTGTGAAATAAACGAAACCATCCATCTGAGAATAAAGCGATTACTTTATTCATTTACTCTTTATAACATTACTGCGTTTATGATGGTCAGTACAAACAGCGAACTAGAAAACATGAAAAGAATGCGTAAAATGGAAAGAGTGGATTACTGAAACAACGAAAGGGATGTCAGCGCTGCAAGTTAATGGAGCGAAAAAGCTAGTAAGGATAGCTCTAATAAAAAAACAAGTGATGCAATAGAACTATTCCCTTCTCAAATCACCAATCGGTTCACCTCGAGCTCAAAGTTATCTTTCTCGAGCGATCATCATACTGTTTTCTCCTGTTACAGGTATCACGCTTGCATCGGTGCACCCAATTTGTTGATACAACGACTCAACGACTCGTTTCCGGCCGCCGCCTGAAGTGGTCTCATTACGCTACGTTAGACCCATCAGCTGCATCAAGGACAGTTCAAGTGAAGACTGAAGAACACGGTACAGCTCTAGGATCAGGCAGAAAACACTGCTGTTCCATTCATATGGTAGATTTTTGGTCCAAGCAGCTTTCCGTTATTTTATTCTTACTAAATATGGCATAGAGTTGGACCGACGCAGTCAGTAAGGAGAATAGCCGTTTTATGCAAATACTTTTTAAAGAGCATCAGTCCCAAGTTTTGGTCCGTTATGCAGCTTATCTAACTAAAAATGGAAAGGGTCGTCTAAAACAACGATGTAGACTGTGAACCCGATAGCATACGAAGTCAGAAAGCATTAAATGATCGCAAACCACTGCATAAAGATAGTATGATATCCCGGAAATGATACCGAACGATAGTTGTTGTGGGAAATGAAACGCGACTGTGAAACAGTCTCCGGTAAAGAGCTACCTATATTTTGTGCTTCAGATTTTAAAAAACCGTCCAGCTGTAACATCCCTTCGGTGTCTAACTGTCAGGTCACCAGAAGGAAGCACGAGGGCTAGGATACTGCCAGGTTGCCCAAACCTGAAAAGGGAAAGTCGAGAGGCAGAAGTCGGGTTCGAACCAAGGACGTTCCGGTCAGCAAATTCGCGCTCTTACCACTGAGCCATCTCGCTCCAGATTTAGCCTCATGAATTTCAAAAGCACGTGAACAGCGACAAAAACAACGTAGTCACTAGTATCCCTCGTTTCGGAGTAATTTAACAAGTTCTGAAAGAAGTATAGACGTGCATATAACCAAGCTAACTATTACTCAAACCCAGACAATCCCTTTGAATCACCGTTCACAAGCCGTAGGATGAGGGAGACGGTATCAAAAGCCATAGCTTGAACACAGGACAGCCATATAGGACGCGATTGATCTTGTCCGTCACTGTCTGTAATTACTGGTATAGCTCGTCTCGAAGTCCCCTCATCCAGGTGGACTATATTCGCCAGCTTGACTAAGTATACTGGTGACGGGTTCTTTTTTGTACATGCATTAGCTCTGAAGCGAGCGACCCGTTCGTGGAAAGCGGAGAAACACTGGTGACCATCTGACAAATTGCATTTGCGCTAAATGTAGTGAAGAGAAAGTGCCTGCAGAATGAGATACATCAACAAGTATCCCTGTATTTGAAGACAGAGTACGTAAACAGTGTGGAAAAAATCATGGCGTCAGTCTGTTGGCTGTAGCATCGATGGTGCTCTCTGGTCCTATCCTTCGAAGACTGAACACAGGGAGAGGGAGACTCGCCAAGACCACGAGGACACATCACTCACACTCCCAACCTCCGACAGATTATGGAAGTGGCACTGCTTCCAGCAACCAACAACGGCCTTCCTTGACTTTGTGGACTATGGCAGTGTCCACTGAACAAAGGTGTCTCCATATATAGTTGATCCTCTTTAAGACACTGTAGGCCACCTTCCACAGACTCGTGGTCTGCGGCAACACTGTCATCTTTCACTCTTCCTCTTTAACTTCATCACTGATATGATTATGGAAGACACTACCAGCCTCTAATGCCGGTGGGGTCAAAAAGCTCCCATGTCATTCACTCACAGCTATCGAACAGGCTGACGACATAGCTGTTCTTGAATCTGACGCCGGGGTAATGTAAACAATATTACATAATTCTGCCCCATGGTTTCATCCCTTCAAAGCGTAAAGTGCTGCTGCAAGACGGGTTGGGCTCGAACCCTAACCTCATGCTTGCGAATGAGCCAAATTCGTCTACCTGGGCAAATATATCAATCGCAGGAGTCTTGCGAAAGACGATATTTCTATCAGGATTGGGAAGGCCAGAGCAGTCTTTGTGAAACTGCGTCGCCTGTGGTGTGGAAGTGACATTACCTCATATGTCATAGGTCGAGTTTACAACGCCGTCACGAAGAGACTGGACCTTACCGTGGTGTGGCGGTTTGTGTACCTCGGCGACCCATTGAGCTATACTGGGGGGTGTCCGCTCGACATTCAGTCTCTCATACCAGGTTGGTCAGTGGGTAGAGGTCTGACGTACACAGTCTCCTGGCCCTCCAGATTGGGAGTTGGAACATGTGTGGCGACGTGTTCCGTAAAAATGGTAATGCACTTGGATTTCGAGCCCAACACCGCTGCCTTGCGGTTAGGCTTTTGAGCCAAAGGCTTTGGTTGAGGACCCTAATCGTCCTCCTGTCTAGGTGTGGGCGCCCTGGCAGTATCCCAGCCCTCGTACAACCATGACATTCACAACTAACAGTACTTTCATGCCACATCGGCCGTCGCGTGGTGCCATCAGCCGGGTCGCCTTACTTGCTGCATACAGCAGGGCGGGTAAGCGAAAACATGCTACTGCTGACGCTTCCCTTCACGTTTTCCCTCTTCCACCCTCCCCCACCTAAATTTGAATACTTTCTCCGCAGGTCCCAGCATTAGGACTGACCGTTCTGCTCGCCCTGCATCACACTTAGCTGCGGCTTCTGTACGTCCGAGTTCAGTCACAAACCTAAACCTAAACCTAAGTCTGTTTTCAAACCCCGAAAGCCTATCTACCCGACCGCCTTTAATGTTCGCACACTGAAGCAAGCAGGTCATCAGGTGGCTCCTGCTCGTACGCTGGACTCCCTCTGCACTGTGTTGTCTGTCAGAAACAATGATGCAGGACGCAAGTACTGTGATCAAACTAACTGCCCCCTCACTCTTTTCCAGGTTCCGGCTGCGCACCTCTGGTGATGCAGAGGCCGCTGCAGCTGGATATGCTGGGGTGGTATTGTATTGAGCGACCGAGCGCAAGCGTCTCTGCTTATCCACTCCCTAGACTTGAGAATATGGGTAGGAAAATAGCTCAATATCGTATCTTCAGCACGCTTGATCTTGAAAGTGCATGAACTCAAATACCCATTAAGGGAAGTGAGCTTTTGAGGCTTGCAACAATCTTTATCAGTTTCGCCGAATAACGTTCGGAATAACGAATGGAGTAACGCGCTTTCAAAGGGGGATGGTTGACATAATACGCGCTGAAAAACTTACCAGGACATATACCTATGTGGATGTCACCATTCGTGAGAGGAATCAAGGACACGATCGAAATCTCTAGCGTTTTCTCGTCGTAGCACAAAAGTACGACCTTCAGTTAAATCACGATAAAAGCGCAACTTCCACCAGTAAATTCAGACTCCTTGGCTCGAAATTACTGGACGTTTCAGTCTTGCAAGAGCTGCCCGTTGCGAAGGGCATGAAGTTTCAACAACGTGTAGTTGGCTTGTCCGCGTACTTTTCTCGTTGAATAAGCCGTTTCTTTGACAAAATCTACCCAATCACCCACAATACAACCTTTTCGTTTCAGCTGGCAGTATCAGAGTTTTGGGTGAATAAAGTCTAGCCTCTGGGCCCGCAGTCCTTTCCGTTCTTACTCTGATTATCGCAGCACTCCACTCCTCGACAAACGCAACAAGCAACTTAAATGTTCCTTGACTCAGGGTAACATTTACCGAGGCGCTTTACTACACTACGGTAGCTGGCCTGGACGGTATTTTGCAAACCGGTAGCAAATAAACCATAATATATCGTTCGTTTCAGACATTACCAGTCATTTTTATTGTTCGGAAAACTGAATATGACTGTCCCAAAGATAGTTCCTAAATTAGCAGGATACAGTGGGATACTCTCAGAGCACTGGGCTCTGGACGCGGAGAACGGATTTAGATCAACCGCATCGACAGGTGGCATGCGCTTGTCAGCGGAAACGTATGGGTCCGGAGTACAAGGCTCGTGCATGTTAAAATCCACTAATCCCCCTCAACCCCACTTTCTCACTCATACAAGCCAAAATTTATGAACGAAACCTACGAGGGACGTTGAGTTAAAATGCTCTAAACAGGAAGAGCAAGGTTCAAAAATCCGACTCAACCTGACGAAAATTCCTTCTTAACCCATCTTCTGACGGTGTGAGTCATCCTAACCGACCAACAAGAGCTTCTGACTGAAGTTCAGCATTGATCAATTCGGCCGGTTGAAACGGACCTGAATGAGTGACTCCGTCTGCCTTAAAACTCGGTCCGCCTGGTGATTTATGTTCTTGGCCTGATGAAGCTTTTACGTCAAGAGCGAAACGTTAACCAGCAATCAACCCTTCAACTGCTTGTCAAATCTCTCCGAAACAATGACTTCTCAATCGGTTTCAAGTATTTTCCAATTTGCTTTCAGGATATTTAGTCCAAGAAGCTTTCGGTACCTAATAATGAACTCGGCAGATAAAATGCGAAATTTCGACATTGTGTTTCCAGGATACTTCAAAACCTCTGTTCGACCACTGGTGTCTCCAAAGCACCGATCGACTGTGGTGGGAACAGCGGAGGCACGCTAGATGGTTTCGGAAAGAACTCTCTCATGATACATGAATTACTTACACTTTATAGGTACTCCACATGCCAGAGAACTGCCTGACTTGCAAAACTATCTTCGCCCAGCTCTGTGCTGAGTAAAGGCAACCGAGAGGTGGACAGTTATGACCTGGCAACGAAGCATGAAAACAATAACCAGTCAACTCGATCGGGTCGACAACTGACGCCTTTCTGCATGGGGACCTCAGGACTCAACTCAACAATGATTAGTGATACTGGCAGATGGTTTAATCGCGCAGTCAATGGCGCCCATACATCAAAGTTAACGCCTTCAATGCGGATACCGAGCAAAGTTATTGGTGGTGTTAAGTCAAAGTATCACTTTGTATAAAAAGGGCCAAATATAATGCAATCCGACCTCCAGTATACTTCAAAAAAGTGACTGACGACTATTAACGAACAATGAATCATGTTGGAGTTTAGGATTCAAATTCCTAGATACAGTAAGGTCGACGGCTCTCAGACGCAAGGTGAACCTGGAGTTAATAACCGACCAAAAACACTGGTGAGTTTGGAGAGCTGGTGAGATAGAAGCGAAAGATACCAGAAATTCTGAGACAGTTTTACCTGATATGCCACAGGCAGCATGCACGCTCTTTAGTTAAAAAGGTCACTTCCCAAACGTCCGCTATGGAGCGACTCGTGAACAAGGTTTCACAAACTCGATACCGCGTACCCCACAGATGAATTAACTTATTAAACGGCTACAAACTGGTAGCTTCAGCGCTATGATGGCCAGCTCATGTCCTGGTAACCTCAAACAAACACAGATTGCCACGGAATATAGCCAAATAGTCAGACGGTATTTGTACATAGACGCGCATCACTTTCACGTATTGATGAGGAAACACCTCAAACTAGGATATTTACGGTACAATGGACCCACGCGGTGACTACCATTAAAACCTATTAGAGAGAAAGAACGAAAGTTTACAGCGTAAAAGACTATATTAGTCCCTTTGAATCTCAGTCAGTTGGAAGACCCTTGGGACCGGTCGACAAATAATCGTTTTGAGAAAGTTTGGAATCCTGTCGACTGTTTTCGAAACTATTTCGAAACGCCCCTGCAAGTTTGCTCTGGTGTGCCAAAATGGCTTATGCAAAGAAAACACTGGCAGATGAATTGGTTGCCAGTTTTGTCTATGTGCGTTATCACCGTCTGTGGCACCAAACCAGCCGAGCACGACGAAAGACCATCGAAATTCATCAAAATGCGCATGAGATCAAAAGTGGCTCAAATTTTAGGCTAGGCAATATCCAACGGTACCAGCGAGCCACACCCATATAGGATTCAACCACGAGTTTACCCTGCTACCGTTTGGTACTTCAAAAGCCGCTAGCGGGCTCGCCTCCAAACAGCCTACTAAGCACATCTCAAAGTAATTCCTCCCACAGATATAAAGCAAAACAGTTACACTTTGAAAGTATTTTCCAGAATCCTTCTCTAACCTGTTTGCATGCGTCCGAGGGGATGACCGTCCCTGACGATCGGTGTCAGTCGAAAATACTGCCCAAAAAGGCCGCCTACAGTGAATGCAGTAATAATGGACATGTCATATTGTAGCGAACCTTCAAGCATCACTGCATCAAGCGAAACCTTGGTCCGTTAACATCAAGCGGCATTCCGATCGGATGTACACTGTCTCGACCACAATTTTACAATCCAGCCAGATGTTACAGCAGCACACGTGCAAACAACCTTCATCATGGTGTTCCTTCACCTCAAGAGTGCGTCCAATTCTGTTCACATGCTCAACAGTCATCACCATCATCGACAACATAACATCATTATTCAACACCGGTGCTTCGCTGTCGTACAAGCATGATTCGAAAGCCCTAATATGAAAATAAAAGTGGACAGAGAAAGGACTTGGTGCTAACCTAGTACATAATTCCGAGTTTTCAACACCTTCGGACACTCATTCAGACAAGCTGGATAGAAGACGATAACAGGAACGCCCCTGACACCGCTTAACAGCCATATCCAACATCGCAAGGTGGGGGATCATGCGGACCCCATCCTTGAAGGCGCCGACAGGACCCAGACTCCTCAAAATCGCTTTCCTATTCCTCTGCAGGTCGAAGTTTGGCCACCTCTCTACTTTACGTTACTCCGAAATGGACACGGCAAAAGATGGTTCGACATGACAGCACATAGCAGCTTCTGGTACCCGAAACATTCTTCGATGGAAGCCCCCATTGCACAAACGAACGCTTGCTTTCTAACTGCCTCGCACGAATTCGCCGACATCAACCCACACGAACTATGATTCTGAGAAAATGGTTGTCGAACACCTGAAGGCGTCTCAGTTCCGGTGTCTGAATAAACCACAGCTCATAGTCATTCAACAAAACAGCTCGTACTGTAGCCTGATACACACGTCCTTTGAGGTTCAGGGATATGCTGCTTTGACGCATTAGGTTTCTCATATTAGCAAACTTGATCTGAGCCTTAGAGATTCGTGCATTGACCTTATCTGTCACACTGCAATCAGAACTAATACAACTCCCAAGATATGTAAAACGCTCTACAACTCCCAGTGCCTCTCCCTGGATTGTCAGTGGCGTGTTGAGTGACTGCATGTCCAGGAGCATGGTCGTACATTTTGTGGATGCAAAGAGCATGTCAAAGGAGAAGACAGCTTTCCTTAGTCCATCAATATACGCGTGCCTCTTGTTCCATTTCAAAAACGAGAAGGATATCGTCTGCATACTCTAGGCAGTTTGCCTCAGCAAATATTTGGACATCAAGGTTCTGAAGACCTCCCATCGTCGTCTTCCTCCGATCTCCCACTTCTCATCTCGTCGATCAAAAAACTAAACAGGAATGGCAGGTGGGCACCTCTGTAAGGACACCACTTTGTGTAGGGAAGCTTTTGGGGAACTTTTCGGACGCTGTCGCACGTCCTGTAGTCTCAGTATACAAAGAACCTATTATGGTGACAAACTTCCGGGCATTCCTTGATGAGCAAGCGGGCTAAGAAGAACGGTCCGGTCAACTGAATCGAATGCGCCTTTGGAATTCAGGAATACTAAAATTGTGGCATCGTTCTAGCACCTGACGGAGTGTAAATATTTGGTCAATGCAACTCGATGCAACCCCTATCAGGCCGGAATCCTGCTTGCTGCTCTCGAGTCAGTGTTTCACAAGCCAACATAAGGCGATGAAGCACAAGTGATGCCAGCACTCGTTACAACCGGGGTTAAGCTGATCCCACTGTGGTTACGAAAATCACTACGATCCCCTTTTTTGAAAATGGGCACTATCACCGGCTCCTCCCGTTTTCTGGGACAGTCTCCTTTTCCCAAATGCAGGCAAACAGATCAGGCAAGCACTGACCGAGAATTTCACCCCCATCTGTGAACAATGCGGGTGGGGTCATCCGTGCCAGGAACTCGGTGGTGCTTGGAAGAGTATATGCAGTCACAGACCTCCGATGACATAGGGGGTTCCAGGTTGAACAGGGATGCTTCCGAAGTTTGTGAACAAAATCCAGTGCTTAAATATATATTTCCAGGCTTGTCAGTGTATGGGGAACACCCTAAAAGCTTCCCTAAAAGTGATGACCGGTAGGAATGTCCCCCTCTCCATTTGGTTCAACATCGCCATCGAGGAACGAATTATGCGGACGCCGGAGGGTCTTCAAAACCCGTGTTACTGTTGAGAACCTTCTTGATCTGGAGTACACAGGCAATCATCCTAATCGTTGAAGACGAAGAAAAATCAGGAACACAGCTGAATAAACTGACTACCGTGATACCGCCTTCCGGTATGCAACTTACACCTACAGTGAAAAAGTATGCTTCAGAGCGTGCAGTTTCTGAACATGGCTCTTGCAATCCAAGAAGCGCTAAAAGTTGCGGGGAGTTTAAAATAACTCGGTAGCTGTTTTAGCTGACGAAATTAGGGCATGAACCTTGAAAGTCTGAATCACGTTCGCCAATTTGCGTCATTTGGAGGGTCAAAAGGGCATACTAACAGGAACACGGAGCCGTGTTCACCGGGCTACAGTAAGTGGTGTCATATGTATGGGGGATGTGACCTCATATTTTTCACCACCGATGTTTCAGAAGCGTTGCTGGTACCGGAAGGCGTCGATGAATTCGTAACGAGGCAATTGGAAAACGGGTATTTGGTGTGCAGCAGGTACATCGGTCACGGAAATTATCCGGAACCATCAGCTCCAGGGGCTAGGTCATATGAAACGGATGCCGAAAAATCATCTACAGAGACGAGTATTGTTCTGTATATCCTTTCAGAATGGCGCAAGTGGACGTGTGAGTTGGCAGAAGGATGGGGTTACGAAGAGTTTGGATATTGTTGGTGTGGTTCGCCCTCCAGGACGAGGTCCTAATGACCTCTCTCACGCTTGGCTGAAGACATTGCAAGAAATGGCGGATAATCTATGTCAGTGGTGTTTATGCTGTCAGTTTCTTTCCAGATTGTCTGACTGAGCGCCTTGGGGCGTAGACATCTCAGAAAGCTTGTGTTAGGCTGGTACCACGTTCCTCCTTCATTCGCTCTTTGGTAATTGATCAGGTGGCTGTTTATCTTTTCGCCGAGCTTGACGGCGAACGGAACAGTCACCTGATCAGCTGCTGGTGAATGCACCCGAGCTACGAATATTCCAATATATTCACTCTTCTTCAGGGCTTTGAATATAATTTGAAAAAAATTGTGGCCGTAAGATGGTCAAGCTTCAGTGTCAACAATTAGGTTGCTGCCTCGATGATGATGACGGGGGTTCAATCAGCACAACCCGCTTTAGATCAACTACAAGCGGTCAAACCTGAGAGCTGATTTTTACAGCACGATGATGTTGCAGTTGTGTGCCAAACGGATAGAAATCATCCGGACTCTCAAGCACTCAGTGGAACAATCTTCCCGTCGTCCTTCAGATACCGAACTAGCGTGAAAGTCCAATGCATGGATTTCGTATTCTGCATCATCATCCCTGATTGACAGCAAAACACCAGTAATGCATACTGTTGCCTAACTGCTATTACAGCCAAATGTAGAAAGCCTTAGTATAGTGAAGAGAAAGGTGAGGAGGTAGTGTGAAACCTTATATTAGGAAAACTACCAGGAATAAAGTCTACGGTTGTGGACAGCATTGAAGCAACCACGAATCAAGGCCCCATCGGCGACAGTGAACCCACGTCCATCATGATTCTCATCCGACGTAAATCCAGCGCGAATTGACGGGTTGTCCCGCCAGCCTCAACATCAAGCTGGACGTGCCATCTGAGGTCGGTTGTCACCAGAGCGAATACTGGTCTTTCGAGAATACCTACAGCCCACTGGAAACGCTGCTTGTTAGTTGGAAGTTAGGGCGGATTCGTGATGCCAGGCAGAGTTCCAGAAGTTGTTTCACGGAGATTCCAAGGGCGTTTTGTGGGAGTTTCGTTGCAGAACCAGCGTATAAGTGCGTTGCCACAAGGATCATCAATTCACTTAAATTTCAATTTATCAGCTATAAACCGTAGATTTTCTTACATTCGTTCGGCTGTAGCACCCTTTCGGTGCCTAACTGCCATGCCACCCGAAGGAAGCATGAGGGCTGGGATACTGCCAGGTTGCCCAAGCCTAGACAGGGGAAGTCGAGAGGCAGAAGTGGGGTTCGAACCACGGACCTTCCGGTCAGTAAATTCGTGCTCTAACCACTTGGGCCATTTCGCCCCGTGTACCCGTGTACCGTGTACCATAGGCACATTGGTTTCAGCTGCTGCAGTTCCAATCACCGGAAAACGGGAGAGCATGGGACATGCAGCCAAACCTTGAAGACGATGAGACATCTTGTTAGTTCAGGAACTCGGTAGCGACGCACTGGCGATAGGTCTGATGAATGAGCGCCATTGACTGCGTGATTGGGCTATTCCGCCAATATCATTAGCCATTAGTGAGTTGGATCCCGGAGTTCTTATCCAGGGAGGCGACAGTTGCCGACCCGACTAAGTTTACTGGTTAGTATTTTCATACTTCGTTACCGGGTCATTCACTGTCCACCTCTCAACACAGGGCTGAACAGAAAGAGCTCTGTGAGGCAGACGGTCTTCTGGCATGCGGAGTACATATCCTAACCAGCGCAAACTATGAAGTGTGCGTAATTCATCTATCGCGGAAGAGCTCCTTCTTCGTAAGAACATCTATGGTACCCCAGCATTACCAATTCGATGTTCCCACCAGACCTGCCCAGTGCTTCGGAAACACCGATGGACAAACACTGACATCTGTATGTCCTCTAAGCGTACGGGCTACGCTTCTGATCCATAAAGCACTATGGATCGCAGCACCACCCTTGAAAGACAAGGTGACGTCGCGTCGGCGCCATAGGTGTCGGAGGTTGCCAAAAGCTGCCCTGGCCTTTCCGATTCGAGAAATAATCTCATCTCCAGCCAGTCCACCGGAACTTGTACAGCTGCCCAGGTAAACAAATTTATCTACCACGTCGATTGGCTCGCCTGCAAGCATGAGGTATGGGTCCGATCCCACCCAGTCTTGTAGCAGCACTTTGCAGGTGTGAAGCTCATGTCAAGCTACGCGGCGGACTTATTTAAGTCATTTAAAGTGGCTTGAATTTTGAAGGTTGACACAGAGGACTTCATGGTTGATCGTTCAGTAAAGCTGTCGGTCATCGGTGAGGAGTTTGCAAAGTGGAGGTTGGAAGGCCATCGATGGAGGTCAGGAACATCATGGGATCGAGAACGGATCCGTTTAGCAATCTGCAGGAATTTCAGACGTCGGATAAATAGCGGCTTTACCGCCTTCATTCAGTTGTTGCTAAGTACATTTTGAAGAAAGCCGACGGTCAGAGCCCGCCCGTCTCCTCAAGTAGCATGTTAGTCTCAAACTGCCATTCAACTGCTCGAATAAACAGGATGCATCACGCGCAGCGACCATACGAACCTTTCCTGTATGTGTTGCGGAAGAACCGTACCGACTGAAGGTGCCGGTCGAGTCGTGTTTTGAAGGTTGCATGCAGATGCAATAACCGTGGATAAGTTCCAGAAGCGACAAACATGGAGGGATTAGAAGTTTCAATGGCAACTGAAATGACTGTGTTCGTAGGTGGTTTTTCTTTTGTGTTCGCAGCGGATGATCGTGTTGGAAGCTGCAGACAGTTGGTCGCACAGGTGGTTCGGGTGTCGTGGGATTTGCAAGGTAACTGTAAGGTCACCACGTAACTTCCTTTAGGCACCCGAGAGTAGATCAAGGTTAGCTAACTGCTGCTCGTATATCATTATTACTGTTACCGTTCAGCTGCAACGCCTTTTCGATGCATAGTTGTCATGACACCCGAAAGAAGCACACGGACTGGGGCACTGCCAAGTTTCCCAGACCTAGACGGGAGCAGTCGAAATGCTGAGGTTGGGGTCGAACCACAGAGCTTCCGGTCAGTAAGTTGGCGATTTAACCATTGAGCTTCTCAGACTCAACTGCTTTCCGTAGGGGACAGAGGATTCGCGTCCAGTGGCCCGTCTTTGAATATGTTGTAACGGTCTGCTGCCACGTTTTAGTCAAGATTCCCAATTTTGGATAGTATTTTCGGCGTGCAGTCTGATGGTACTAATTAGGGCACTGTTAAGTGGTCAGTATCAATGATAGGAATACCGCTTGAGAACAACAGTGCTTTATTTGAATAAACCCTTCTAATGGAAAGAAGAAATGGTGAGAGGATGGGACCAAGGGTCGGCCTACCACAAACACCGGATGTACCTCCTCCAATACCCTACCAGACAGTCTGGATAGAAACTGATGGCATGAACACCATTCACATCGGCTAGTCGCCACACCCTTAGGTGTCTCCAGGTAAGCCCAAGGGTCATGTGGGCCGGATCCTGAAAGGTGAACAGCACCCAAACGTTTCGTAGCATCCTATATTCTCTTCTGCCATGTCGAATGCTGTCCATCTCTGAGTTAACGTCATAGGCAAGCGTTTTACATGGGGAGCAGGGTATGTGCAAATCGTTGATGAATACCAGGAAGAGTAGGGGAACCATCATCGAGCCTCGTGGCACTCAACAGGGGTTTGGTCGGGATCCTGCCACGGTTCTGTTAATGCGGAAATCTACGGTGCAGAAGCCACTGACACCGTAGGTTATCAGCTTGTGCAACAGAAGCTTCGGCTGATAAATGAATTTGGTGACGAGGGATACTTTCTCGGCCCGGTTGTCCTCCCGGAAGAAAAGGTAATGCTTCCTTAGGGTGACGTAATGGGTTCAGCTTGGCTCACCACAGGATGAACTGCATCCTTTCTGGACTCGAATTGTTCTCGTTTCGATGTAGTTCCTCGTTCAGTAGGGGGTCTGGATTACTTTCGTCCGGAATGTGCCTTTTGTTGGGCACCTTTGGGCAACTTGGCAGTCCTTGTGCTTCCTTCGGGTGGCACTGCATCTAGGCACCGAAAGGGTGCTACAGATGAACGAATGGGACTTTTCACCAAACGAACCCCGAAACGCCAGTCAGACCAGTTCATCTACAAGGCAGCACTGACGCCCGAGGCGAGAAGCGCAAATGATTACTGATTGTCATCATTCGAAAGTAGGAAGAAACTCGGATAAGTCAATAGATCCGGTGCTGTGTTAACAAAATGGCTAACACAATTCATTACTTTTGAATAGTTCTATACACGACAACGAGCACGGTCTGCGTTCATCCAACTGCACCAGAGGCGGCCCAGCGTACCTTGTCATGATGAGCGGAGCTGTCCCTCTCTTGGTGACGCGCAATTAGAGGTTGACTTAAAAACTTTCGCGATCAACAACCAGTAGCAAGCTTGATGGACCCCATAGAGATGGCTGGTGAATTCGAAGGACCGGATTGCCTGCTTCTTTGCGCCCGGTCCCGCGCTTCTTTCGAGTTTCCTGGCACTTGCTTACGGGAATGTTGCCACAGCGCAACGAGTCACTATACACTGTGTAACAGTGAGGGGATCGAGAAACAAAAATGTATTTTACTGGAGTGTAGCAGGTGGTTAAGCACAGGACACGGAGAAGAAACCAGGTCAAATATGAAGAAAATTGGACAGTGTGGGACTTACCTTCATATCTTTCTGCTTGCTCTGCCACTTTCGCGAAAAGCACCTTCCCTTCGCGCCCATCCGACATTTTCCCAGGGTATGGTAGTGCGCGCCCAACAAGCCGGTGCACGTGAACTCGATCACACAAGTGGTGTGATCAAACAAAACCTAAGCACACGGAATCAACAAACATTTTGGTGTGAAACTTTTTATTTCAACTGTGAAGGTTTTGTAGAAAAAGCATTTTGCGGCCAAGGGTCACCATTAGTGCGGATTCAAATGATCAACTATTTGTCCATAGGTATATAGGTAGGCATATTCAGCTTTTTCTGAAACTTGGAGGGGACCTGTTGCGTAAGAAGGCGGCACTTGCGCGGCACGTCCTCAAAACAAAAAGTTCCACACTCCGTCTTATTAAAACGCGGCTCACATCAGTTTTCCGACGCGGTCCAAATTACGGTATTCCTGTTTGATGTGTTAACTTGACCTCAGATATTTTTAGTTGAATAGACTGTTCCATGGTTTCCCTGCTTAGAAGTCTTCGACGCGGCCTTATACCGTAACATGAAGAGTGATTGTGTCGTAATTGTGCGCCCGGCGGTTCCATGTGGAGTTAGCGTGGTTTCCATTATGATCGAGTTTACTAGATTGGTAGTCGTCGGCCCAAAACTAAGCGATAACCGAGGAGTCGGAAGAAGCTAATAGTCTGAAAGTACCTTTCAATGACAAGCGGCAAGTACTGCACCTGACACCTAGTCCGGTTTCTTCCGAGAAGACAACGACTATCGCTGCGCCAGCTGGTAACACCTTCACAGCAACAATGTGACTACACTTTTGTACGACCGTTTGCCTGTCAGTTAACACTTAAGTGTAGGGTGGTATTTATGACCCGGTAATGAGGCACGGAAATCCGTCCTCTGATGCGCGGCAGCTTGCAGCCAATAAGTTTAGAAAAGTTTCGAAGTTTCGGGTCGTATACAGCCACCGCTCCTGTATTGATCTTCTTTGATACGTAAGCCCATGACGGCTGGATTTTCATCCTCGCGAATGGCAGTTCTTCGGTACTGATGGATCTAGATGAGTTTGGGAAACCTTCGTGCAAGAATCCGATGAAGCACGCCGTAATCACACAGATTTCGCCATAAATCAACAGACGGTGCTGCCCCGGCATGTTTTAGACTTCGGGAATGTCGACAAAAGACTTGTCCACCGGTAAGTTCACTCTCTCTATGATGGCATTTCTGCTTATTCCGAAATTTTAGCACTTCCAGTTCACTTCACATGTTTGCATCAACTGAATCTCTGCATGGAGGCTTTTGGTTCTCACTTAAGCCCCCTTTATGAGGCCACTCAAGGACATTTTGAAAGGTGCCTTTTTACCATCGTTCTCCTGCCGTCCCCCGAATTGTTCCGCACGAGAGCTCCTGTGGACAGTGTGCACTCGACCCCTAGTCAAACAGCTCAAAACTCAAAGTACAGTTTACACAAAGCAATTGACCCGAATTTTAAGATATGTATGCAGGTTCAATGCACTAACAGTTCCTCGATTTGTTTGAGGAAACATTCTGCTTCAGATTTTGCCCACCGGAAGGTCGGGATATGGGTATACTGGTCCACGCACTTGGCGTGTATTCTCACTCAACAGTCTTTCGGATTAAGAGGTAATGATGTAATACCTGACAGCTTTTATCGCAAGTCACCCAGTCGCAAAGAACATATTGGATGTCGTAGTAGTGCAACGGTCCTGAGCAATGAGCTGTACAATGCAGTCCCAACTCAGCACCCGCGGGGTCAGTCTTACCGGCCAGTTCAGTGGACACGATTTTGGTGACTAAATCCGGCTCCCCAGATCAAGGATTGAAGCATTTAAGACATATTGTTCCTGCAAACTATCTGGTCTAGCTTGCTATTCTTGGGTGAACCACTCTTGTCTCCTGGCCATTTCCTGGAGCCAAATGTTCGGTAAGAAAACGGTACCCGTTTTCCCCTCCGGGCATTTATGAATCTTGGCGAACCTTTGGCACACTCACAGAGTGCCTTCACGAAACAAACGAGTAAACGCACCTTTTTGCTGCATCGGCCGTCGTAAATCAACATTGTCCAGTTTCTATCATTCGCCGTATGCGGCGGAACGGGCAAGCAAAATCAGTATTCCTACTACTAATTCCACGACCCACCAATTTCCCGTTCAAAACTTCCCTCGTTTTTTATGTTGCAGCATTTATTATGCAAACTCTTAAGGAACTTTGGCTGAAACTACCTTTTCGCGCCTTTATGAACTTTTTCCGCAGAGATTCGCTGCATCTCCAAAAACCTGGTGCACGTTTATGAGATTTTATGAGATTTTCACTGCCTGGGAACTGTTGACAACAGGCTTCCGATAGTGCTACGTTAAGTTGGGCCGTTGTGAGCGCGGTGCAAGCAGTGTGCAGGGGTGGAAACTTGAAAGCAGCCAAATGTGTGTTGCTCAGCTATCGACCTCGTTAAGCGCTAAGGCTTGTTGAAATACCTGTTGTTTTTTTACTTGTAACACATTGTGGGACACCAAACTCTCACATTCGTTCGGTGGAAGACACTATTTATGTTAGGGTGGCCAATCACTTGTCCACTACGAAGATTTCAAAAACCATCGTAATTACAGCAAAGCTCAAGTAAGGCGCCTTGCCCCACCAGGGGTAAGTATAGATGGCAAACTATTTTACATACTTACTGTAGTGCTAAAGTTGAGCATCATTCGTGAATTTGCATGTGCCGAATGTCATTTTCTCCCGGGTGCTAAAATTAGACGCGGTAGGTGATGCCCGTGTTCCTAAAGCACATGTCATGATTTGGACCTTGCCCTATAGATAAGTTTGTCAAAATTCTACGCTGAATCTGAGAAAAGAATCCATCATTTCGTGACCGAAAAAGGACGCTTACCAAAGCTTTTTTGTTCAGTGCCCTATAAATAGCCTTCTTGGAGAAAGTTGATCGTCATCAAGAAACTAGCAACAGACTATGACGCTGTAACTTCGTCCGTAGTGTTTTAAGGGAGTACAGAGAAACCAACAAACTTCCTACGGTTCTTATTACTCTGAATATAGCATCACTTCAAATGATAATAAAAATCGTAATTCACATTCCTAAACAGTGGATACTACACCGTGAGGTGTGATGGCAGTGGCGCGATCAGAAAGTGGTGTCACAAAGGCTTGTTTAGGGAGCTTAGGGGTTCGGTAAAATGAAGCGGAAGCAAAATGGAGCGGTTGTGTTCTTGAGCCCTTGGGGGCGCGATGATGTCCGTAAGCAATTTGATTTCGCCATCGAGGAACAACATTGATATTTAACTTCAATGGGGATCGAAAGAAACAGAAAAGTACAAAAGTGTTACTAGAACGCGTCAGATTGCGAGGTGTCTCGTTGCCTGGGGTATAGTGCAGTGGGGGGGAGCTGCACTTATCAACTACTGCAATGCAATAACACCAGATATATTGAACAATTACTGGCTCAGGATCGTCCAGCGCTTAGTGGGTGAACTTACCTACAGGCAGTTACGTTGTTTGGGGGTAATATCGGCATCTGGACTGTTCTTGCCTAAACTTGAGCAACCCGGCGGCGCCAAAGCCCTTGTGAAGTCTTTCGGTGACATGACTGTGCGTGCAAAAATAGTTGCTGCTGAATTATTGGTATTTTTAAATAAATATTTTCCTAGTGGTCCCGTAATTTTTGGCGGAATGTTTTTGTACCAGTCTAATCAGGAATGCAGCTGTGACCTGCTCCTGCCTAGTCATTGAAATAGACCCTGATCGGTACGGTAGGGGGGGCCAACTAAGCTGCGCCGATTGTAACCAAACGGTAGGCAGGAAACGTTTTGTGGTAAGGGGCCCCCTCAACCAGTTAAAGATTGAGGAATGGCGGTGGACGAATCTGGCTGCCGATGAATGCTTCTGGGTAGAATTGCGAGTTCGCGCTGGAAACACGGTGCGCTGCACAAGTTATGGTCAATTTCGTCGCCGTCCATTGAGCTGAGATAAGATAATAAAGGGAACGTCAACGAGTTAGGCTCAACGAAGTGACTGGAGCCTAAATGTGTTTGGAGCTAATTCATGAGGGCGGATGACTGGCTGGCATGAAGTTGGGAGGGGAAAGCGTATCGTGAGAACAGTGCACCAGCAAGCAAAATTCCTAATAAAACAAAGCGGATGGCTACAAAACCCGCTCGTTGATATTCATTTAGGAATTAATGAACGGAGTTGCTGGTGGACACAATCCACCGGTAAAAAACTATGGCGAACAGAGTGTGGACGCAGATGGATATCTGATATCACATGCTGCGCAGACAGACGTTGATTATTGTTTCGGAGAGAGAGGCCGAGCAAGTTCAAGTGTGATATGTTAACCAGGTTAGTGCTACGGTGAGTTGGCAGGCAAAGTTCTGAATCATTCCGAAATCCCACGCGGAAAACTGACCGAATTATATTCCCGGCTGTCGCAACCTAAGAAAGACAAGATGCGGCCAGAGCGGTCGGTGTTCTAGAGCTTACAGAGAGAGAAGGTTAAAAAAGAGGTTAGTTGAGTGTGACTGTCACTCTCGTGGTTGTGTTGCACGTTTTATCGGCGTGACATAGTGTAAACCTAGGCAAGAATGCTCGCTGTGCAGAACTGGTTGTATCAAAAGTGTCGTCCTGTTTACTTTTGGTTTGCCCTAGTTGTCTTGCCTTTGCAACAACATGTGTTGCTTTTGTTGTAATGAGTGTTAAGGGTCATAAGGTGGATTTCCCGGGTTGGATGCCAGAACCTATATAAGCTTATGCCAGCAACGCGGGCAATAAGTGGAGCATTTGAAACTTTTGGTTGGCTTTCCGTATACGAAAGCCAGTCTAAAATGCTCGGCGATAAGTTTGTTACCCATGCTACTTCACAGATGTATGTGGTTGTACGTTGGCCTCAATGTGATTGAATAAGAAATAACTGAGAGGAGCGTTGAAGTGGAATGACATTGGCGCTGCAAAAGCCTATCGCATCTTGACAGGCAAAGGTTTATCTCTCTGTCATACGTGTTTCAGTGGGTCAGGTAAGTGAGTTTAGAACGACTCTATTTCATGTTGTTGACTTAATTGAACTGCCCCGTCTTTTCTGGTTATACTCAAATCGTTGGTGAGAATGGCTGGCCTATCACAAGCATTCCTACTTGCGTGCACGTCAAAGTTCACAACCAGACAATCTGGAAAGGAACCTCTTACAGTACGAATTCGCTTGACGTCGATCAGCAGCCATTTATTGCAAGCGCTTTGTCTTTGACTCTCAGGAGGGGGACGATATCACCTGCATACGGCAGATCAACGGAATTCTCGCACTCTACAGCTAGAACTCCGGGTCTTTCATGAGCTTTCAGCTTCAATCTGGTTGTCTCATCGGTGACGACGACAGTGCTACTACACTTACAACATTTGACGGTCGATGGTTTACGATAACGTCAGTGGTTGGAACTATGGCGAAACACGATAAGACCACAAGACGAGTAATTTTCCGACAAGGTCTAGTAGGAAAGCTCAAGGTCGCACTACTGTCGTGAACCGAGTCATTATCAACCGATGCTTCGCACTTTGTTGGCAACCGTTGCAAAGAATATTACAACCACTGGTGTTTAGTCTGTTACTGCGCGGTTATTAGGTGACGTAGCTCCCATCCAATCATCGAGGAACACGCGTTCTTAATTCAACCAGCAGAAGACATTGATTGCACATTTTCGCTTGTCTGCATCAGTGGCCCAGTGAATGCCTATTGGTGTAAAACTCTCCGGAATTACCTGTGCCGTCCGTGGCCGTTTCGACGGGCTTCTGCAGGTCTAGTGCAAACTTCTGTTAAGAACGTTTGTAAGTCACGACAGATGGTATAGTCGCCCCTTAGACGCACAATGCTTTTACATGCAAAACGTTTGCGACTGGAATGAAAGTTTTAACGCCAAAATGTTGCATGTTGTAGTATATGCACCTAGGCCAAAAATCACCTAAATCTACGCCTATTTTCCAATTTGTTTTAAGTAATATCTCTTCTAAATTTTTTGGCTCGCATTTGACTTTGAACTTGCTGTCATGGCTTCAGAAGTGGCCTCACGAAAGGGAGTTGGGCACGTACATGGCCCTTTTGAAGTATGGAATGCCGTTTGTGTGAGGTGTGGCAATTTGTGGCCGGATGCATTCGGCAAGATACTTAGCGTAAAAAGCTACCGGTGGAAGTGTCGACCAGCTCTTTTGAGAGGGTGCCGCATAGTTGGGTTCTATTGTGACAGGTGACATGCTTTCGGTCCTGACAAAACTTCAGGAGACCGGTCGCGTGCTTATGCCGGAGTTGGGTGAAGGTCACTCTAGCCACATATGTTTCTCCAGATGACAGCAAATACCGTTGACGCTTCCTAGATGTGGTAAATGTCGGCGGAAGGTACGCGACAAACCGTTTTGGGTAAGTTTTTCTAAAGCAATTTGTATCTTCAACTCATATCATCAGGGAGGTATATGTCTTCCTGACCATGGATGGCATGTTTACCGGTCGTCCGGTTAGTGTCAGATCTGGAAATACTGCGCCGCGCGGATTAGCGCCTCGTCTTTTAGCTTACGGTCCACTGGCTGTACATCATCCGCAAATGGACTGTACACGCACAATCCTGGATTGGTCATTTTCTAAGTGTGACCGACAACCATCTGAAGAATGCAAACGGCGCCTCCAAAACCGGGTGCACCACTCAGAGGCACTGGAGCGCGCCATAAAAAAGTAGTCCCGGCACGCTGAGTGGCTCATGAAACATATCAGAAGACGATGTCATACAACTTCTACCGATGGGAAATCCTGGAGGGTGATGGCTACGTTCTGAACGTTGTCTGTCAAACGATTAAGTAGCATGGCCCCTCTTTTTGAGGCACTTGGAACCGCGAACCCCAAGGCTGCACTGTCATAGTGCTCGAACAAACAAGGTGAGGTTAACCTACGTTTGCTAACGTATAAATTGTGGTGCAAACACCGAGGTGCTCCCAGACGGTTGACACCTGCGCTGGTGTATGGAAGTCTTTTGAGAGGAAGGTATGTACGTTGGGGAAGAGGTGTAAACTGAGCGGTCTTTGGCGTCACTAGAATAAGGGAACGCAAAGGGAAAGAATATGGTAGAGCTGGCAATGAGCACGAAGGAGTGGGTTAATGTCGATTAGGATGAGTAAATAAAAAGTGCTTTGGAGGGCGGAGCGTTTCAACCCAACCGAGGTCAAAGCTAGCCGTCCGTCGCTTCGAATGTGCGGCGTTCTACCGAAGCATACGTTTTTAGATGCGTTCATGGCGCAACCATGTAAACATATTTAAATTTGGAGGAAGGAAGGGTCCTCCTGGGGTGGGTGAAAGAGGCGCTACATAATGAGGCCGTGATCACAAGCGTTTGAGTCTAAGGGTGAGTTTTGGTGGGCGTCGGAACACAAAAGAATATTAGGTGCTTAAAACGTGTGCTCATATCTTGTGCCACAGCACAACTTTTACGCACGCGGTGGGCTCTGTGTGATTTATGTGCCCATTCGCAAGGATAACTGAGCTCAGTGTCCATGTGTGGGAGGGCTGCGGGTTGCAGAGACAAATGGGTTTCGGAGCTAGTGGATAGGTAGATGTGATCTTAGATCAAGAAGCGATGCCAGGACGTGAAGAGGGCATGGATACCATGAAGAATGTGGCATTGGTGCTGGTGGGTGAGGGCCCAGCAGGCGTAAAGCTGATAGACTGTGGGGCCAGCTTCTCCTGAGGACTCAGACGACGAAAGTTTGAATTGGAAAAATCTTGCCTTCTCCCCTCAAAATTATCGACAGGGTTCCGGCTTCTGAAGCCTTTCCAAGGACTGACCACGGGAGCATCTGGAGAACTGGTGAGCCGGGATGATTGGTCTAGTTAGCAGGTAAAGAAAAAAGTTTCGGCCTAGGAATTTAAATGGCTGGTGCCGACACGCACGTTTAGTTTGCGTTAAGAGAAGTTCCAAGGTCAGTGTGTGAAAAGTGTGGGGATATCACAAAAAAGCAGGAGCTATCGCAGGCGTCAACAGCTCACCAGACATAAGATTTTTGGAAGGGCTCAGCGTGATGAAGTCTGAAACAGGTTTTTGTATTGATTTTCTCGTGCGTCCCAATGGTGCTTTGGCTTGCCGAATTCCACGGGGTTTTGGTATTAATGCAAGCCAAGAAGGGTGTCACCCCGAAAGAATTGGTCTAGTAGTACTGAGAAACGTAAGAATGCTTGTCTAGTAGCTCTGGTTACTCGAGCTTTGGGATCAGGGAATGCTCCAGTGAAATTATATGCAGTTGTGCCTTGGCAATGTAGGCCCTGCAGATTCTCATTGATGGACAAAAGAGAAAAGAGCTTGAGATACCAGTAGGCACTGGACATCGTTTTCCCCCCTGAAGTGCAAAAATATCGGACAGTGCATGGATGGCTACGGCGTACACAGCTGCCGAACTATGCAGTTAGAACCCAGCATAGCACATGCAGGTAAATAGCAGTTTTGTTAAGTTCAGCTGTAGTCCAGCTTCATGTATTGTATGCGTGTTGTGTAGTAAAACCCGGTGACGATAGCACATGCACTGAGGAGTCTCGAAGGCAATCAGGTCGATGGAGCCTGGTGCCGTATTAAGAGCTGCTGTCTTCTGTTTGTTGTTGCTGCTGTTGGACTCGTCTTAGTTGAGTTATTTCTCTGGCAACGCCATGTAACCCAATTCTACTTCGGATAGCGCCACCGTAACTTTCTTATAAAATTTCCAGTACCCACAAGCCCCACCAGTCATGCCCTTATTCTGACTGTGCCATTATGATCATGCCTGAAGGTATATTACCCACTAGTTGGGAATAAAGTTTATTATCATCAATGATAATCATTATTAATAAACGAGCATTTAGATGAAATGCCATAGGCTGTTTGCCTTAGAGAAAAGCAAATTCACCTCCAAAAGTGTTTAAATGAGCTAAGACCAGACAGATCGTACTGATTAGGGAGTCCTTCGGTGAAGTAGGAAAAAAGTGCCTCAGAGTTAGGTGGGATATCAGGTGACGTATTTGAGTGTCACAGGGTGGCACGAGAATAAATAAGACTTTCTGTTGATCAGCCGTAAGTTACATACGGTTGAGGCCTGAGTGCATGTTGGGCGGCCTAAAGAGATGAATGGTGAGTTGTTGGAGGTCGTTAGCTGCATGGAGGACAGGGATGGCGCGAGTAGCGCCACCGTGAAATATGTCATCAGTACATGAGTAGAGTAATATTCGCTAGTGTGCCAGCAGAACAGAGCAAAGCTCTCAGTTGCCTGTTAGATGTTATCAAGTGCGGCTCAGTTTTGGCCGTATATATATTTGTATAGTTTTGTCATGAATACGTGGTTGAAGATGGGGAAAATACATCGTTTGGACCCATCAAGTAAATAGGACTCTAATTTGCGAAAATAATCCTGGAGAAAAGCTGAAGGCTAGTGAGCTATAATGCGGCTGGTACTGCTTAAATTCAGATTTGAGTGGTGTATTCAAATCGGTTCTAATCGTCCACCCCAAAAAAAAGTTTTAATAAATCATCATCCTCACGTGCTGCTTGTGCACCCTACCTAGTAGAACGGTGGCGGGCAGGTTACAATAATGACTACTGACGTGTTGCAGCCGATGATGGCATCACTAAGTCACCAGGAGATACATCTCCTCGAACACGCTGCCCCCGCCTTAATCCAAGTCCGAAAAAGATATTTTGAAACATAATCGGTCGAAATAAGCCCCCGAAATTTAACAATCCTTTTATAAGCCAGAGAAACTTCTTTTGGTAGGCTGCGGTGATTCGTCCCGATGGGACTTAAAAGCTACGTTGGTGATGAGTTTCTGGTTTGCAAGCACACCGAAAGCTCCCTTTCCGCATGTTGAGCGTTTTTTACTCATTTTTTTTACATTCAAGTATTGCCACACACCTGAAGTTTTTCATAGCTGAAGAGTTATATCTCAAGGAAGTGTGTTCGTTCGTTATTGGTCACGCCATGCGGTGTGCTTTTAAAAGATGCAGTTTCCGACGCCGACACCACTGAAACAACACCGCCTAGTCTTGTGAATTCTACCAGAATGCAATTTTTGCTTGACAGTCTGAATACAGGAGCATATAACTATTGAAGCTTTGAGGTATCTAATCTCACCCGGACGTTAATAGTACTGCACCGCAGTCGGGTAGGACATACTTCCGAAAACACGGTAAACAAAGCGTCACCGGAGAGGCACAGCAAAACTCCGACGCTCCGCGAGGCCATTTAGAGCCAGCTATTTGGTCACTTAGTGTAAAACATGCCATGTTTAATTTTTAGCCTGTGGCTTCCTCTGCCCTTTCAAGTTGCATCGCTCGCATAATTAGACGCCATATTGTTCTGTGACTCTACCTCAATCTGATTTCTTTTCGGAATCGTCTTTCCTTGAACAACACATGTGGCCTCCTTTCTGACGCTTTTCTCCTGACTACCGTAGGCCAGGGTAACCAAGCCTATTTTGCGGTACATCTGCCCTCCCAGCTTGAGAATGTTTACACCTTGGGCCCAGAAGCATTCTTTGTTTGGATGTTCCCATCTTCAACACAGGTTGAATGCTGAGTTCCAGAATTTTCAGTGAAACAAACCAAATGCTTCAGGCAGATCGCTGTTTAAATTAGCGCAAAATAGTTTCAGTTGAATTATTGTTATCAATTCATTGCTGCAAAGGACTTATTAAACTTCAGGTGTTCCAACATCCTAGGTTTGATCAAACAGCTTCACTCGATTTTTGACGGTTGTCTTCCAGTGTAACGGTTTTTACTGAAACTGTGAGATCCACTTCGTGCTTGCTACAATTTTCTAATGTCAGAAATGAAGTTCTTTTGCGGTTTGTAGGACGGAAGAAGAGAAGTATGAACAGCATGCGAAAACCCAGCGAATTAGATATTTCAAAGCTTTGGTTTTTGCAACCGTTTTGAAGAACTAGGTTCGTGGCGTGTTTTGATCTACCATGTTATGTTTAGCTCAAACGCCTTGCCTTATAAAACACAGGAAGATCATTCTTCCTTACTCACCTTTATGTCTGCTGCGAAAAAGGTAAGGTTAACGCTATTTTCACTGAAAACGCCTTTGATACCCCTGACTGGAGGGTTACATGATGCAGGAGATCTTGATCAATATAAGCTGAATCTCTTGTTGGACCATTTCACTAGATATAGAGAGTACGCGGTTTGTGGTAAAAGTTGTCTTCGACTTCCGTGAAGAAGACCCTTCCGTGATATTTCTCTCTGCATCCTTTATGTTTTCATTCAATATTAGGGATATTCCGACACTATCCGTATTCATTGATGTCAAGTGTACAGGCAAAACATTTTTTATCATTCAAAGTTTGGTGCACCGTCATTCCACGATGTTTGCCATAAATTTAATTATCTGGTCACTGACCAATGGTATGTTCTGAAGTTTGCGAAATATCTATCGGTTTCTGGTGGCTTTTTCCTTGCAATTGCTTCCAAATTATTTGCACTTCCAAAGCCAAGCGCTGAGATCGTCGTAGAGTGCCATGTCATTAATCTACACGATGATCTTTTCATGTTTAAGGATGCTTGTTCTGTCATCCATTAAATAAGAGTGCATCTGGTAAATTAAATGAAGGTTTCGTTATTGTGTTCATCTTACTCCACTGGAAAAAAACATTTTTTCGTTTTATTACCGAATCCAAAGACAACATTTTTTGTCATCACGCTCCCTCGAACGAGCACCTAAACGCAGCCATTGCTCTCGGTTTTTCCTCAGCGCTTCTAATAAACCAGTGTGCTGATTCTTCTAAGCATCAGTAGTGCAAAGTACTAAAAGATGAGACTTGTGTTCATATATTTTGAAGGCCATCTCGACCTTGTGTACACTTTCAAGAGCTTAGGGTATTTTTTGGAATTATACACATCAAAAAGCTCGTTCCATATTTACCAGCACATTCCCTAACCGTATTGATGCACAGGATGACTGGTGTTTTTAATAAAATGCCCCGCTTATATCGCATCGCTACATGAGACTCCAAAGAATTGTCTGAAAATTACTGGTTGGTGAGCACTGAAACATTAAAAAATAATTTAGGTTTCTGCTCGAGAGTCACCACAAAATCTCAGTGTTCCTAGTATCTTCGCAGAAAAAGTAGGCGCTAAGCTTCTTCCACCATGTTAGCTGATTTTGAGCTTGTATTGTACCTAAAAACTCAACTTTAGTCTGCTACTAAGTTGCTGTCTGCTAATTGATGGCCTTTTTACGGATTGAACTTTCAACTGCCAGTTCAAGTTTGAGGCGGAGCCATATTCCGACTTACGCTGTGCCTCCGAAGCAACGCCAACACGCATACACTGTTTTTTAAGCTGAAACTAATTGTCCCTAACAATTGATATAAGTTTGTAACCACATTTTGTGTACATGAAGAGGGTTTGGTATCGAAAAACCCTTCATCCTCTTTTCGTTGCCAAAATGTTGGTTGTGCCCCTGTTGTGCATCAGAACCATCGGAACAGCCAACGAAATACGCGGTGTTACCACTCGGTATTATAACAAATTTCAAACTGCTATTTCCAAATCATCCAGAGAGCGTTAATTTATTTGAAAAAAACGAACTTTCATTTAAGAGGCATCAACCAGCGCCCCTGTGTGGTCCATAAATGATATGTGCACAACTTAGATTAACAAAATAGATATCATGAATAGTTTATAGCTCAGAGGTTGAGTTAAATTTAGCACGATATAAGGCACAAGTCAGCGTGCACGAATGCTTTTCCAGCCATATTATTTGTCCCAGATAGAATTTAGTTCAAAACGACTCGTGGAAGGAGAGTTTATAGAAGCCAACGTTTGTGCAGTACCCAATTCACGGTCCCGTCAGAGCGTGACAATAGCGCCTTTTTGTTAGAGGGAAAGCCAGGACTTGACATGGAGTTGTGGTTTGACCATTTTCTGGGTCAAATTCTTGCAGCGTTTTTGCAAAAAATAGATAGAGAGAACACAGACATAGCTGGGTGCCGTCTTGGCAACATCTGAAAAATGGTGTACTGAGTTAGGATTTAGCGTTTCGCCTAAAAGGCCTAGGCCCGACCTAAAGCTGCCACCTTGACGTGGTGGTCGGGCTTGAGTGCTGCAATGATCCCGCGGGCTACACTGGCTGGAACGTCGTTCCACAAGGTGCAACCATGCCAGGAAGGCCAAAGGGGAGCAGGCAGACCAAGAGCAGCGAGACCCCGTACTACGAGTAATCGTGCTACGAGGCGGTCTGGGGGTAAAGTCGTACTGTCCTCTGCGACAGGAGTGTGAAGGCAGTAAAGTGTTTTCCCCAGACGACTAGTATGTCCATATTTATGGAAGCAGAGATGCTGCCTTCCCCCAAGGAAGGACGGGTTAGAAAAGGTCGGCCCTAAAAACCGCACACTCCGATCGCCCAACGGTTGACCGTGACCGCCGGCGCATTATCCACTACGGTCGAAATACTTTTAAAACCAAAGAGTCCGGTGCTGCTCAAAAGGCACCTGCTGTGCGCAGCCGCATCAGGAATGAGACAGTAATGCCTTATTCCCTGCGCCCTCGGGCCAGGCCGGCCCCCTACAGCCAAGTAGGTCAGACTATTGAGTCATCGGCTCCGAGCAGGGTCCCCAAAGAAAACCCTACTGTCCACTGCCTCGTGGGTCAGACTTTTAAGTCAGAGGCTAGGGGCAGGGTCCCCGAGCAAAACCCTACACCCACCCACTGCCTTGTGGGTCAGACTTTTGAGTCAAAGACTCAAGGTGGGGTACCTCAACCAAACCCCCTTCCTCAGCCTGGGCAACCGGGAAGTATCATTTGCCCGCGCAGTTCTGTGTCCACCGATGTCCCTCCCAACTCCTTCCCACCACACAAGCAAACGTCACTGGGTCACTTGACTGTCAGTTATCTGACCGAAAGGCCCTATGCCCCTTGCTGCCTATTAACAGTAAACAAAATAACACCCTTCTAAATCCACGAGATCCTTCCTATATAGGAGCTTTTAACGTCCGTACTCTATGTCAAATTGGCAAACAGGCAGAGCTTGCTGAAACTTTATACTCCCTTAAAATTGATGTATGCTGTGTCTCCGAAACACGCATACAAGACCCAAGCGTGGTTATGCATCTCAGAACGCCAAGGATGAACTCAGCTCTTTCACATTTCTCCCTCCGTGTGTCCGGTGACCCAGAAGCGATGACTCGTGGACTATATGGCGTGGGAGTTGCACTCAGCCCCAGAGCTGAACGCGCTTTGCTGGATTGGATCCCAGTGAACAGTCGGCTTTGCGCCGTCCGGTTATCCAGTTCAATCAAGCTCAATGCCTCTCGGCATAAAAAGCGCTGCCTGTTTGTAGTGTCGGCTTATGCCCCAACGGAGTGCAGTTCTGATGTTGAGAAGGATACCTTTTATCGAGAACTATCCGGGCTCATTCGGCAGGCAAAAAGCACTGATATTGTGATCCTTGCAGGCGATCTGAATGCTCAAGTGGGTCGTCTGAGCTCCTTGGAATCACATTTGGGCGGTCGATTTGGAGTCGATGCTCGCCGCACAGACAACGGAGATCGACTCCTTCAGTTGTGTGCTGACCATGAACTGTTTCTGGCAAGTACGAACTTTCAACATAAGCGTTCGCATCGCGTGACCTGGCGGCCACCAACTGCAAATCAACCGTGGACCCAGTTGGACCACGTGGCCATCAGCTACCGGTGGAGAGCCACAATTCAAGACTGCCGTTCCTTTTGGGGCACTCCACTTGATTCCGATCACGCCATGGTGCGTGCACGCCTGACAGTTCGCTTCCCTTCAGGCCCTCGCAAACTAGAAAGAAGCATGCCAATCCAGTATCTTCGAAGATCGACCATAGCTCAACAGTACCGATCTGAGCTAGCCCAACAACTCTCTACATGCACTGGCAGTGCGAGTGTAGATGAAGCATGGCAAAATGTGAAAGAAGCCATGTTAGCGGCGTTCAGTGCTGTCTGTCCAACCTCCCCGATTCGACCACAAAACCACTGGATATCGGCGAGGTCGCTATCCATGATTGATGCCCGGAAATCCATACCAGCAGGCAACGCGTACGACGGCGCACGCAAATCCCTTAAACGCCAAATAGTGAAGAGCCTAAGGAAAGACCGAGAGCTCTGGTGGAAATCGAAAGCTCGAGAGATGGAGAAGGCTTTTGCTACGGGAAACAGCCGTGCCCTATATCAACTGATACGATCGACTGGTCCCAGGAAAACAACGGTCAGCGAAACGATAAGTGAAAAAGACGGCTCATTAATTCACTCCCAAAAACGTCGACTGGAAAGATGGGCCGAACACTTCGAAGAGCAGTTCAGCTGGCCTCCTGCAACACAGCCTGTGGAGATAATGCATACGGGCCAGTGGAATGTAAACCTTGATCGTCCTTCGGAAGAAGAAATAAAGTACGAACTATCCGTACTAAAACGTGAGAAGGCACCAGGACCGGACGGTCTCTATCCAGCCCTCTTCAAAGAAGGCGGAGAATCCCTGGTGACCCATCTGACAAAGCTTGCTGGTGCTATATGGAACGAAGAGAAGGTGCCTGCAGAATGGGGCATGTCGACAGTTATCCCTATTTTCAAAAAGGGTACGCGGACGCTGTGCGAAAACCACCGTGGCATCAGCCTGTTAGCTGTGGCATCGAAGGTACTCTCTGGTCTTATCCTTCGAAGGTTAACTGAACACAGGGAGAGACAAATCCGTGAAAACCAAGCTGGGTTCCGTCCTGCAAGAGGATGCATCGATCATATCTTCACCCTCCGACAGATTCTTGAACAGCGACACTGCTTCCAGCAACCAACAATGGTTGTGTTTCTCGATCTGAAGGCTGCCTTTGACTCTGTAGACCGCCAGGCACTATGGCAGTGTCTGTGGAGCAAAGGTGTCCCCCTTAAATTCTTGACCCTTCTTAAGGCGCTGTACGCCAACTCCCGCGGCCGTGTGAAGGTCTACGGGAAGCTCTCTTCTGAGTTCACCACATCAAGTGGTGTCAGACAGGGCTGTCCTCTTTCACCTTTCCTCTTCAATTTCGTCATTGATACGATCATGGAAGACTCATTATCAGCCTCTACTGCCTGTGGGGTCGAAGCGCTCCCGGGGCGTCCGCTTACAGATATCGAGTATGCAGACGACATAGCTCTTCTTGGATCTGACGCCGTGGTAATGCAAAGAATATTAAATAATCTAACTAATTCCGCCTCACGGTTCGGCATGCGCTTCACACCTGCAAAGTGTAAAGTGCTAGTGCAAGACTGGGTGGGCCCGAACCCTAGCCTAGTGCTTGCGGGTGAACCGATTGAGGTAGTAGACAAATTTGTCTACCTGGGCAGCTGTATTAGTCCCGGTGGTCTCGCGAAAGATGATATTTCCATCCGAATTGGGAAGGCCCGAGCAGCTTTTGTGAACCTGCGTCACCTGTGGCGTAGGCGTGACATCAGCTTATCCGTCAAGGGTCGAGTTTATAATGCTGCTGTGCGCTCCGTATTACTATACGGATCAGAAACCTGGCCGCTGCGCGCCGAGGACGTCAAACGACTTTCAGTGTTTGACCACCGATGTCTCCGGAGCATTGCCCGAATCTGGTGGGAACACCGGATCAGCAATGCTGAAGTACGTCGAATGGTATTCGGGAGGAATAACTCACCCTCGATAGATGAACTGATCACACTGCATAGGTTGCGCTGGCTTGGCCACGTGCTGCGCATGCCAGTCGACCGACTTCCTCGAAGGGTTCTTTTCGCACAACCACGTGAAGGGTGGAAACGAGCCAGAGGCGGTCAAACAATGACTTGGCAGCGAAGTATAAAAGCCATTACCAGCAAACTCAGCTGCGCTGGTCACTGCCGTCTTCCTGGATGGGGACCCCGAGACGGGCCACATCAATGGTTAGAGACATTGTCAGACATGGCCCAATCGCGCCCTCAATGGCGCTCATGCATCCAAGCTATTGCCTTCAATGCATAGCCCCCTTCCCAATTCCCCGACGTAACAGCCCATTGACAGTGGTGCATTTACGCAGCTCGCGCCTCCAATGCGCAGCTACCTACCTCACCTCCCCAAATCATCGGCGGACGAAACTGTGGCAGCTACAACCACTGTACGACAAGTACACGGTTTCTTACAGCTGATGATGATGATGATGATGATGATGATGATGATGATGATGATGATGATGATGATGATGATGATGATGAAAAGGCCTAGGAATGTTCGTGCACGGAATGGTGTGATAGCCTACGCAATAACCTTAGTCTGAATATGACAGAGCAAGTAAGTAGTGAGCTACAGCGATATTTCAATAAAAATATAGGGATTAAACACACAACCAGCGTATTTGGTTGAATTTGGTTATGGCTTTGTTGTAGGCATGCAGCACTCCACGGCAGTCCGGAAATTCTCGCCGCCTCGCTCCCCACCATACTCATTTATTATCATTTTATGGTCCACCTAGTGTTTTCCGCGTAGAGGGAACCATCTTGATCACATAACCAGGGAGCAAACAAACGTACCAATTTCGACTTTTAAAATTTGAATTTTGTTTTTTCCTATATTTCACACTGTCAACTTGAGATTAAAGTAGGATAAGGAATGTGCCGTGCGGAGTCGTCACGATGTGGTTGACAGGAGCATATCAATGGAATCTCAGCTCTAACCTGTAACAAGCAAGGCATTATGGGTCCGGGTACCTGCTGTCTTTGTATATCTTTGAAGTATATTGACAGCACGATAACCTAAAGCGAACTATTTCAAATAAGAAACTACAGACTTTGGTGACGTGCTTTGGCACCCAAGCTTTAGCTGTCTTGTTAAAGCACCCCAATCTAATCGAACTGATCACAGTTACAAGGGTTTGCTTCATAGCAAATCTTTCATGACTTTGAAAACCCCCGGATCAAATGGATTTCGGTCCGTAAGCGTCAGTAGTAATCGATTAAAACTAGCACACTAATACAACTCTCGGATATACTTGGAATACACAAAAATATCAGTTTAGCCGTGCGGTGGAATACTTGCTGACTGTTTGCACTGTCTGTGACCAAAAATACATGGATTTTGTATGATACATGTGTGCTTCTCGATAGCATTTCTAATGGGTTAGTAGCACAGCATTACGTCGCAGCCGAACACGACGCTTTCAGCCTGCATTTGTGCCGCCAACTTGTTCATGACGAAAGTCCTAATAGGATACTGCTTTCCTACCAGTTCCTCGAATAAGTCGAACAGTTTACGCATAAGGACAAACTGTTCGCACGCGCTTAAATAAAAAAACCGTCCTAATGCACGTTCATGTTTCCGCATCTCACTAAGTTTCATTATCCACTGAGGCATTCATACCTCTGGAGGAAAAATTCTGGGGAAATACTTTACTAGCATTATTAGGGCCCCGGGATGTCTAGATGGGGTTCAAAAGTTTGGACTGGTATTCCGAACTCAATTATCTGTCTATTTTAATCCATCAGGGACACGTCATAGCCTCCGAAAATTCAACCCCATTGTGCGAATACTGAATTCCCCAGCGGCTCTGCCGAAATTAAAAAATTGGAATCACGCGCCAATAATTGGGCGATTTTTCGTTCACCATGAGTCTCTGGTTTCATCTAACAAGTGCAAAGAAAAACGAGTTGGGAGACTGTTTTTCCCCCCTCCCATCAAATTGCCTGGTACAGTGTTTCGACGAACTGCTCCCGGTCCGGTTGGTATATCCGTCGGTCATGTGTCTTGTCATGCGTCGGTTCTCTCCCGATGGTTCGGCCACTTCCGAGGGCTGTCCATGGATAGTCGCGTAAGTTCTTGCATCCTTCGCTGGCCTGTGGTGATATGTCCACTGGAAATGTGTGGATATAATATATGCATGCAATGTACACATGTTGGTTTGTGGTTTACGCCAACTGAGGTATCTTAAAGTTCAGGACTCTTTCTCTATAATGCTCGTGAACTGACTGCACGTTCTCTTCCACACTTGGCTGCCTGATTCAGCGGCCGTTCAGGTTAAGGCGTCCGTCTTCCAACTTCGGTGTCGCATCGGTGGGCGTTCTTTCTATTTTGGATGCTAGAACGGGACGGTCCAGCCCCAGTAAGTACGACGTCCTCTTGAAGTGGTCACCAATTTACTGATGCAGAATATCATTTGATTCATGATTTTCACCAAGATCTCTGAAGCGTAGATGCTTATACGTTTATTTCTCTTTGGGCCCGTTCTCACTTTTTTTTTGCGTCGATTGTAGGTGCTGCGCAGTCCCTGGGACTTCTCGGGGCCTTGAAAGGTAAGTGGAATGAAATCTCCTTGTTGATGCATGATGTAATATTTGCTACTGCGATAGTGTGAGCTTAATACTATTCTGACGACTAATTGGCGGGACGCTTTATTTACAGGACCTGGTGGAAGCATGTCCCACGTTACCGCACTTCTTGTCGGCATATAAGAACCCGCCCATCGGTGATTGCGTAGCCCTAGAATCTCGGTGGGGCATCAAACAAGGAGATGAAGCATCAGTGTTAGGCACTGGTGACCTGTTGCTGGTGAATATCCGAACACGGTGAGTCGCAAGTCGGTTTGTTTAAAGAGAAGTACCCATTTCTGAGGAGGTTCGATTCGCTTTTCTCGTTTATCGTCACCTGAGCTGCCTTGTCCGTGTATTTCAGGACTGCACGACCTCATGGGGAAGCTGGTTATTTCGCAGCCGTCATAATTTGGATTGTTCGGTGGACAACCGTGTATTTGAAATTTAAATATAACGCACCCGTTTTGGCTTTTCTAATTCTTATTTTGGGTTGGCCTGTTAGTGTTGAGCTGGTGGTCTCTTTGACACCCTAACGTCGGTCATCAGTATACCGTTGGTGGTTATCTCTGAAAGTGCCCAAGTTGATCTCTTGAGGATCGGATATTATTGGTGAGTCGCGGTCTAGTGTGCAATGTCGGCTGGATTTCCTTGTGGCTGGCTCAGATTCCGAAGTCCAACAATCCGTTTTCTTCGCACGCGCTCTGACAAACTGTGGAAGTAGAGCTACCCACCGCATCATTTTGGGGGACTTCGTGTGCTCCATTCATTTTTGCTGCTTAGACGGGGTCGACAGGCTTAGGAACTGCCCCAGCAACTTCGAGTCTCCCAGATCGGTAGGTTATTGGGAGAGATTCCTGAGAATCAGGCTCTGTTGCCCGCTTGGCTTAACCTTCGGACAGCTGTGTTCAACTCAGTCGATCGTTCAGTGGTGTCCTTTCGAAATTTAGATCCCAAGCGATGGCACTACGTACGAACTTCTGTTGGCGCACGCGACTGTACGGCACGCTTTCGCCTGAGTTCACCATGTTCGATCCCACCATTCCTCTTCAAACTTACTACTGACGTGCTGTTTCGAACTTCTCTGCATGTCTCCCAAACCTCCAGGGTCGAATTGCCTCAAGGGTGTTCGCTCGTTGTGTGCGGACGACAGTCCTTGATTCGTGCAGTCCATTTTGAATAATCTAGTTCTGCCTCATTGTGCGGTATTCGCTTTACACCTGTAAGTGCAGAGTCCTGCTACAAGATTGGGTGGGTTTAAACCCTAACCTCACGCTGTCAAACGAACCAATCGACTTGGATAAAATTTAGCTGGGCAGTTGTAAAAGTTCCTTTGGATTTGTCAAGAATGAGGTTACTTTCCGGATTGAGAAAGCCTGGGCACTCCTGCCTTTCGCCGACACCTATGGAGCCGGTGTGACGTTTGTCAAGAGTGGGGTTTACGTTGCGACCCACACTGCTCTGTGGGTCTGAAACGTTGCACCTTCTCGCCATGTCCAGCCATCGGTGTCTTCGAAGCATTGGCCGGGTCTGTTGGGCACATCAGATTAGCGATGCCGTGGTACGTCAGGTGGTTTCAGGGAAAAGGAACCCTCCCAAGGTGGTTGAGTTACGGCTCACGGGTGGTGGTGAGCAACGACCAGTGGGCTCAGCCAGGTTGACAGCTGTCTTGGGAACCCGGGATTTAAATCATCACTGGCTAGTGATACAAACATGGTTTGTTGCGCAGTCAATGGCCTTCTTGCACCAGAGCTATCACGTTCACTGCGTAGCTGCACTGTTTTCCTTCAAAGTAATTGACTCGATACGGATTAACCAACTACATCACTGTCCCTAATGCTTGCTTATACCCTACCCGCTCCCATCTTTGGGTGACGGAAACTGTAGTGTCTGGAGCCAGCGCACCCTGTTTCGTGTTTTCCAAGTAACACGTTGAATTGAACGGTCTGCTTATTTCAGACCAACTTGCAGCGCAATTGTGTGTATCGTGTCACTTGGTACCCTCCCACTGTCAACCATTTGAGCACCAGAATTGACCAAATGGCAGTTAGCTTTAACTCAGGTACATGGTGCACTTGCTGGTTGCCGTCCGCCCAGAAGGGCGTTGTTTTCTGTGCATAATTCGGAATGTCGGAGACCTCGAGATGGACAAGATTTGACACGGCAGGATGTGGTAGAGTGTTACGGAAAGTCTGGTTGTCTTTAATGCTGTCCTTTCAAGATGCAGTCCATATGATGATCCTATGCTTGGCAGGATACGTCGGAAGTTATGACGGCTTGTTGAAGTCAGTTGTGTTTACGCTTTCAATTCATGTCCGGATAAAATGCTAGGGGTTTGGGCACGTCATATGTTCGTGACAGCCCTCGGTCCACTACTTTCGCGTTTTTTCCCATTATAGGGCTTTACTCCTGGCTGTGCGACGGTGAAGCACCAAGGTTCTTCGCTGGTCCGTTAGTGATGAGCTTCTGTAGATGATCGTGTGTTCACTACTGTCGTTCCTTTTTTAAACTGTACGGACTCGGATCATGTGCTGACTCGTGCCTTTTGTTTCTCGTTTCTCTCTGACAAAGACTATTCTGCACAATGACATCCGCTGCCAGCAGGATGCAGCCATCAAAGAAGGTTATCGACAGCAACCCTGTAGGCCACTCACCAGAGCAAAGCAAACTGGTTGGTTGAATGAAGACCTGCTGGAAATTTGCAACGCTATGAATTCGATGTTTAGCTGAATGTGTCCCGAAGCAAAACCGCAACAAAATTCAAGATTATTCCCAAGTGGTTCATGCACTTGATTAAGGAAAGAGTGGCGACGCCACTGATCCGACAGTATGATCCAGCAAGATTTCTGGAACCACAGTATCAAAGCCGACCTGAAGAGGTGGTTGCTAAGGCTAGCAGAAGAAATTAGGAAGCCGAGAGGCGATTGGAAACAGTCAAATACTTCTTCAACTTATCCGAATGCTTGGCTAATGAAATCATCAGTGACAGCAATACACCCATAGTAGATGCTGGTACTTGACTGCCAAACGCTCAAAAAATCAACAATAAACCCCACCTTCAGCGGGCGGAGCGTTTTCGAAGAGTAATCTAACTAACCAGTCCAGCATAGTGGTCGTCGTTGTACCAGCTTTACAGAGACGTTTGAACTGCTTGAATCAGACAGAAGATTAAGCGACAGATGAAGTCAAGCTTTGAAGCGGAACACGACACCCGACCGTGTACCTTCTTCGTCCTGTCCAAGGATGGCTAAAAAGATGTTATCCACATTTTGGCAAAACGTCCAAAGCATTTGGAAATTACTACCAGAGGGGTGGCAGATATATGCTGTTGTTCCTGTCCCTAAACCGGTGTCAGATCTGCATGTTGGGATAATCGAGGCGTTAGTCTGGTTACCACTGCTTTTAAATTGTTGCCAGATACCATCCTACACAAACTTACCAGCACCCACGAGAAACTCGCGAGAATAAAGCAGAGTTTCGTCCGAGTCGCTGATCGGATCCTCACTCAGTGGCAACCCAACAGATCTACAGGTATGGGAGACAACAACTAGGGTCTTCTTTCATCCAGATGCAATTTTCTACCTGGCTGATCACGCTGCTTTTTGACGATGTTTCCCTCAAAGTTTACTACACTTTCGCAATGCACATACTCTAGTGCCTGTGGGCGTCTGAAAATTTACGGCGCAGTCCCGTTAGTTCGTGGCTAAAAGTGATGTCCTCTTCAGGAGTAGCTGTGGACACATTAATCTTCAGCTTCTCAGCTGAACTAACTGTCGTAGAAACCATTGCCATACCTACTGCACTGGCTTAGAACTTCTCCCCCGAGGTGTGTGGAGGTGGTTTCACGCTGCGTAGTTCAGGTCCCAACCGGATACGAAATCCACTGATTCTAACTAATGTTACCTTACGAATTGTTTTTTCGCTTTGTACCTTCAAATTACAGCGTGCTAATGCAAGGTTGGGTGAATACACCAACATCTGAATAGCTAGAGGTAGTTGATGCATTGACTTGTGTGATTTGTTGTATCAAGTCGGGTGGCAGGACGATTACCGAAGTGAATGTTGGAATCATTGAAGTTCACCATGCTTCCCATCATTCTCTTTGCCTTTGAGTTCGAAGTGACAAGCTTATTGGTGAAATGCAGGGTTCGCGGCGCGGCTGTATATCCTTGTCTTTACGGCCGTGAACCCTCACCAGTGTAGCCGGTTTTCTTTGAATACCGAAGAAGAGTGCTAGTATTTGACTGTTCATTTCTTCGAAACATATGCGAAGGGAACAGCTGATTAACAATGCCGAAGTGTAACGAATCGCTTTCCGTCAGCAATTCAGCAGATTTAGTCGACAAGTTGATTCAACTATACAGATTATGGAGGCTTCCAGTGCCAGATGATGATCTATCTCGCTATACTTTGTTTGTTGAAGTGTTTTTCGGCTGGAGGATGCCACAAGTTGAGCTTGTGCGCCTAGAGGTGGAAATCGCTAACTTAATAGTTGATCTTCGCCACACCAGTTGTGATATCTAAGACCCACCACATCGTTGGTTGGAGGTATATATCAAGACAACATTGTCACTCAATCGGTGGAGCTGATGCGCTCATTGTACCCTTTGGTATACATCCGCTCTACGCGTTTGCCCACTCTTCCGTTCTGCGCTACCGCTGCCGCAAGCTGCGGCTACCCTAACCCATACATAGGTATATTTTCCAGAATTGTCAAACTCTACTGAACTGAACGGAACATTTGAGGCAGACTTCTGCGCTATAATTTACGGGCTGTTTTTGGTTCTGAAATATAAATTCGAAGGAAGGTTATAGTTTGTAGTGGGACGGATCAGACTGTTGGACATATGGAAAAACAGAATAGCCGTTGAAGTGTTTTTGGCTTTTGTTAAGCTAACAGCTTTCTGCATTGAGCTACTCACACCGTTTAAGCTTCCAGCACTACTGTACAAATGGAATAGCACCTCAAACATTCATTATTGAAGCGACATCCAAATCTCTGGCTGTATATATATATATATATATATATCCACTGTTTCAATTAGATAGGACTTCAGCCGTTCCACTGAAGCCCTTTGAACCGCAAACACAAGGCTTATCGACACAAGTTAAAGATGTATTTGAAAAAAATCAAGAAGGTTTATACACAGCCGGTGTTGGACGCGTAATCCAAGCTAGTACGTGTCGTTTTGTTCTACACCTTCGGAGCATGTTGGAGATGTACGAGCAGAGAACGGATGTGTCTACAAATCCGTCGTTCCAACCTTGGTGTAGGGTAAACAAAAAAGTGACAATATTCAGTTAGTCTGTGTAAATACGGGATAAAGATAACGGTGGTAATGATGGGCTCCAAATTCCCATAAGCTAGAAAACCATTATCAGTGCTTTGAAAATCCTATTTTTACATGTTTGCTAGGAAATTTTCTAAGTAACTTGCAGGGTCTGCATTCGTAGAAGTCAGAGTGGACGAATTATTTTTTGAACTGTGCCACTTAGGCAGCGAATCGCAAGTGTAATCGTCTCTACATGGTGCTGCAGTCCTGGTGGACGTCACAAATTCTCTTTGAATTTCATAGGGCTAACGTTTGCCTATCTGGTCTGTTTTTTCTCTAAAGTATAGCCTGGTTGAACTGGTATTCTATCGAAAAACTTATTTTTGCCCCAGCACCTAGACAGGACAGTGCATTCATATGGTGGTTAGCCGAATGTGGCTGTGAGACTCATGAGGCATTAGGGTTTTGTCTAGGTAGTTTATATTGGATGTCTGTCAGGGTACCGTCAAAGTACATAGAACAGGGATGTAGCTGAACTCGGACGTACAGAATCTGCAGCTAAGTGTGATGCGGTCCAGAAAGCTGGGCCGTAAATATGGAGTCGCCCTCGGTCTCAGAAGTTTCCGAGTGTATTTCTCTACTCAAGCGTCATCGTGCTGCTGGTCCTGACGACCTTCCACCTGCTCTTTTCAAGGATGGCGGTGGGCTCCTCAGCCAGTGCCTGTCTAGACTATTTGGGTCTATCTGGGAGAAAGAGACCGTCCCAGACAACTGGGGTGAATCGATAGTAGTGCCCATTTTCAAAAAGGGTACTCGCAGTGAATGTAGCAACCACAGAGGTGTCAGTTTGACTCCTGTTGTGACAAGGCTTCTGGCATCACTGAGTCTTCGTCGTCTTACGATGGCACGCGAAACCTTGACTCGTGAGAACCAAGCGGGATTTCGACCGAGTAGAGGCTGCATTGACCACATCTTCACACTCCGTCAGGTGTTAGAGCAACGCCACATGTACAGACGACCCAAAATCTTGGTGTTCCTTGACTTCAAGGGTGCGTTTGATTCTGTCGATCGGTCAGTGCTGCTAAATACTTGCTCAACAGGGTATGCCCCAGAAGTTTGTAAACATCATCCGATCCCTATATTCACATACTTCTGGGGTGAGAGTGTATGGCGAGCTCTCAAAAGCTTCCCTACAAAAGTGGTGTCAGACAAGGATGTCCACTCTCTCCTCTATTCTTGTTCAACTTCGTCATTGATGAAATAATGAGGCGAACACTGGAAGGTCTTCAAAACCCCGGTGTTCAAATTGTTGCTGGTGAGAGCCTTGTCGATCTGGAGTACGCAGATGACATCGACCTCATCTTTGAAGACCAAAGTGAAGCACAAGCCCTGTTAACTAGACTGACCATCATACCATCTTTTGGCATGCGCCTTGCACCTTCAAAGTGCAAAGTCATGCTTCAGAACGTGCAGTCTCCGGACATATCCCTTAAAATTCAAGGAGAATCACTGGAGATTGTGGAAAGCTTTACATACCTCGGTAGTTGTATTAGCTGTGACGGAAGCGTGTCTGATGAAGTCAGTGCAAGAATCTCAAAGGCTCGAATCACGTTTGCTAATTTGCGTCACTTGTGGCGTCAAAAGGCATCTCACTAGATCTTAAGAGTCGGGTGTACCAGGCTACAGTAAGGGCTGTATTGTTGTATGGGTGCGAGACATGGCCTCTACGGACAGACGATGTGAGAGGCGTCTCCAGGTTTTCGACCACCAATGCCTCAGAAGCGTGGCTGGTTTTGGATGGCGTCAGCGTGTTAGTCACGAGGTGATTAGAAAACGGGTATTTGGTTGTGCTGCAGGTACTTCAGGGGAAATCATCCAGCACCACCGACTACGATGGCTCGGTCATGTGCTACGCATGCCGAAACACCGTCTACCGAGACGAGTGTTGTTCTCCGTGCCTCCTTCAGAATGGTGCAAACCGCGAGGTGGACAGCGCATGACTTGGCAGAAAGGCGTGAAAGAGATCACGAAGAGTTTGGGTGTTGTTGGTGCTGTACGCCTTCCAGGATGGGGTCCCCGTGACCCCGCCTGTGCTTGGCTGGAGACGTTGCAAGAAATGGCGGCTAATCGTTGTCAGTGGCGTTCATGCTGTCAGTTTCTTTCCAGATTGTCTGATTGAGCGGTTGGAGGTGTAGGCACCTCAGAATGCTTGACATAGGCCAGCACTAGGTCCCCTCCCTCATCCACTCTTTTTCTCTTCTTTTTACTCTAGGGCTTTTAATATATAATTATATGTATATATATGCATATGAAATTAGACGAGCTTTATGGTTGTACGGCAGTGAAGCATCAGTGTCAACACTGATGTTGCTGTCTCTGATGATGACATAGAACAGACCCTATGAATCGGTTAGATGGTCAAAGCGGATGAAATTTATAACCACCATCAGGTGCAACTTTTCTCAGATCCATAAGGCAGGAGCGGTCGTCTTCCTCCTCATACCTTCACGCGCATTGGATGGAATGAATTGATTTATAGTTGGAAGATGGTAGATCCCATCAGAAAACAAAAACGAAGGATTCACAAGAAATAATGCTTGAAGAAGTGCGTGGACGTACGAAATGTCGGGTAGGGAGCGCAAAAATTCTGAACCTCTACATTAAACTGTTCCAACGAGCGAGGCTTTTTTTTTAATATCCTACTGTGTTTTCTACTTGTGATGACGAGTAGGGCTATTTTAAGCGTTTCAGTGTCTATATGAATGCAACAGAGTCTTGATGATAGTTTACTTTGGCCATTTTGATAAAGCCATTTCGGGGGGCTGGTGGTTTAGTTATGATATCCTGGCGGAAATTGGGATTAAATTGACCGAAAATGATCAGTTCTGGATTACGCATTGCTTCATTTATACTATCCTTCACCCAATATGTCCAGATATTGGTAGTTTGGATGGGTTGCTTGCCTGTTGATCAGGCGGTATCTGATCTGTTCGGCGAGCTTCGCAATCGGCTTGCAAACGATTCGGAGATATCGTCGCCCACCCAACCGAACACTGACAATGTCCCATCGCATGGTGACGAGACGTCTGAAGTCCAATTTCCAGTTTCGGCGATCAGATCAACTGTCAACTGATTAACAGCCACGTACTATCATTCTCATATTTTTTACATTTCATCAGTAAGGAGAGGTCCCTGAGTTGGTGAGCGGTTTTGACGCGTGCGATATAATAGTGAAGTTTACCGCACATCTCAAAGGCCAGATTACCACAGAAAGCACCGGTTAATCTAGATGAGTAGACCGTGGGAATGTTCGCCCTACCTCTGTGATTAAGTATAGCTGGAGGTGTAGCTGCGTCGAAACCTAAATCAACCTCTGGCGCGCCGGATGAGAAATCAGCCTGTTTACCTCAACCCTCGCGCTAAGCACTCTGAGGATCGCATGGTAAATGGCCACATCTCAGGACAGAGTAGCAACTAATACGGTCAATTAAACCACAGTCCATCGCTCTAGTATTATCTTTCTAGCGTGCACTCACGCCCACGCGAACGTGGGATTTTTTGCAAGTGAGTCAGAACAAAATTGGAAACTCTTGTCCAAAAGGTCCGCATCCTTTTACGAAAATCAACGGATGAATATACTCACCTCGTTGTCCTCACTGCGTTTTGAGGTATTTGACTGCGGACGAGTGTTAACCGTCGAATCGTCTCCGCTTCGGATGGCTTCGTTCGACAGGTTCGTTTTATTCACACTGGTAGTAACCGTGGAATCGGGGGAATGAGGTGGCTCGAAGTTAAACTTATCATCTCTTGTAGGAGAAACAGCATCAGGAGTGCGAGGAATTTTTGGCCGGCTTTCAAATGCGGATCTTCTGTGGTCTGTTTTGGCGCTTGATTTTTCAGGTTTTGGTTTTACTGAATCCGCTTTCTGAGAATCAGCCACACTAGCTTCTTTGTGCGGACCTGAATCCAGCTGGATGGAAGCTCGTGGAGTTGTGTCTGAACGAGGAATACAAAGTGAACAGGAAATCTTTACTAAGATGCGACGCGTTGCTATTTTGTCCTCATTGGACTCGTAAGTAGGCTTACCACTTTGATTATGCAACTCTAGGCTGGGAATGGCGTAACGTCACTTCAGCAAAGAAAACCTTCAGTAGTGCATTCACAAGGGTTAAGGTACGAGCTTCTGATTGTACGGTTTGGTGGATGGGTCTACGACTGTCAGTGGACGGGCAACCGGACGGCATCTCAGTCGCTGTACTTCTTTCGGGCTGCGTGTTAGTGGTGCATAGAAGGCATCAAAACCGGAGGAGTTGCTGGTTCTTTCACTCGAGCTTTGCATGCTTGGACCTCGCATTCTAAAACCAACTGACTCCTTATCTGTTTCCTAACGGTTCGATCTTGGTACAAATTAATTAAGTGTGCATTAAAAATGGAGTTTACCATGGCCAGTATTCTTTAGTTAGAAGCACAGTTATCCGCTCTGTTAAGTGTCATAAGCCCGAGTTGAGTAAAATGTTTGAATCTCTTAGAACTGAGATAACCGGGTGGAGTTGGGTTGTTTCTCGAAATCTTGACCATTTTTCTCATTACAGCGGAAGAAGAATTAGAGATAACGGCCCGGATACGATGTGTCATTCTAGTCAGTTCTGTATGTCTGGTCGGACTTCCCATTTATCCTTCCGAGTTACTTCGTGACATCAAACCTTCACTTATTGTAGTAGCTACCTATTTCACCTCCCCAAATCATCGGCGAACGCAACTGTGGCAGCTACAACCACTGTACGACAAGTACACGGTTTCTTACAGCTGACGATGACATATTGTAGCAGTCAGGTGAGGGCGCAATACAGGCGCGGCTGATATTCAGCCGTTAATCCTTGAGACAAACTTAATCAATGACATACTGAGTCCAGCACATAAATATAACATAGAGCTAAGGGCCATTGTGATTCAGATGATTGAGCTATGACCAGGTACTAGTAGGATCCTGAGTTCACTTTCCGTATCCAACTCTTAAGTTCAAGTTCGGATCATATATCTGAGTTATGTTAAATTAGGGCAGTGTATATCACATAGGAAAGGACTGAACGAGTATGCAAATCGATAACGAAAATTTAAAATAAAAAATCACAGTGGAAGACAATGCCAACCTGCGTCACCTGGATGCAACGCTCAGGTCTCTGGGTATACTAACTTGTTCTAGTACTTGGACTGATAGAAAAGTCAAAAATGAGGTGGCTTTTGTAGTAATCATTTTCAAACTGGTGGAAATGTGTATTTAGTGGCCAAAATTAATCAGTTGTTTGGCGACGGATTCCTGCCAAACAGATGGGTGGACTCCTTACATTTGGAACGTGTTTGAGGATATGCTCTTTGCTGATCCCCTTCAGTTCTCAAAACATGGATTTTGCCGCAGATGCTGGCGGAAGAGTAAGTGCGGTTTGACGTAGGAAGCATGTATAGGCAGCTTTTTTGGTGACAAGGATATATCTCTGGACTGTAGTGGAACTTGAAACCGCGTAGCATTGTAGGTTTACCTAGGCGTCGCATTCACTGCCGATTTTACACATCTGGTAGCAATGTTCCTCTCGTTAAGTAGACAGGAGAACACACTTTCTTCCAGTCCTATTCAGCTCAGTTAAGTGATTCCACTATGGTGTGAACCAAGCCGTTCTGAGACTGTAACTCCTTGAGCGCGTCGGGTTTTACAGATTTATGTGACTCTGTAAAGCAACGTCCCGATCAAGGCATGTATGTTTTATTCTTCGAACGACAGTGCAAGATATCGATATCAGTTTCGTGTGTGGAATTACAAAGCAAAATAAAATAGCTGAACACTTACAAACTGACCAACTATGAAAAGTATTTGGACCGCTCACCTTCGGTGAAACTCTGACCCAGGGACGCCAGACTGTCGCGCAAATAAAGTGGATGCATTGATTCTTCAGAGACTGGGGAAGGTCGCTCTACGGGACGTCTGCAATGTGAAATAATCGCCTGAGTGTAACAAACCATTTGGTCACAATAGTGGGCCTCAACCAAAAAGCTACGAATGCATTTCAAAAGTGCTGTTTCAAGTGGGTTTCAAGAGGCGTCCCGAAATGAGAGCATTGAACAGGCCACTGCTCCATTTAATGTAGATTTCATTGCGTGAATGCTTCTATGTATCCCTCTGGAGCAGATTGATCTAACTAGCTTCACTAAGTTCATCACTGATGGCCTCAAACATTCATACCAAGTTTGCGAGTTTTGTTCGTTCAAGCATCACAATGCTGCGTGATACACTAACTCATCAAACTTAATGAATGATTCTTGATTAGTAAATTCTCTACCTGCAACGTGGTTCAGCATTCGTACTCGGTATTCAATAACCATTTCTAATAGGGAATATTGCGGAAGGAAACTGGCGAGAAGTCCCGATTTCGTTCACACTGTTAACAAAGCATTTTCTCATATAAGAAATAACTTAAAGGTTTAGGTTAGTTTTCTGCGGCATAAATCCTTCAGTAATCAAGCAAAAAGTAGAAAAAGTCTGGAAATACAACCACCATACTATTGGGCGACTGTCACATCCATGGCCTTGGTAAAGTGAACTGGACAGAATGCCGTTCATCCAAGACAAGTTGGAACAAGATAAACAACAGACAAATGCAGCTCGCACCACATTTTAGCCGTGAAGTGACGGTCAGGTGGTTTTCACCATAACTCTCTCTCTCTTGACGAAAGAGTCAAAGTTGTCTATTGTAACAAACCGAGAGGAACTAATACACAGTTGTGGATTCGTGAGCTTGGAGAGCGTGGTTCAGGACATCGAAAAATAGTTAAGTGAACCCTCATGTTCTCTGAAGTCCCATTGAAGGAAATGCTCCTTTCCGGGACAAGGAGAGAAGTCCAGACAGTGACCCGCCCAACTTGAACAACCTGAGCAATCTCAAGCAACTCAATGGTTTTCCCGAAATAATGACAACAAAATCAGTTGTAGAATAAATTTATTACTCGATGGTGTATTGAAGCTGAATCTTCCTTACTTTTGTCTACTTCTGACTTCATTGTGAATCTAATCGTCTAAACAATACCAGAACTTTGGATACAGTTTAGTTGCCTCTTAATAGTGCTTCGTATAAAGAGGGAGAACTACACCATTCACTTTTTTACTGACCGTCTGGTAAGAGGGAGATGGCTAACGGGTAACATTCGTTGGTAGGACACTGTTTACACGACTGAGGACTGTACCATAGTCGGTCAAGAGAAATCTTGAACGGAATATTCAGTTGATTCTCGCTTTAATGGTAAATATGAGTTAAACTGCAGTAGTGACACTTAGATTTTAGTTAGACGTCCTAATTTAGTCTAGGAGACAAACAAGAATGACAAGCGGGTCCGTGAGTCGACAGAACCAGAATAGATACTAGGTCATAGTTTGGAACTGTGGACGAGCCAGTTACATCGACCAGGCATGAACGCATCAGTCAGTTCAAACGCGATAATTCAGCGTCAGCTGGCGAAAGAGCAATAACGCGCTTGCATTGTATTTCAGATATCCGGGGTTCAAATATCGGTACTGTCAAAGGGCTAACTCGAGGCCAGTGCTTTCCCACCTTGGTGTGGACTATCCAGAATAACTGCATCGGAGAGAGGATCGTTCAGATGAAAGTGTCGTGAATACCATTATATAAGCCCCACAACCATCAACTATAAAAAGGCTTTGTTACATAGCTTCTGGAATAAAACATGTTGCATCCACAATAAGACTCCAACCTGCAGTTAAAGAGGGAAGGTTGGTGGATTTCAATAACGTATCATAAAGATGGGAGCAGATCGCAGTTCTGACCGATTTATGCAGATTTTGCCAACAGTGAGAAAAAATCAAGTGAATTTTGTCAGCGGATTGCAGATCAAAATATTCTTGAATAGAAGGAAACAGAGATACTTAGTAGTCATTTCAGTTTGAGCTTTCCATTTTTGTTTTCTAGTTGCACTGAGGGAACGTCACCACCACGACAGGACTGAAGGTCTGTTGTCCTTGAGATGACAGATGGTGTGATGACAGAGCACTTCGCAAAGTGTTCCCAGCCGCCGGATTTACCACTTTTGTCGTCCGCCAAGCAAATCCATAAGAATCCTGTCATCTACTAACTAGATTCATGTCATCCATCTTGTTTAGAATTAGCTGTGCGATATTGAAAATCTGGGGGACACATGTTTATCGTCAAAAGTAAACAGCCTATCCCCACAGGACCCAAGACGCGAACTTCACCTAATGGTCTGCAGTTTGGAGTGACAGTTTACACGCACGTTTGTGGCTTGACTTCTGCCATGAAAAAGCGGGCAGATTCTACAATACCTGTGACCACCTGTGAGTTCAACTCGCCTATCCAATCTAATGCAGGATGGAGACCTGAGTGGACTCGATGGCTAATAACTGGACAACAGGTTGCAGGTCAACTTATTCTCTGAAGTATTGTCTTTTAGGGTTGAAGTCTGAGCCAGCCGGGTGCCTTCTGACAATCAAGAAGACAAGTAAAAATGAAAGCTAAATCTTAGGGGAGCACAAAATGTAAACCTTCGAACAGATGGTGGGTGACATTTCGTCGTTTTCGTTAACGACTGTTTGTTTGAACCCTCTACTGCAGGTATAAACAGCCTGGTGCCATAGATATCTACCTTTTTTTTTACTGAAGTGCACATATCTTGTGGATTAATAAAAGGGTTGATCGTTATGATTGAAGGCCGCTACCTCATCTGCACTCAGTCTTTTTCATTATTTTGTCGTGGTGCGTTACTATGTTGTAACGTACCACAACTGCAATTTAGCTGAGTTAGTTAAACTCACCAGGAGTTTAGTATCTAGCTTCTATTTGCACTGTAAGTGGTACCAAGTATCACTGAGTTATAATCTCCTTAAAATCAAATAGATAGTCCACCTAATTCGTTATTCTGACGTATTTATGTCATGCATACTACAAAATCACGTGAAGGCTTCAACCGCTTTAAACGGACCGATTAAAATATCAACTTATTTTGAACATCACTCTACCAACTTTGGTTACCTCTTTATTTAGTTGAGAGATTCCATATGTGTGATCTATCCTGTCGATCAATCCTGCCTCTCCGTTGGACTGGACAACGGCACTTCTCTTTTACATCACTAGCTGGATGTTCCAGTGAACCTCCAGGCCATGCAAGGCCCGGATGGACCTAAGTGGATTAGGCGCTTTGCTAGTCGAAATGGCCTGATGAAAATACAACTAACGCCGCAAAGACGCCAGAGGAAAATGTTCATTTTCTGGTAAGTTATCTGGGTTCGATTTGTCATAAAGTGATCGTCACAAAAATTAGGGTTTTGGGAGTCACTTTCAACTGGACCATATGTTCAGCAGCAAAATTTATCCGTATGGCCCTAGCGCAACCAAGGTTACATAATTGGGCTTTAGGGTCATGGAGCTGTTTATCAGTCCTTTGAGTAAAATTAAATTTGAACAGGTGGATACGTGTGTGAATGCTCACACTTGGATAAATAAATTCGCTCAAGAGAAACCTTGACGACAATTAGCATACAGCTTTACGACCACTGTAGTCATTTAACTCTTCAAGGTATTTCCCTGGGGATCGTTTTTTACAAGTTTAAATGAGTTATTAAACGCTTCTTTTGCAAAAAAACGAGCGCGGTCAGACATTAGAAAGCCTCAGTAACAAGAGATACTTATAAGGTAAAAAACTGTGAGGGTCAAAGAAACAAACACAGCTTGAAACGAGCCTCCAACCTACCCTGCTTTGATTGCACTAGTCGGTCGACTTTCTGACACGGAACCACGGAATGAGCGCTGGCCAGGAGTTGTTGGTCTGTTCAGTACACCGAGACTCCTCATGCTTGTCGTTGACATACGTGCCTCACTATCACGTGATAACATGGGCTTACACCAGTCTACACCACCGTTAGCCTCGCCGCGTACCACTGGCTGCACAGCATACTTGTACTTAAGGAGTCCTTCACCAACCCACACACGTGGGTCACGCAATACTGCATCTGCACCTGTTAGAGCTTTCAGGTCGGTTGGGTCTGGAGGAGGCATGTCCTGTCTATCTAAGTCCGATTCAAGTGCTGTGGCATCCTCCTGAAATGTAACAGCGATTGACATTTATTTCAATATTCGCATAAAGTGAGCCAAATCGCAGGTACCATAAAAGTGCACTAAATCCTAAAATTCAAATCAGTCAGCCAACATCACCTCATCATCGTCGTCATCGATTTCGTCATCTGATTCTTCTGTTGAGCACGTCTCGTCTGAAATAAAAACGAAATCAAGCTAACTTCGAATAAATCAATATGTCTCATACACTGGCTATTCAATGGACCAATATAAAGGACCCGCACTCCTAATGTTCGTGTAAGAGACATAAGCATAACCGATAGGAAGCCATGCCTTTGAAAGCGCTACGTTGGTCGTCATATATTTCAAAAAAAAGATTCTGATAATAATCTCGAAAGGTAACTGGTTTCGTCGAACATAATGTGAGTCTGCGCAAGATGGGTGTTTGTTCATAGGCATTTTACCAAACTAGAGCACTGGGCTAGATGAAAACACTATTTTCACAGAATACGGAGACAAAATGTCCATTAATGGAAGACGCTGACTGAAAAGTCCTTCAGTAAGTGAATACTGCTTTTAAGGAGGTGTTTGCAATATTCTACGACGTATCAGAGTCTACTCCATCTGGGCTTGGGCATAATCCATAAAAGCAAATCAAAATTAACATAGAAAGCGCAGACGTTTATCCTGTTTTCCTTAAATGAAGAAGTTTGCCTGTTGGCAGTCACTTGTATCATTCTTGGGTGTAGTTGACGCATATATCCTAGAACTACTCCGTGACAAACTGATGGCACTGACAAAAGATGGTCGCTTTATGGAGGACAAACGTTGTAAATGGCATTACAGGTTGACTGTTACCCGGGTACAATAGTTGAGGGTTTTGTAACTTTGGATGAGTAGCCAAGAAGGCAGATATTATAAGAAGGATGCAATACCAAACTGGTCTTAGCAGTTGCTGACAGTAACACATTCACCCTTTCCTTTACGTGTTAATATAGAAATCTGGTGAAACTGGCCAAAATCGAGCATGACGAAGCAGGGTCATTGTAAAAGGACGTGTTGTAGGGAGGTGAACCATTCAAATAAATTTCTCCTGGAATGAGAATTCTGTCCACAGGTAGCATGAACAGAAGGACACACCTGAGATGGGTGCTAGCCAACCTCCTCCCACTTACTTTCCAACAGATTAGAGATAACCGAGAAAAACACCTTCTGTGTTCACTAACTCAGTCGGATTTTGTTAGTTCTGTCGTTAACACATCGGCGTACGCACAGATGCAATGGTTCACTGGTTATCTGGGGGACCCTTAGTTACTTCTGGTATGAATATGTCAGAAAATTTTGGGGGTCATGGAAGACCATCAGCTCCTTACTTTGCCGGTGTATATAACTGCTCATTTTTCCTTTAAAATTAAATCGTACTTTGCATCACTTTGTAAGTAAATTGTTTTCATAAGGCATCCATGTGTAAGCAATTTCAGTAAATGCACACAAGTTATCTGTAGGGGAGCTCTACAAAAATGACCGCGAGGAGAGAATGTCTGACAGTAAAGTAGTCCGGCATCCTTCAATTGCAAATGAGTGCTGAATTAAGAAGTAAGGTTGATGGAAACTCGGGAACCATGACTAAGCGATGAAACCCCAAAAAGGCGTAAAGAACCGTCACAGAGTTATCAACGAAGGAGTACATGTTATGTTTTGTGAAAAAGGCCTCTATAGCTCGACTCCCATTCCAGCTGCTATATGAAGCAACCTTCGTGCAGCACATGCAGTTTAAGTCTAGTATAATCCTAGTATATATATGAGGCGAGATAGCTCAGTGGTTAGAGCGTATTCGTTTTCGCTTAGCGTCGGAAAAACGAAAGATCAAAACTGCATGCCCTAGTCAACGCAAAAGGGATTTGGTCTGACTGATTTCTGCCAAACATTCCGTGTGCAATCCAATGATGCATATTTTGCTGCCAGTTTCTCACGTTCAGTTCTTGATACTGGTATGATTATCACATATTTCCACCACTAAGCCTCAGCCAAGCCATTTACTTGTAGGTGGCAATTGCCAGTCAAAGTAGATGAAAACAGACTTGTTCAAAACTACACTGTAGATCGGAGACTAACACATATTACGTGAATGCTAAATCTTTTTGTGATGATAAAAGCTTCTCATGAATGGATGCATAACATGAATTGTAACTCACGTGAACGTAAGCGGCGGATGATAAATTCGAACTGACGATTCATCTCTGCCTGGTCAGCTCTAATTAGACCTTCTAGCGTGCGTTGTAAATCCTAGGAGTAAAATAAAGTATTGTAAGTCTGAATTAGCAAATCTAACACGATTCATACATTTGCGGACAAACAGTAGCCGTAGTCCAGCTATGTAGGACCGCTCAAAATTATTTTTCAGTGGAGTTCTAATTGAGATTACATGACAATAAAATGCAGCAAGTTAGGAGGTCAAGTGATTTAGTTTTGCACATCACTTTTTTTATTCCGGCTGGAATTTCATCACAGTAAACTGTGTTTCCTGTGAAGTGAACCCTGATCCAGCTGTTCGGCGTAGAACCCTTAATATGGACTGAGCTGTCAGTTTGGCGTTAAGTATCGCCTTCGTTTATAAGTCCCCTAAATTCATGATAGGACTGTTTCATTACCAGTTGTTGATTACATTTAACCGTTCATAACTTAATAACTGTAGATCTGTGGGCTACACTACCTCAGATGGGAAACTTAGCATGGATTGTTTGCTCACAAAAGCTATCTTGTTTACTCATGGGGAACTTCCATTGGATGGAAGATAACGGATTGCTAATTTTTACGGCTGTAAGCTTCTAATGTGGTATCGCTGGGTGATATGGTTCAGACATAGTAAATGCGACTAGACTGTATCAGCTAAAATTATTCCGAAGCGTAAACCCCCAGTTAGGTCGTTCTCAACTGTACGATTTGTGCAGTTGAGTACCAACTTCGGTGTCTTGCTTTTGCGCATATTCAGCGAAGTGTGTCTGCGAACCGCCCATAATTGACAGAGCCTCTAGATGTCGGGAAAGTGCTCTTGAGTTTAATTTTCTTGACCTACGACAAGGATTTGTATAAAGGCACCGTAGGCCTGATCGACTCACTTAAGCAAAATGTAGTATGATTTGTTTTACACCTAGATTTTATCGCTGCGCGTCTCTCTTCTAAAAACGAAGGTGAAAAAGTAACGTTTCTTCAGCGAACAAAACTGTGGCAGCTATAACCTTTGCACAGTAAGTACACGGTTTTACAGCTGAAGATGACGATATTAATAACGCTTCAAAAAGAGTTGGTGAAATATGGTGGGTTTGTTGTTGGGTCACATTCCCCCTTTGACACGAGAGTTCCGTTTAGTCAAGCGAGTGGGTTACAGGTTGGTGGAGCTTTTCGATGGATGGAAAACTAACAGGCAAGAAGTCTTTCAGCACACAAAATCGATGGATGTCTGTTGAAGCTTTTGTTGAAGAGTGAGTGTCTAATTCTTTTGATCTATGGGTTGAGGAATATAACACCAACCTTGGCGGCTTTGGGAACTTGTTCCTCCTGTACTGTAAACTTCAACTGCTAGGTCCTCTTTAGTGCCACTTACAGTTTTTGTTGGTGTGCCTAGATCGCTAAGAGGTAAGACACTCTGGTTAGTGGGTTTTTGGCGGCTTTGTACTTCACATCTAACCCACTTCTCTCGGTGGCTCCTCTTCATTGATAACGCACACGGACACGTGAAAACTCGGCTGATCATAAATGGTAAGGGTATACTACTGATCTCATCCGAACACCTCAGGATTATTTCACCCCTAAGACTTGTACGTCCACAAAGAGGGTGGGCCTGACAAACTATCAGCTATGTTTCTTCGTTCCGACTTCATGCGCTAGAACTTCAAACTCTGAATATCCAGCAATTCAGTTCAGAGACAGCATTACTGTTTTCCGTACCGGTGCCTTAAGCTTGCTTTAGTTACGCTAGGACGTAACTAAAGTAGGACCATCTCAGGACAGCAATCGAAATGCCACATAACTGTGATGGACCTTATTTGTACGGCAACTGTTCTGAGAGCTTTTTAATCGAAAGTTATGGTTCTAGTTGCTAATACACCAAATACCGCCCATTATGTCATCTGACAGGTAAACAATTAACCAAAGTGCTCAAGTTAACCAAACAGTTATTTTATGTGAGATATTTAAAACAGAGTCCACGCAGATCGGTGAGTCCTCGTTGCAAATGGACCCAATTATTCCTAGGAAGAGTTGAAAGCCATGCTTTAGCGCCAAAAGCGTAAAAACTTATCATATTCTTCTGAGCTGCGTTGAAATGACCACAGAACGCTTATTTAGATCATCAGAAAATTTTCTACATCGTCAATTCTTTTGGACTTGGCACATTTTAATTAATTTAACGAAATATCTGTTTTTTTAGCATCGTCAGTTCTTCTGGCCCCGGCATGTTCTAATTAATCCAACAAAATATCTTTTTTTTACTTAGCTCAAAATTAAGGCAGCTGGAACCGAGGGGATTTGAATACGCGGTGCCAGTCGTTTACTTGCATGCGAAAATCACTAATGCAGTTTGCTAGTTCCATGTTGAGGGTGAACACCGTTCTACGTATCTGTCTAATATCACTCAAATGAGCGGAGAAACCGCTCACAGTGTGTCAATTGAGTGTACCAGGTGTTCACCACTGATTCTCTAAAAATCTCATAGCCAGTGTTTAGTGCAGGTAGCTTGTCAGAGGAGTTCTGTTAGGCTGAAAGGCGTATGAGAAAATTTAGTTGAAGTCATGTACAATCGACCTAGTTTATAACCCCTCACATGGTGCTAATGGATTTTTTAAACATACCCGATTCACTGTATAGATGTTTCACGGAAAATACGGGCCTGAAAGACGGCACGAATGAACTTTACAAATGTTTGAAGCTGGTGTTTGGATGCATTGGTTGCGTGCAAAAGCTCACGCAACAATTCAGTTAACGATAATGCTAGATGTTCATGCGCAACCGTTACTGTGGTGACGAACGTACACAAAACAAACGAAAGGAGCACACTCACCATACCAACGGCTACCCTGCGAATCTCTGGCAGTTGTAGAATAGAGTATAGTGCTCCGTTTACGTACGGCACGATATCAATGTTGTCGCTCTTGAGCAGTTCAACCAGCACTTTTAGGATCCGTGAACTGATAAGAAGACAGTTGCGCTTTCCTGTCAGTAGATGAAAATGTCCTGTATTAGACTAAAACAGCGAGTGGGTAATTAACTAATCGATAGGAAAAGGGCCACATGCTTTGAAAATCATCAGCAATAGAAGACAGGTTATCAGCATTCAGTCAAACTTGACAGGATTGCATGTCTGACGCACGAAACAACAATCACCCAAGCGAAATACACTCATTTGCAAACAAGTTTGATCTTGCGAGACACTCACCTGGAACCCAGCTGAATCTCTCGTTATGATGGCTGTGGGCTATCGAAGAATTTTCAGCAACCTTATGAGTAGTGTATTACGTCTAAACAGCTAACATACTTTATTCATAGTTGCGGAACGGTATATAAATTTTGTCCTCGACTTGAGAACAAAATACCACATTTGGCACCGTCAATATGCCGGTCACTTTAATCGTAGAATAAATAGACGTCGGCCTCATAATTGTGCACTCAACAATTTTCCGCAAACTTGTGTGGGCTTGCATCATTTTGTTCAGGCGATCTATGATGGGGCATTGGTATTCTTTGAAATTTAAGCAGAATGCCAAAATGAACGGTGGATAACTGCCTAGATGCAGGCTATTGGTTAAAATATTCAAAGACAAGTGGGAGGAATTGAAACAATGTGCTGTAAGGTATGATTCATCACTGTGCTTGTTCCATGCACGGAGTACTTCAACCCAATTGGGGTACTCCACCCAGATAAGCACGTCCAATTAAAACTTCCCCTCAGCTGAGACTGTCACATCTCACCCTGAAGAATTGGTCTCAAGATTGACGGACAACCAGACACATCCAAAATGGGCTATTCTAGATGTTTCCTTTAGCAACGTTCATTCCAAACGAAGAAGAGGACACGAAATTTGTGTTTTGGTTTTTCCTAAATTAAGGAGCCAAGTATGCCCACACACAATCGCAGTACACATAATTTTGCTTCCCCCTTGGTCTGGATTTCTACACATGGATTTCAGCTATATGACCTTTGAATACCACGGCATCAGGAAGGTCAGATTCCTGAAACTAACCCCAAGACACCCGGAACCTACTGTGACTCTAACATTCCGCCAAAATCTCAATAGGAAAGCCCGCAAGCATCCAGGCCACTCAATCATTCAATCAATTCAACAAAAGCCGCTGAGTGTTCAGGCACGCCGCAGAAGCACGACCGAATGTGATCAGCGTTCAGGTATTTCATAGAAGCAGGACTGATGTTGATGGGTGTTCACTAAACGCCTATCAGACAGCCTGGATCAATGTCAGAAAGTGCCCTTTAAATAGCGCGGGGCCGTCGTAACCTTTGCGCTCGCACGCACTCGCTTGTTTGAAATAAAGCAGTTGTGTACCCTTGTCGGTGAGTTCTTTCTGGCACCAGGTACTGGAGTGGGAACAGCAGTCAGATAAAACATATTGACGACTCAGTCAGATATAACACACGGTAACCCCGATGAATGAGCCTCTTTAAATGGGGTGTTACTGCTCGGGAGAGGTAGCAGCCGCGTTCCTCGTCATTCACAAGCAGGACAATACGCCACGCTTCGGAGATCGGCTACATAGCACACTTCTTCCATTCTAACTGAAATTTCCGGCGCCCAGTGGTTCTCAGACTTCTCAACTATTTACTCTCTAGCCCACTGTGTACATGTCACGCTTTCATGATATATACATATATGTGACACGTGAACTGTCGAAACCTACACGGTTATGTAAGGTGTTACGTTGCAGTACACTTGGAAGAAAGTCTATGAACATTGGCCGCTTTCCTAGAGGACTTATAGCCTCTTTCCCCAAAAGGCAAGATGTAGAGTGTGATCCCTCCGGTAACAGAACACCGTCGATTGTTCCTTCTAAAATCGCAAACTGATACTGTTTACCCAAAAAGGGGTACAAATTCGTGCTCCAATTATTCCACACTACCGGTAATGTTTTTACTCTTTGTGATTACACTGACACCCATTTAACTAATTACTAAACAAGGTTATGGACTTTTAAATATGTTCAAAACCACGTCACATATTGGAAACCTTGCGGTGGCTCGCGTGGGACGGGTTTAGTACTCAGTGCTTGTACCAATGTAGGGTATGAATAGAGGCGTTTTCTGAAAGAACAGAACATCCTGTACAGCGGTGGTCCGACCACACATTAGTAGATGTGATTGGATAATCCGATTCGATAAAATTATCAGACAGCCAATAGAATGTCGCTAATGCACCACAGCTTTATTCGGCTATTTTTGATTTTTTTCTATCATACTGAAATTGTAAGGGTCATATCAAAGTCTGACACTGATTAAAAAATGAGCACTAATCACGAAGTGCATGATTATATGCCATACAACACTTGCTGACAAACTATTGTATTTTGGTAACAGCACAATTCCGTTAGCACTAAAAAGTCTTTCTCCAGTACACACCTTTGGACTACGGTCCACAGATCGAGATTCGCAATAAGCAAAGATGCTTGTGAATTGTGATAATGCAGTGACGCTTATTTCTAAGTTGTAGGTGAGACAATTCAAGGCGGTAACTTAATAAAAAAACTGGCTTCAAGTTATTTAAAATAGCAACGACAATAACCATGTTGTAACACTCCAGCTGGAGGGCATTTCAAATCAGTCAACACTGAAAGTGATACCCTCTGGTATACGATAACCCAGTCTACTAAACAAAGACCATTTCGACGGTCCCGTGGCCCAGGATGTCTTCCCAACAGAGACTATGATGCGAAGTTTGTGCAGTACGATTCTACATATTTCTGCACCAGTTCGATGTCTGAACTGTCGCATGAAAGCAATATCTCTCCTGCCAGGTGACTGGGGACTCCATGACAAGGTAGTATTCTGTGAAATACACAACTACTAGAATTTAAAACCCTACACAGATAACTTTCTCATGGGGCCGCCTTTGGATTATGAGTTCTCCGAAGAGGAGAATTAACGAAAATAAGGAGCAAAAGGGAGCGCTGTTGGCGTGTCTGTACACACAGTTTTTCGGGAGTGAATAACCTTACTAAACTCTCTTGATCACTTGCAAACATCAATCAGATGTGATCTCTTGTAAAGGTGTGCACTCCATTAAAAGGTTGCGTCAAAGACTGAAGGCGGTCTGTTCGCCAATTTGGTTTCTTCTTGGAGAAGCTTTTTGCAGAACTGCGCTGTTTTGACATGTGGTTTTTCCTGGCGTCTGCCTTTCCAGATGTGACCTCAGTACCGCAAACTAGAATGTCTCTTAATGATGCCACACCATGCAGCTAGGTATCGTCGCCAATCAAATATTCACTATAATTGCGTCAACTCAATATAGCCTCAGGTAGTCAAGGCAAAGCAATAGTTTCTCACTGGATATAATCCCCAAAGCAGGTTGAAAGTGTTTAAACTGAGAGAGCTTCCAAACTCGGACCCAAACAACAGTCTCTGATGATATTCCAGTTAGCTTTCATGGGGTGGTGATTGGGTAATCGCCTCCAACGCCTGGCTCTCATTCCCTTTTTCTCCTTATCCTCAATCGACGAAGGTGTGTGTGTGTGCGTGAAAAACTGAAAGTGAACTAAACTGACTTTTATTCATGAGTAAAGAAACTCCCTTCTCTTCCACATTTATCGCTATACAAATTTGGGTGTGCGCTAAACCTTACGAGAATCCTCGGACTGGCACTTTGTTACCTTTACTTTAGTTATTCGTGATACAGAAAAACGTCCGATCCACACACTCTTCACAGTCATTTCAATCAATGCTTGATACGGTGACAAAGTTTGAACAAACCGCTCCAATCATTTCGGACTGAAAGAGACGAAGAACCTACCCGATGTTCGTAGACAGAGATTCATGCACAAAGCAACTGCATATTCCAGCGTATAGTCCGATAGACTATCCGTATTCTCCAAAAGTGTAACAACCCAAGGAATAATTGACGAATTGATCATGACTGTCTGCATTGGGCGTCTGTTGATTATTAAAGGGTGGTAAGAAAAGTTATTGATGTATCATCGAGATGAACCCAAAAACAGTGCAGTAACTGAACCTTGAGAAGTATCTGCGATGCACCTAGTTGTCTTCCACCTAATTTCAAGGTCAGGATACGACGGTAATCGGCATTGACTAGTATTTAAACTTGGAAATAATTTCCACGTAGTGTGCAAGCGTTTTTGGCCTTAAATATACGGATGAATACGATACCAGTAAACGTCCACAGGAAACGATACGGTGGAGTTAAGTTGAGATAGTTCCTGCAAGTTACGCAGCGAGGATGTGTATTCGCGAAACTTTATGCCATTTAAAATTTTCCAAGTCGTCTTATCCATTCATTCATATTTCTGAAGCACCGAAAAGGAAAAACGATACGATTAAATAGCCATGAGGAATTTATGGGGAAAGATTTTAGCATGTTTGGTTTTATATGCAACAGTACAAGAGACCTAATGGAGTAAAAGCCGATGAAGTGTGCGTGTGTGTGAAAATCGACCAGACTCACAAGAGATAAATACGGAAATGCCAGGACTGCTCACCGCTCAGAACGAAAATTTGGACACGACTTTTAAAGTTAATCAAAAACACGCAACCAACTTCTGGACAAACAAACGAACTTTCGTTTTACCTCGTGATGATCGGATGGGATAACTCCCGCGTGGATGGAGCCACTGAATTACAGTAAAGCGTAGACAGACGGCGAAATTTGGGTTTAACACTGGAACACATTATCACTGTTGTTTTATAAATGAATCCAGACATTGACGGCGACAAGTTATTGATAAGACCGAAAGAAAAACACATGAACATAAGTCGTCTTCATATACAAAGACTATTCTCTAAATTTCGCTTGGCAAAACGGATATAGTATGTCACAGCATCAACTGAATGTTTCAATATATTAAACTAGACCAGTTAGGTGCTTTAGTTTGACTCTGTGCGCTTCAGAAAACCCTGACCTCAGTAGAATTGTCCAAGTAAACACAGTTAACTGAATCTAAACATCAGACATACCTCAAGCTCATTTTCTGCAGGGCACCGACCAGATTTTCACGGGTTATAGACTCATCTTTTTCTTTGAGCACTTCGTTAATGAGAGCCTTAACGACTGCAGCATTCTGCGACAAATATGCTCGACCTTATTCAAACAAAAAGAAGGATAAATTGAGAAATCCCACGCAGGTGGTTACCTCTACACAAGGAAGCGAGGGCATTCACAAAACGAGCCATATATTCCCGCACTCTGTGGTGTTGGGAAGATAGGCAACAGAGCAGAGGAGCCTTGTCGGGTGTCGCGTCACCCACGGGTCCAATAGTCGTGAGGTCAAGCAAGTCGTGGCGTACGAAAGAGGTCAAACAGAACTCGCGTTGTGGCACTGACGATTTTGTAAGCCTCTGTGAAAAAGAATGTAGGATTAAATGCCATTATTACTGCTTGACAAGATTCGAAAAAATTCTGACATGTGACATACCAATTACCCAATTAATCAATGCTAATAACTGTCTACAGTATCAAGTGCTTCCACGAGGTTTGCTCTACGACTTGCCTACATGAGCTGTGGGAGATATAAAGTATCTCCTACGTGTGCTGGTTAGTGAGCCCGGTAGATAGCTTCACGTACGTTAACTGATTAAATCGGGACGGTTCCGCTGCTAACAATACGTTATTCTTCCCCTCTACTGCTGCTTTTGTCCAGAAAAGTGTTGCACACGAAGCACTGTGGTTTTAGGCTAAACTGCACGTTAAGCTGAAAAGCCTTCATCAGTCTTTTACGTTGCTATACTAGCCAGCTGTACATTTTTGTATAGGTCTCATTGACTTACAGTGTTGACTGAGTAAATGTTTAGCACGTTGCTAGCAATACAACGCTGCATCAACCTCACAGACGGTTACTTTCGTAAGTTTCATTTGCATAGAGCTATTTTGCACCAACGTGTTCTCGAGTGAAGCAATTGGCCTTTTATTTGAATAGATATCTAACGAAAAAAATGTACTGGGTATTCTGTCGGCCCTATGCGGATACATAACCCTCCTATGTGCAACCGGTGTGTGTTTCATTTCTGGGGATTCTTCATCTAAACGGATTGGTTATGCTGTTGCATGCATTAGTTTGTACTTTGTTTTGACTCTAGCTCCAACTGAGATCAAATAGTGGTCATTTACACACATTCTTGTCTACAAATGTTATGTTGATTGTACTTTTGTCACAACTTCTGACAAGGGTCGCATGGTGTTCCTGTGTTTTTGGAACCAACCACTTTATTCTGTCTACGATTTGTCCGGCATTTCCGGACGTGTTGCTTGAGAGCACTTTTGTGGCACACTTGATCGAAGTACCTCCGAATTGCGAGCTTCACACCACTTGCCTGAATAATTGGCTCGATGAAAGCTTTATTTTATACGCATTGGACTGTCTTTGAAAAAAGTCCTGAAGCAGACTCTGTTGTGTAACTGATATTCAGAGAGCTTCTTGTGGATAAACAGCAAATTAAAATCCAAACCAGACCCCACGCTGATAATACCCGTGAATCGAATTTTCCGAGATCACCATTCACATTTAACTACAAAGGCTGAACGTTTTACTAAGCTATACATCGCTAGTTACCAAAACATTCTAATATAACATGTCCATCGTTCGGCTATGGTTGGTGCGGCAGATACATATCTTTGCACAGCACTTCTTAAACTGAGCAGTGGACTTCGTACAAAGCAGTTATCCAGACTTCATCCATGGTCTTGGAACACGTCTACAGCGGTTGTCAAGCGCACTTTAGAGGGAAGTCATCTGGAGCATCCTAGTTCATGGTTCGTTGCATTGTTGCACAACAAAAACTCTTTACTGCTGGCCTTAGGTGAAGCTTCGCTGATTGAACTATACCGGCTGGTTTGTCGTGCAGGGGCTGCAGACCCGAGCCATCTGTCTTGCACTTGCTTCATATGAGTCTTATGTCATATGACACACTAACACGGAATCTATTACGTCTACCTAGAAGTGTGCGTTTTTTGCTTTATCAAACGGCAAAAATAAATGAGCTGTTACAATTTTGTCACCACTGTTCTCTCTTTCCTTTTTTGGAAGTCATTTTCCAGTCAAATGTAAATCTAAAAACCGCATTCATTGGTTTTCCAAAAATGCGTGGCTAACGACAAAAGTTCCTAATGAGGTAGGAATAACAACCTGAAACGCAAAAAATGTTGTTCCTCCTTGCACATCATCGCGGTGTAACAGCCAGTAACAATCTGTCATGCACTGTTCGTTCTAAACAACTTACCGACATCTATTGCTGTTTTGCTCAACTCTGTAGAAAAGCTTAGCTTGAGTTCACCATCCACAGAGTTCAATTTTGAAGTCAAACCCAGTAAGTACTTCTCCAAAACATTTGGTACCGCACTGATTTGAACTTTGTTGACATTTCAGAGAGTTTTCTCTGTGATTTTTGGACCTAGATTTGTTCAAGAGGTTTCTCCGTACCTTTCATTATGCTTGCCATTATTCTATTACTAGGAAAGGGCTAGAACAGACACAAGCACTTAAAGAAAAAAAAACTAATTTGAAGCACAGCGTAAATCCCGTCCCTTAACTTCTCAACAATAACTTGAGCAGGTTCATTGGAATCAGTCCAAACTTGTTGTCCCTATCGTATTGACAGCTCTTCAACAACTGTTGAACAAGAACGCCTAAATTTCACTTTATTGAACAAGTCGTGAAATGTTGTCTGGTAATATGGGAAGAATAGGTTTACTTGCAGCATGAATTCTCGAATGAATTTCCCTAATTTCCTTCTGCTACCAAGAAACTGTGAGTAACCTGCTGGAAAATGAACAAAGTTCACTATTCACTTGGGCCTCAGTCTGAGAAGCAGTCATTCAATGAGATAGTCAACAGGTGACCACGTGATGGAAGGGGGAGCGAAACCATTTTCTGCTTAGTTGCAAACAAATCCCACTGTTGGTCAGCTTTTCGATACTAAACGACATGATGATCAAATGCTGACCTGGAAATGACGGGCTCAGTCTTCCCTAGAGGTTCGTGAAGTGCGCACTGCTGGTAAATCTAAGGTTTACCAGGTTTTCATACTGGGTTGACTTCTTTAGCTGCAGGATGAAATCCCAACCAAAGTTCCCATTAGTCCAGCTTTTTTTATAAGGGGGCCGAAAGGAACACTGACGTAATCAACTGATAATATTTACACGTGACTCCTTATAGCCATTCATGTGAATTCAAGTTGCAAATGGTGACACCGTGCAAGAGATATCTGAAAAACAAGTTTAATTTTTCACAGAGGAGTATGAGAAGATTCCTCCGCAAGGATTATTTAGTTTTGATTTAGACATAAGCTTTCATGACATGGCAGAAGAAGTCGTGGACAAAGTTTGAGCTGACAATAGGAGACAACAGACTATTCAACTACTTTATCGGGATCCGTCAAAGATTCTGAATTTTGTCCCTTCCTAATTCATCTCCTCATTACAAAATAATTGACTTTGAGGCTTAGAGATGTTAGAACGTCATCAGGAAGATCAGTATATCCACAGATGAATAGTCGTGTGAACAGTTTGATGAAGAGTTCCAATGGGGAACTTGATTGTATTCACATTTTAATAACATTATTCGAAATGGGGATCGCTTGGTTATTTGTATACTGTTATTAGTGTACATGGCAAAGAAGTTACACTTCGGTTAACCGATTTACGAATCGGGATGTTCATCCGTGAAGGTTGCAATCTCAGTGGACGCAAATGTCTTGAGCAATGAAGCGTAACGGCAAAAATGAAGTTGAAATGTTAAAGAATGTGCTCCAAAAATAGTTTGTGCCTTGATTATACAAAAGCAGAATTTCCAGAGCCTGACTCAACTCGAGGACACAAATATACTTTTCAACGTACCCAACGCAATGCTTGTAATAAGTAGCACTTTTTGCGATCTTCCAGCTGTCCAATATCCTTCTTGATTTTTACGTAATCAAGTTCGACCAGTGACGCTTCATTCTTGCTATTCCTAGAATGAAATTTAGACTTGCGTTTAGATTTTCGAATCAGACATCAGTAAATTGTTAGCATCTTCCAATATAGGTACAGCTAGACTACAAATCATCTATTTTGGAAAAAAAGCGTCCGAACGTTGACTGAGAGATGTGAGATTGGTGCATTGTTCGCTGCCAGAAGGCGACCAACGGGGCAAAGATTATGAGGTCAAAGTCACTGGTACTCCCTACGTGAATGCGCGAGTCCAAAAACGAGTCCGCATATTTTGAATAGCCGACAGCTTTCCAGTCGTTTGGCTGCAAAAATTTGTCCCAGAAGCATTGCTGATACTGCATGGTGTTAACGAATTCGTAACCAGGTAGTTCTAAAACTGGTGTTTGGTTGTGTAGTTTAGTACAATCGCTCTGTCTTGCGCTATGCACACTGGACAGAGCCAGGGTAGACTCGTGTTATTCTCCGTGACTTCTTCAAAAAACTTCGAAATACGGGTTGGACAATGTGTGACATGCCTGCGACATACTTGTGCACCTACCATCCAGAAGTGGTCACCGCGACTCTTCTTGAGATTGGCCAAAGAGATTGTGAGGAACGAGAAGTAACCAATATTAGTTGGATTAGAGCTGCCAGATTTCTCCCAGATTGTCTGACTGCGTTGTGATTTATGGGCACCTCATAGTGGGCAGGGACCAGATCCCTTCTATGTCCACCCTTTTTCAACTTTAAGGTTTGAAAACATTTAAATCTGGCATCCAACGCAAAAAAACGTTACAAACCACTGAAATTAACGTTTTATGAGTTCCTAACACCGTAGTTAGTCACAAAATTAAACGAATAACAATTCTGGTTCACACTGTGCACTGCAGCCTAGTATTTAAAAGATGGGAGCACAAGCAGCAGTAAGCAGAATCAGTATCTTCCATGTCTTCTGAACGCGCTTCTCTCAGTTCACCGAACAAAGCCACTTTTGTTTAAGGCGTACCGGCAAGCATACTGAAAATCAGGGTTTCCGGCTGAGACATCATTCCCCAAAATCGTCTACACTCTCAGTACACACGGAATGACCTGACTCGTGGTGAACGTGTGTCATTTGCAATTGGACAATCGAAGTGGATTGAACTAGGATCGTGCTCTGATATTTACATGCGTACAGCCTCAAGTAAACACGACCTAACTCTTTCTGGTTTCATATAGGTTACAAAATAGACAACTGATGTAGTTACTGAGATACCCATAAAAAGGCCTTTGTGAGCCGAGTTAATTACACCGGGATTGCACTCACCATACTTGTGACTGATCCAGAGAAATGGAGGTACCAAAGTTCTCATACCTGCCGGAAAATCTCGAAAAGTCTTTCGCGGAGCCAAATGAAATGGACGCTCCATCCGTGCCCGCCTGGACTACTTTACCACCCGCTGGTTGATTGTTCATCAGCCGCGTGTAAATCCGTTGCATTACACCATCTTCAAGTTTATTTCCTTTGAGACTGTTCTCCAAAGCGTCCAAAAGATCGGCTGTCACACTAATTAGTGTTTGATAGTCAACCTGAAGACGAGTGAATCTCCGATGAGCCTGTGATGCTCTTTTTTCTGCATCTGCCAATTCACTCTAGAGATATAATAAATCAATAGCGGTGGAGTCTGGAACCAGACGTACATGTAGCTGCCTCAGAGTTCGATCGCGTTTAGTCGTGTGTTCTGTCAGGACACGAACGAGTCGTGGCTGAGAAATGTTTCCTTCTAAAAGCACGTTATCGAGAAGTGAGGTAAGCTTCAGCTGCACTGAGGCTCGCCAGGGATTTCTGAACAAGCCTTGATATATAGGATGTTCACTGGGATTTGGAACGTATGGAAGTGCATAGTACGGCAACAGATCAGTAGTTTGACTCAAAAGTGCTCCTTTGGTCTCCAAGTATTGCCGAAATCGGCTCAGTGCAGCATTTCGTTCCTCCTTTGAAAAGAAATATAGCTAGAAAGTGAGATCCTACAGAGTTTTTGTGTTCCCAGGTAGCCGTGGCAAGAAACAGTTGAAGTTCAAACTCCAGGCGTTGATAATCTTTTCTGGACGTGAAGTCTTCTGGTAGAAGACTGAGCAATGAATCAAAGAAGGCGGACACTTGACCGGTCTTTAGCAAATTCAATATTGAATTCTGATGGAGTTTCAGACATATCAATGAATCACAATTTTACCTTTCTCAGGAAGTATCCTAACGGTCGCCACTCGGTAACTTCTTCGTTCAGAAATGGTAAAGATTCCTCTTTGAATTGAATAAGTGTATTACGAAATTGATAGTATTCCAAGAACTATATGACTGGTTGAATCACACACAGACAAACTCACCTGCTCTACAGCAGTCAAAATACCGTTGTCTGAGGAAGTTCCTTCGGAGTTCATCATACTATCCAGTGAGGCAAGTTTCAGGTTTTAAGCTCTTGTACTCCAGTGCCCTGACATGAAACGCTCTACATTGAGACCGAAAATCATAATACCTGGGGCGGATTATGAGCATAAAATGTGGTAAACCAAATTTTTGCACACGCAGGATTCTCCAATTGAAAATGGTGTAGCCACTTACAAGGCTGAAAATGAATTTAGGAAATGGATTTTCACTGATGATAACGACAAAGGCGAAGTTTAATAACTCATCTGGATACCCAGGGTAATTAAATGGCTCGAGTAGATTGACAACTTGTTGAAGAGAACGTTGCTGACCTTCATCCAGAAGTATTCTCCAGCTGATCAGGAAAGTTGAGAAGTAAGAAGCAGGCATTCTGCCTGATATGGTAAACTTCGATTATGCGCAATACCGGCAGTGGAAGTGTAGCAAGCTATCTCTTTATCAATCATTTCAAAAACTTCAGCAAGTAAGATGAGGAAATGTTAAAGGATGTAGAAAGTCACATTGAAAATGCAAACTAGTGAAAACGTCGCGAGGGCTATAGCTCCAACTATGGGACCCATTCTGGGTGCACCCGTTATTTAATTCGCGTAACCCTTTCTGACTGTCTCGCCAGTTCACCGTGCAGTACAAAACAAATTCACCCTAATATATTTCTCAAGTTGCTCTGAAGTTTCAAACTTTTGGAATTTCAGACTGAACGTAAGAGAGAGAGATTCATGGCGACATTTTACACTGTAGACCCAGTGGGACTACAAAGGTTTTTAAAAAATGCCGTGTAAAACTATAGTGGTCTTCACAAAGATCAACTGCCGAAATGACAATCTGAAGGAAAGATCAAAACGGTTGTGAGAAGTGTTTATTACGCTGAAGTGTCGTTACCAAACCAACTTCTCTTCACGATAAAACTATTAAATAAACTATGGCTGTACGGCGGTGAAGCATCAGTGATAAACATTGAGGTTGTGTTGTCGACAATAGCGACGCCTTATAGCTCTAACGCGCATCGACTTTAAATATGCATAATCTCGTTCACGTCCGCCCTTACAAGACCATCGCTCGCGCCTGAAGGCCGTACAAACTAGTGCTCGACGTATCACGTCCAGCAACAATGCTCATGGATATAAGGCTTGCGATCCCACTGGTATTATCCCATTGGCATCAGCACGGGAAAAATCTAGTGCTCAGTGAGATTACGCTTTGCGTTCGTCCATCTGAGCTTTGGAATAACGGAGGACTGCTGAGTTTTGCAGTAAAAAATGGGTCCCATCGGTTTGGTTCAAGGAAATGTTGCCTTTAGAGTGAGCCAACTAGTAACTAAACGCTTTACTGGGCTATGAGATGAAGTGCCCTCACCAAGTTCTTGGAATCGCTCACATAGCCGTTTGAACTTTTATAGCGTGAATAAATTTTTTGGTTGTTACTTTCACTTCAGTAGGGTGTATTCTGTCCTGATCCCAACAGTTTTCTCTAATTGTCATCTATTTATTTAGTCATCCAGACTGCGTGGATCACTGAGACTAAGAATTTTGTTGTTCGTAAATATTACCCATCAATCAAAATCGGGTAAATCATGGCGTCGGTGTGCCTGACCTTGTGCTACATATATACCAGGATCGTCATCATCTTCAAGATCCCCAATGACATCATATTCATATTCATAATGCTTATAATCACTACTTTCACGTGTCCAATTTGAGGTCACCAGGTGGAGGAAGACAATGCTGCGCTGGTGCTGCTTCTGCATATTTCCGGAAAAGAGAGCCCAAACTTGGACAGATGGACTGGGTTGATGTTCCGAAAACCCTACTTTAAAAAATTCCCCTTCTACGGTACGACGAATGTACTTCAATCGTTTGATGCACTCACCACCTCAATTTGGCAACAACATAATTTGACTAATGTGCTTTCGTTCAGAAGGTGATGAATAATTGACACAAGCTTGCGCTCTTCAAATGATTCAATCTGTTTCCACCTAGGAACATAATTTGATCAGACATGTAGATGCAACACATGAGGAAGGACTCCAAATTTTCCCCAGAATGATTACTATACAAACTCAAAACCTTGATAATTGAGGGAATGATTTAAACGAACTGTGCTTTCAATGTCAGTTACGGCAGTCTTAGTGTTCATTGCACGTCAAATCTAAGATATACCAGTTTTATAGACTGATTAGTGCAAAAGTGGACTTGGTTTGCTTTGCTAAGATACGTTTGTGTACCCGTAGGTCTACAGAAGAATCAGGTAGGATCCCGTGAACCCGTCTTTAAAAGGCTTTCATTATGACACACAGCATTAGCGCCTTTTTGGGAGCGGTGACTGCGGAAGGCTGGGCCTTATAACCTTAATCAGGCTTTAAATAAAACAGACGAATTGGTAAGTGGTCACTAAGACCATGCATATTGATCTATATTCTGTATATCCAAACATCCCCAAGGTTGCTGGTAGTGTGGGGACTTCTTCCTGTAAGTGAAGCCAATCTAGGTTTAAAAAACAGAGAAGCACTGTACAGCTGTTTTATCCTTATTGGAAATCCTCAACACTGCGCAGTTCAAGAAACTCCAGAGAATCTACAACCCGAGACCTCCCGACTGCGAGTTTGAACTCTTAACCGTTCGGCCACGAGCGTTTTCGAGCAGTTTTTATTGGCAACCACTTAAGGTGCTGAAGTAAAGTGTGGTACAGCAGAATTATGATGTTCTGAAAAAATGTGCGGATACTAGGGAAAAGGAAATTTTCAAATCGACGGGAGTAGTCTAAGAATATCATATTTCAGGAGAGCCAACAGGATTCTGCCTTAGGGTTGCATCAGTCATTGGGATATAGAGATAAGATTCTCGCACATTCAGTCAAACCGCGTTCCATATAGTCACTCGACACACCAGGCTCATCTCCAACAATCATTTGTTACACGCGTAAAGACACAAAAAGACAATTTGGATTGAACTGACGCGCACCCGTCCGCTGTAATACGGGCTGGTTAGTGCTTATAAGTACTGAAACCATTTTCTTGCCGAAGTCGTCCATCGTGTGCAAACAAAACGTGGCTGCGCAAAAAATGTCGAAGGTAATTAGGCATCTTTTATTCACAACAAAACTGGCTCACCTTCTCATACGAGCCTTCTAACGGAAGGTTTTTGTTGGGGACATCAACTACAGCCAATCAGGCAAACTGTAACAGCGGTCCGATCAGAGTCAAACATTTACTCGAAGCTTTTCAGTGCCTTAGGTTTTTCTCTAAGTATTTGGGTCACTTTACTCCATGTTACCGAAATGTTTTCCCTCGAAGCCGCATGCTGTTAGGGTGTAGATCTTGCCTGAGTACGCCTTTGTGCAACACGCTTGTACCCAAGAACATTCTTGTTTGCGTCTGCTTCAGATTCAGTTGAATTGAGAACAGGTGGACATGAAACGTGCCCTTACAAGCTTGTTCTCTGACCACACGGAAATAATGTTTACGCCGATAATCCAGCAGGAAGATATGTCGTTCGAGTTAATTGTTTCAGTCTTCCCAGGTTGATGGTCAAGCCACAATTTGAATTCAATAAACGTATTTAGTTTGTTTAGGGTAAGCATAAAACATGTATAATCCTCATTATATCAGGCTATTGTGTTTTATGATCTTGCATTCCTTCACAAATACCAAGACAGGGAAGGAACCCAACAGGACTGCATGTAGAGTGTACAACGCTTAGAAGTAGAACTTCATTCTCTACAATTTCTACGCAGGGAACGGAGTTGCTTCATCCCATCAAAGTAATTTCAGTTCAAGTGTGATGTAAAGTTGAAGCAGGTGGATGGTCCGCGTGTTTGAGATCCTTTTATGTAGCACCAGTGGAAAACACCAATCATCTGAACATCCAGGTAGGTGTATACATCACCGGAGTTTCCCAGGGTTACTCGTTTAACTGGACCATGGAATATAACAACTGCGTGGCTTCACAGGCATTGGCAAGCAGTGTCATGTCTTTGTTACTCGTCGGAATAGCCAGCATACATGTGGATGTCTGCCTCTCTGTTCCATCTCTAGCTTGTAGTAATGAATATTATCTTGAACAGTTGTGGCAGAGGTGGATACGATTTGAGACGCGGTATTTCGTAAACTCGAGCGAGATTCCTCTCGACTCTACGTTAGGAAAGTAAAAATGACCACAACTGAGTATCAGTCGATGGCATTCCTGGTAATTCAGAGTTGATAACATCCTAGTTTCCATCCCCTGAAAATATTATAGAGCTGTTCATGTGCCGGTTGTAAATAGTAGGGCTACCCGTGTGGTCTGTTCAAGTGGTGTCCAAAAGCAGGTTAACAATCTCACGGCACGCTAAAAGATATCCTGATCCACCATGCATTATCTTTACGGGTTCATGGGTTAATACACAGAATCGAGGTTTTTGCCGAAGTTTCCCAGATTGGTTTGTCCTTGCCGTTCAGCGGCTGCCGTTCACCTGGAGGGTACAAGCGAAAAAAGGATGTAGCGGTGCTCTTAAATTTCTCAGCACGGGGCAGTTAGCTTGCAAGCAGGTCCGGACAAAAGTGTTCTGTGTGGTTTAAACCCATTCCAACATGCAAAATCCGTAGAGTAGGACAAAACCAGTGAAACATTGTATCATTTTTGCAGGACCAATAACGAGTCAGTTTTTTACCTCCCAATGATGAAAGATGTTCAGATCAAGCTAAGGATCCACAACATATCCATATGCCAAGGGTTTTGTCCATAATATCAAAGCCCTAGCAAACAATATCCATTTAGGAGATCTCGTTGTTGGAATATTAACGTACAGGATCAATATTATGTGGACAAGCACTGAGTCTTGTAGCACCATAATCGCAACTACAATCCAGAAAGGAAGCGCGTTTTTGCCTAATAATTAGTGTCGTTTACACAGAACATGAGCAATGCAACGCATGAGATAGCTAATTCTTCGGTAATTATTGTGGCTCTGTATCGGGTATTTGCGAGGCAATCGACAGCATCCCTTCTTATTGCACACAAAGGAGTCCTACAAGGACCAGAAGCTGTGACCATTATTGCCCGATCACCTGAGCTGTGACCCTTGCGGTTGACACACACAAGGATAGCAGGATGTCCCCCTGATGACTGCAATGAAGGACTTCTGAATTCCTTTAAGTTTAAGGCCTGGTTTCTGTCTGCTGTGTAGGCAGCACAATTAGCAGGAGAAGCAAATTTTCAAAAGTTCTCCCAGAGACAGTTTGGTTTTGAAATAAGTAATTTAGGGGATGAAATGATGGCGGTGATTGCTGTCGTGCGATGCCTTTTTTAAATAGGTTGTGTTCAAATTTGAGAGTATGAAGACAACAGATTACCATTACCGAGCTATATAAGTGAAAATGGGCATTACTATCGATTCACTACAGTTGTCTGGGACGGTCTCTTCGTCCCAGATAGACCCAAACATGCTAGAAAGGCACTGGCTGAGGAGCCCAACGCCATCCTTGAAAAGAGCAAGTGGAAGGTCGACTGGACCAGCAGCACGGTGACGCTTGAGTAGGGAAATACACTCGGACATTTCTGAGACTGAAGGCGGCTCCGTATTTACGGTCCACCTTTCTGTTGAAGGCCAGGAAAGTAGCTGTTGGCCTGCTGAATTGCTGTTAGAAGTACTGTGCCCAGCTGTCCAAACGTGCCACTTCGCTGCATATCAGGAAGCCATTTTGGTCTCTGATTATTTCGCTGACAAGAGGTTTCCGAGGACCAGTCGAACGAATCAAGTGGAACAGCTTGCGGACGTTTCCAGCATTCTTTGTATCTTCCATTTCTTCGGCCTTTCGGGTCCACCAAGCTTCTCGGTCTGCGCGGACACTCAGTTTCCCCTGGCGTCAGATGATGCGTCGGGTGGAGTTGTGGTGGCGGCCAGGCGGAATCTGTCGCCGGGTCTCCAGCAAAGACACGGTCCTATCAGCGATCCAATGTTTGGAGGAGGTTGGCTGGGTTGTAGCACAAACAGACGTTCCGGCTTTGAGTAGCACTTTGGATATCTTTCCCCAGTGGTCGTTTATATCCGACACCGTACCGTTCGGCAGGCATTCAAGGAGCTGATTCTGATAGTTTCGTTTGGCTTCTGGGTTCACCAGCTTCTCAATGGCTAAGCGACGTGTGCGCGTTTTGTGTACACCTAAAAAGCGCAATGAAAAGCAGCAGCGTACAAGTGCATGGTCGGAGTCCACGTTGGTGTTCCAGACGAAGCGGCAGGTGGTGTTCGACCCTCGCTACCGATAACTGACAGTGATGTGGTCTATTTGGATTCGAGGTTGGTTTGTTGGTGAGCGCCACGTTGTCAAGCGATTTCCGCTGTTCCGTAAATTTGTACTGCAAAGGAGCAGTCTGCGATCGGCACACATCTGAAGTAAGCGGTCTCCGTTGTCTGTGCACCTCGTGTCCAAACCAAGAAGACCACCCAATCGGGCCTCAGCAGCGCTCAGCCTACCTACTTGGGCGTTCATACCACCAGCAATCACAACGAGATCTGAGGTTTTAGCCCGCTGTTGAAGGGCACCTAGGGCGTCATAAAAAATGTCCTTGGCAGATTCAGAGCTACAGTCAGTTGAAGCGTAAGCAGACACAATAAACAAGGTGCAATGGACCTCACTTCCTCTAGATTCTTTCACAGATGTTGCCAAACGAACCGCACAGAGGCAACTATCAACGGGTAGCCAATCAAGCAGAGACGCTTCCGCCCGTTTGCTCAAAACAATACCCACCTCAGCAAAATCTGCTGCAGCGGCCTCTGCATCATCAGAGGTGTGCAGCCGGAACCTGGAAAAGAGCGAGAAGGCAGTCAGTCCGATCACAGTACTTGCGTCCTGCGTCCTTGTTACTGACAGACAACATACACCATTGCAGAGGGGATCCAGCGTACAAGCAAGAGCCACCTGTTGACCTGCTTGCTTCAGTGAACGAACATTAAAAGCGGCTAGGTAGACGGGCTTTCGGGGTTTGAAAATAGACTTTGAAGTGTTTAGGGTTGTAACGGAACTCGGACGTACAGAATCTGCAGATAATTGTGATGCATGGCGGGCGAAACGGTCAGACCCAGAGCTAGGACCTGCGGAGAAAATAGTAAACTTTGGGCGAGGTAAAGTGAAAGACGGAAAACGTGAGTGTAAAAAGGAAGGCGGCAACAGTAGCATGTTTTCGGTTACCCGCCCTTCCGTATGCAACAAGTAAGGCGACCCGGCTGGTGGCACCACGCGACGGCCGATGTGGCATGTGAGTACTGTTATTTGTAAATGTCATAATTGTACGAGGGCCGGGATACTGCCAGGGCGCCCACGTCTAGACAATATAACAAATATGTGGTTGTATACTATTTATCGCGCAATCGCTGGTCCCTGTGGGAGGTAGAAAATCAACACTAACTGCCAGCTTCTGCTTTGGTGAAAATTACATTCTAGTGGGACGGGCGTTTCTTGTTGTTGTATTATGCGGGTTGCTAGTGGTTTTGTTTCATCTTGCTGCCAGAAAAAAACACCTAATAACGTAGCCGCTACAACATTGGAGCTGTTTTGGCGGATTTACGATGTTCAGCGCTGGTCAGGAAGAATAAACGTCGGATCCAATTCCAGACCAGCGCAGCGGTTTTTGGCAGAGAACTACAAAGGCTATAATCACCTTTTTAACGGGTCCAAGTCTACGACGCGGTAGCTCTGTTAGGTTTTCCGTGCTGTGCTGAGAGTGGATAAGTAGCAGGTGTAACTAAGTTAGATGGCAACTCCACCACCCAGCCCGGGTCTTTCCGAAGGACAAAAACCAACGGCCGATGAGTTGTCCTGTGCCTCACTACTATCAAATACTTTTCGAAGATGACACTAGTTTAACAGTTCTAGGGCCTTTTGCAACAGAACTGACCGCCTTTCTAATCTGCTGATTTTCTGACGATCTATCAAATCAGATCGTCTGTGGTCCTTGCTTCATTTTGCATGATCGCTTCAGCAAGTCATCAAGGTCGTTGAATATGGTTGTCACGGTATGACGGTAAACGCCTTTTGGCAAACATCTCTTGTGAGTTGTTCAGTGTTGAACGTTTGCCAGGACTGATGGAGCTGTCCATAGTTTTTCGATGAAATTCTACATCATCCGTCTACCCCTCAGCGAGAAACCTCTAGCCAATATGGGAGCGTATATCCGAATTAGAAAATGTACCAGGGGTGCTCTCGAGTTGGTCTGAATTTCTCGCGATTACTGGTTGCCGTATTTCCCGAGGTTGCAAGTCCAGCTTGGTGATATTTCCCCACGCCACCACTGCACGCGAGAACAAGGGATTTTCTGTGGTATCCGATATGTTGTGTGTTTTTCCAGTCTCAGATTATTTCCTTCTTGTTTTATGGACTTGTTATGGGCTACCAACTTAAGTGGGCGCATTTTGATGTCGTAAAGATTTCCGTCTCAAAGGTCTTTTGCCAATAGTGCAGATGCTGAGGGGACAGGGCTTAAGGATGGTCAGTCCATATCAATCCGTGAATCCGTGAATACTGTTTTCTCCCGCAAACAGGGGACTCTGTCGGTGAATCGAAATTATCGGTGTCTTCCTTATCCAGATCCAAATTTGCAATGCACTTGTTCTGCCAGAAGTATAGTGAAATCGCGCATTTTCGCTTCCAGGGCCACGCAGAAGGACTGGTGCCATCTATCACAGTCATCACAGCGCACGGCTACTTGCACTTCAGCGCATTGTGGTTTTACCTCCAGTGTTAGTCGCCCCCATCAGTCCTTCTGAGTGGTCCCGCATGATCCTATTATGAGAATCTGTGTTGTGGCCAAGCCTATTCTTGCTCAAACTTTTGGCCGCGCATCGTCAATGGCCCAAGAAGGTGCTAATATTATCTAACGATTATTGAGTCTCGCGGCTCCTACAATGTGCTTGGAATCGCTGTTAAGTCCACTGTGGACTAACTGAATGGCCATTACTTGAGGTAGGTTGTGATGGAGTGCTCACAAAACTACCCGCAGGGCGTGTTAGATTCCAAGTGGAGTTCCTGACGCACTTCAGACAGGCACACACTGGTTAATCCGTTTGGAATTTTATGTTTCAAATTAAATTGAAGGCATATTTTTCTAACAATGTTCCTTCTCACGTTTAAACTTGAGCCATCGGTATTTAGTTGTCCGTTTGTTCGAAGAAAACATTTATGTATGGCGGGTCACTAAACGTTGTCATGGTTTTCGAGGTCATTTGCTCAACTTCATGGCGTTGGTTGGGGCCACATGATACAGGCATGTAAATGAGTTCTACCTCCAGGAGTCACTTCAACCGGTAATTTATGAAACTGGCTATTGACCCTAGCCCTACTCTATTTTCTGCATTGGATATACAATACTCACTGCAGGTATTCGAGTCTTCTAGGTTGGTATGATTCCAACACTACTCTTGACTAGACTTCCTTTTCACAGCATAAAAAGAAAACCACAGGGTGATCTGCCTGGAGAGATGCTGCCAATAAGTGACCTCCTTGAGCTTTGTGCAGAACTACGTTGCTAAGGGCGATTAAAATTCAGTAGTGCCAACGTACAAAATGTTCTTCGAACGGACTTCTAGATACGGTTCCACTGAGATGAGACCTGCTGTTTTGAGGAGGTTCGGAGGCAAGTATCAGACATTGTGGACGAAGTCTCTGCGCTGCCTTTTCCAAGAAAGAAGACTGGTACCCAGTGCGGACCTTGGGGTACTTCGAGAATCGCGTGCGCTGAACATATCCTGACAAGGGTACTAATGCAGCTGGCAGGCAGGACGATACGTATAGAGAAGCGGGAGGCAACTCTCCCACCCCCAACAATAAAGATAACGTAAAGCATGTGAAGCAGAAACTCACAGACTGTATGAGTACACCGATCGCGGCCTTCGACTTTTAAATAAAACTTCAGTGCTCATGGACGACCAGGAGCAATGGCGCCACTTGCAGTCAGGACGCCTGCTGAAAACTCCCAGATGACTGGGGGAGATAACGGTGCACGTTACACAGAAGAACGACATAGCCGCAGCGTCAGCTACTGCGGTCATTAAGGAGGAAGACAGTCCTGCTGCGGCAAAAGCTGGATAAAAAGGAAGCGTACGGTTAGACCGTGAGCCACTAGTAAGACCATATCGTCTAACTCCAGCACTAGCAGCGGCAGCGGTTAAAATTTTATACGCGGAGGGTTTACCACACCCAAGCAACCACCACCCATTGTGTGACCACTGTGTGGAGAATGACAATGAACAGTTGGGTGAGAATCTTCACTGCACTCAAGGAGGACAGCTTGAGCCCCACTCTTCTAAAAATTCGAATGGACCATCAGCACACCCCGAGTAAAAAAGAATAAATAAGAAGGGTCGACGTTTGATCCAGTC